>OZ022512.1:68061197-68123521 GCA_963989385.1 Ctena decussata
ATTATATAGCTGACTTCACGAGTTGGGAACGTTATAAAAAATGATAACTTTTAGAAAACGAATATTGACTGTACCATCTCAGTAGCTTGATACATATAGCCAAACACACCATTATCTTTGATGTGTTATATCTGGCTGCCACTGAATTTCAATAATGATACGATCTCTGTATGCATGTTAAGGATGGATCCTTCAGTAGCATCCCATCTTATCTCTGCTCATTGCATTTGCATGTGATGTTGGACTTTGTCCCAAAACGAAAAGTGATGTTTTTTTAAACTATTCGGACACCTTTACTGATTACCGTAGGTGTCTATAACGTGAAGAAGTAAATCAAACATCAAACTTTGTGCGGTAGGGTCGTCAGTGCTGAACTTATCTATATTTTCCCATTGAAGCTGTCTAATCATGAAAAATATAGAACGAATAAAGGACGAGTTACAGTTTACTATCGCAATGTGCCCACTGAAAAGGCCGATTTTCGAAGGTAGGCAGATAACCATAAAAGCATGCAGAAGTGTTACATATATATTTCTAGTTTATTCTGTACGACTTCATTTGTTCTTATTTTAATGCCCTCTAGGTTAATTTTGCGGTTGAATACATGTACTGTCTGAAACATTTAACAGTGAGCGTATGGGATTTTGAACTACCAACGTCCACTATGCATCCAAATTTCACTTCATCCTACCCTCATAACCACCACAATTGTTATACATTATTATTCCTCATATACATATTCATCATAAACGTGTTATATTACAGTGGTTACGAGGGTAGGAGCAATCGAAAAAAACTTTTTTGGTAAATGTTCATCCATCCAACACTAGAACTAAAGGACTTATATCAAAATCGCTTGATGGGAAATAGAGGCATTATTCGACACAACACATCTTTTCAAAGTGTTCATCTATGAAGCAGTATGATCCTTATCAAAACTGTTCCTGATGCGCCATCCAAGGATTCCGCGTGAGTGTGTGTGTTCAGGGGGGTGGGGGGTGTCGGGGAGGGTGCGCAGCGCTGGGCATGCGTATAAGTATGGCATTATGTCCGTATATGAGGCGTCAGACTGAGTGTCCTCCATTTTTATGCTGTGATATAACTTCTGATGTTATAATGTTGCGACGTGGTCAGATAATGTATCTCTCTGCCTGAAGCTGATGCATTGTAGAATTCTCTGTCCTTGAACTTTGGTCCACTAACTTTGTATGAAAAGTTACTTGGATGAGCTTTTTCCTTACCTCTTTTAATATCTTTGAGGTAAGAGTGCTGATATTTGATCAGATCATATCCTTAAACTGTAGGAACTGCAAAAAGCATCCATTCACACCGAGTCCTTTCCTTGAACTTTTTACATGCACCAGGATTTTCACTTACATATCAAACACGATTTTTGGATTTGCAAGATAATTATAAACAGTTGGTCAGTCAAACGATGTAAATACTATTTATAGTTTACTGGTGAATTATTGTCCTTTGGCGTATCGCCTGCAAACAATTTTGATTCTGTGACATATATTCAAAGGTTCACTGTTCTTTTCCTTATATATTCAATATTGAATTTGAGGTTTCGTAAAAACTCAAATAAAATTTCTCCTTACTAGATGGTTTGAGCGAAAATATCTCTTTTAGACTGTGGATAAAAACCAAAAGTATTATATCTGTCAGTTTGCAAGGCTGATATGTCAGCGGAGTTGCTCGTTATGTCGAAAAACCGCAGGTAGTCAGCGTTCCCCGTTCAGCACCCCATATGCAATGAACCGGAAGTCACGTGATAATTTATGAAACCACAAACTTAAAAATGTTGTATAAACTTAAACTACCAAATGCCAAGTTTTTACCCACATAAATTTTATCAAAATCGGCCAGAGCGTAACCAGTCATTTAGAACTTTCGAATAATCACTAAAAATGTAAGTTGTGATGATAAAATACTGTTTCACGGCTCGCTGCAAAGACTCATAAGGCTTAAATTAGATTGTGTCACCTGTGTTTTGAAAATCATCTATCAGATTATTTATACCTTTTCTCTGTTACAATGTTGTATAGTCGAAAAATCAAAAATAGCGCAGTGGTGTAATCCTTTAAACATTAATTATACCTGGACGTCCTACGCACCTTATACGATGTTAACTGCACCGCATTGTTGTTACGCGCGTGATTGGGGTTGGTTTAAACACTATTTTATTCAGGAATATTTCTTACAACATAATAATAGACATACAATAAATAGATCAGGATTTGAAAGTTAGCTTGAAGTTTATATATATCATCTCCTGAAACATACACAATTTACAACAGAACAGATGGTTTAAACATACAATAGATAATAATACACACAAGAAGAAATAAATGGAGAGGTATAAGAGAAAGAACATAACATAATAGTAAGAATCAAATATCAATCAAAGTCAACGAGAAGTCAGACATGGCTATAAAAGGGATCATGTTCAACACCTAAGCCGAAACATAAACAATATAACAGAAGTGCAACCTAATATGGAAGTAACCTCTATACACTGTAGAATTATAGAATCATCTCGATGAGCAATTTTAACATCATGTACTATCAAAATATACCGACACCATGCACAACTTGATCGCCTGTCCTAGCTCAGCATCTCAGACCATTGGTAAAATTCCCCCCATAACATAAACCTTTCGGATTGTATGATAAAGTCTTGCACTTTAGTAAATAAAAGTAAATAAAAGTGATTTGGGTTGTGGCGTACTTTGAGTAATAGTATATAAGGTATATGATTGCATCAAATACTTTCGGAACCCTTTTTTCGGTGCTTCCGATCAAAAGTCATTCATGTCCTGCCATAAGTAAAGGGTGTATTTGTACAGGAAAACTTGCATCAGCAGTATTCATAATATGTGTAAGTAACATATGATAACTTATGTATTTATTCATTTTTCTTTTGGGGTGTGTGCCTTTCTCTCTCTCTCGAAAACTCTGAAGAAGGCGGAAAACGAAGCGTTTAGTTTGTATTTTGAGGCAATGTTAAGATTGTGCATTTCTATATACATTGTGAAATAGGAATAACGGTATCTTACATCTGATTATGTCTACCGAAACTTTCTTCTTAGCTGTGTGACATTATTTCTCCTTAAAGCCTGCAACAATCATTAATGATAAAACAGCTAAACATGTCACACAAAAATTGTCAATGCATCGGTACCGCCGTACAGCTGAGTTCAGTGTTTAGTGGTCTAGTGGCTACGAAAAAAATGGGTAAACTAGGTTTTCATGTTTTACTTCTATTCATTTATCATATATACGTCACAAATGCATAAAGAAATGAAATTGTGTTATTTCTTGTAGTATTTTATTTCCGCTTTTTTTATCATCATGGTTGTGGCCCTCAGAGAGTAGTGGAAACCATGCCACGCGTGCCATTCAATACCATCAGCATACGAACTATGTTGCCCAGTATAATAGTGTCCATTGAGGTTGGAAGCATGGCATTTTCTGTACCACCAGGCGCCTTTAAATATCTGTGCACAACTATGTAGTGGATAAGCGTCGTTGTCTCTATCAAACGTTGAAAACTTCAGTCCAGTATGTACACTAAGCGAATCACCTAATAACAAAAAAAAAAAAACGCAACTTCAAACGAAAACGCTATTTAAGCACACCACTGTGCACAGTCAGTGGTGTGCTCAAATAGCGTCGCTGTCTCTATCAAACGTTGAAAACATCATTTCATTCTGTACATACTTAGCGCATCACCTAATAACAGAAAAAATGACTATAAATGACGGTTCCCCTGTAATGCATGTAAAAGCAGTGTTTTTAACTGTATGCAAAAGCAGCGACTTCCCAAATGTAAATAGACTGTCAAAAGGTGAAAATGAGAAGAAAGATTTAAGTTTTTGCTATGGAATATGTTCATGAAAATTTGCATACCCCAATTTAGTTACCCATACAACTCACGTTTGGTAATACGGATTTGACTGCGTTTTAAATAAAATAAAAAAGCTGTATTAAGTATTATCATCGTCTTTTTCTGTTTTGGTACTATGAATACATAGGAGGTTGGCATAAAGATACATACAACAGCTGTTGTTGCTACAACAGTTACTGCTTGTCTACTATAATTCATTCACAAATTACCATCTGCTCTGAAATGTGTCCCCTAACTACCTGATAAATATAAGGTTCTGGAACTAATATGCTTGTCACTTGAAAAGAAATTTCTTAAATTACTAATCCACATAAAAGATGTCAATCAGTAGTTTATGCATCAGTGAGTGATCAGTATATCACTTGAAAGAAACTTTCATAAATTGCTCATCCATATAAAAATGTATATCAGTTGTTTATGCATTAGTTAATGTCTCAGACAACACACAAACCAGACGGAAGACTTCAAAAATTACAAATATTTAAGTGAGTTGCAACAGGACAAAACTAACAAAACGGCATGTGAGTCCAGCAAAGACGCAGATCAGCTTGGGCAGCCGCCCAGTCTGATCAGATTCTGTGCTGTGCTCTTAAAGTGTAGCTAAAGTTCTAAGCTATCTTCATGCGGATAGCAAAGACTCTGATCAGACTCGGCGGATAGCCATGCTGATCTGAGACTTCTCTGGGCGCCCATTCCTCTTTGTTGGTTTGGTCGGTTCAAGTCATGGTTTTGTGTCGAAGTAAAAATTCGGAATCAAGCATTTTTTTAAAGGCCAGATTATTTTCTTTCCATCAGGGCCAGATTGTTTCCAATCAAACATGGGGACATTTTTATTGTTGGAATTCATATCATTATCATCATCGTGTTTCCTAATGGTAAAAAAAGCAAAGCAGACCCCAAAAAGAGTAATGAATAATCTCAGCAATTTTGTTATTCCTTTCCTCGTCCCGCCCCGACCGTACTTTTCTAAAAAGTACGCGGTGGAATCATCTTCACATTGAAATTTATTGCTCCAACAATTTTTCAATATTTTCATAAAAACAATAAATGTTCTTATCATGTTCATTCGATATGAAATTTTATTTTGAGACAGAATTAAAAATTGAAATCGTATGGAGATTAAAATGTTACAGCAAACAAGCCTTGAATATATTAAACCGTCTTATTATTTCACATCCTCTCCAGCTACCAAAATTAAAAGCTTGCTCTCAAGTTCCCTGAAAATAATTGTAACTGTCCCAATCTTCCTTAAAAGAAACGCATCAGCTCCTAAAAGCCGAAGTGAGAGTGTAACACGTGTCACTGCCGTACTTTGAGCCATTTTTTTTTTTTCAAAACATTTTGTGATAAAAAAATATTAGCATTGAACTGTCTATGTTTTTTCCCTGACGCCACCATGCCGTGATACAGATTTCAAATCAGTGCTATTTACCTTAGCTGTTTATATATCTTTACGCTGTCAAATGGAACTAAAACAAGCGTTAAAGAAAAAAAAGCCCCGAGATTTCGACAATCATTAGAATTACAGATAATCAGTTCGAGGCTCTCATTCTACATGAAACGATTGCATTTCAAGATATTTTTCTTTTGTTGTCGAGTTTTCATCGTCTTTGCACTTCTTTATAATCAGTTAATATCAGTCATGGCGTTGATCCAAAGCTGATTCAAAGTTGATACAACTTTGTGTGTCTGCTGTGAGTCCACGGTTCCGAAAAGGTTAAGGACGCTGATTACATTTTCTGTCAATATCACATTAAAATTATGATAATTTCACATTTATAGTTCTGACTAGGACTTTCTGTCTTAAAGAAACTGACTGTGATACGCTTAATATCTTACCTGCAGTCCCAGAATAGCCCGAAATTGTGAGCCGGTATGCAGCTGATTCATCCGCAATACGAAATAAGGAATAGAGGGCGTACTTTGTTACGCTTGAAAAATCAGTCAGGACAACCTTCAACTCATGGGATCCCTGTGCAGTCAATGCGTGTATGATTTCATTTCCTGAAATAATTTTTTCTGATTTACATCTTGTACATGCTGAATATACAGTATGAAAAAGGATATAAAGATGCATTTTAAGAAGACAAAATGAAAAGAAAAAATAAGGAATGATGAAACGTTTTGGTAAGCCGTACTGTCTTTATTATTTAGCTCGCTTTAATAATACGTATTCTTATTAATGTTGATGTATAAGATTATCGGCAGTTTTGACTTAGGCGTAGCTGAGACAGCTGTAACTCGAAATGAAACAGGTCCTTAATTGTATATGCCATGCGATAAACTGCAAATATTGTGCTGAAGCCAATCGATTTGTTTCACACCCTGAGTCAATCCTGAGGCTCAGTGGAGTTTTCGTTGACACTTGGGCAGCGATACTGTTTTTCTTTTCCCACTATTTCATCATAGTGCAGATTAATATTTCTTGTCCGATTCATTTACAGTTATGCTAAAGCTACAGGGTTTGCTTGAACATAATCAAACTTTTATTTTCGTCCATTGAGATCAGAGGATATATTCTGAGAAATCTAAAATTTGAGGTTGATTTAGACTATTATTCTAGATCATCGTCTTTTCTATTTTTTGGATCCACTTTGATACTAATCAGTCTTAGAATCGACTGCCCAGTTAAAAGTAAAAAATTACATCATGTTTTTCTCTGGTTTCGTAACCGGATATTGTCAGGGTCACTCACGAGGCTTAATTAGCCGAAACTACGTAGTCTGGCCCATGTTTCTTCTTCTGAATGTATTCTCTGGTCTTGAAGGAACTATTTAAGATTTTAACCCATTGCGTTCTGGGTTTTTTGGTTGTCTACTGAAATTGTCGTCTGCATCAAAAATCAAGAATATTTTGACAATATTATAATCTGACTTACTCTTGTAGAAATGATGTCTAGGCAGCAAACAGTTTGGCTCTCAGATCAGGCCCCACGTTTATGGGGCCTGATCTGGATCCAAACTGTTTGCCCAGATACCCCTAAAGGGGTATCTCGAATGGAATGGGTTAAACATACCCATAAACAGAATCAAACTGAGTCCGATGTTTTTGTTTCTATGCGTATTACTTATTATCAAGGATCCTATACTGTTGTGCTTTCTGTAGATTCGGGATTATTATTAGGGCTGTTGTTTTATTTTATCTTTCTCTTCTATCTTCCTCCATCTCTTCCTGCGACAAGGCTCGATAAGTCTGAATTACTGTCTGAAAGGACAGTTAAACCCATAACTAACAATCAAACTAACCTAGCCAATATTCGCCCTCGACAGTGCCGAAACCAGTCGTATAAGCCTCCCAATTGCGATAGAAGTCGACTGAACCATTGAATCGCCTTTGAAAGACCTGCAAGTACTCGTATGTTTTAAAATATCTACAGTGGGTCTCTAACCACCACTGCCCTTACGGCTATTAGGCTACGGGAAACCTTTACCTATCATTTCACTTTTTCCCTTTCTATTGGAGACAGACCGATATAGACTGAAATAGTGTCTCAAAGGGACGTTAAACCCAAACAATCAAGTTGACCAAACTTATCAATTTCAATGTAGAAATTTAATTGCTCTTTACCAGGCCCGTATTTGGGAGCGATTTCATTCTGAAAATACTGTGTACCACTTTCACATAAGCCTTAGTATGATTATAAGGCAGCGAAAGGAGAGGGATGAGCTCCGCCTGTCGTATCCTGTGTCCAAGACACAGTGGGCCTCTAACCCCTACTGCCCCTAAGGCTACTAGGCTATGAGAAACCTTAACCTATTACCATTTTTTATAAATCGCCACATAGAGAAAAAGCTTAATTTGTTAGCGTGGTTACTTTCTATGAGGAATGATAAAAAAATCCTGGAAAACTGTTGTATTCTCATTATTATATAATTATCTTCATAAAATTACATATGCAATTTTGATATAATTGAGTTGCGACTCAAGATAACCATCAAAGTGGTTGTGCGCCCAGCGCAGACTCAGATCAGATTGGGCATCCGCCCAGTCTGATTAGAGTCTTCGCTGTCCGCATGAAGGTATCATAAACCCTTAGCTACCCTTTGAGCGCTTACGAAAGACTCTGATCAGACTGGGTGGATTCCCAGGCTGATCTGAGGCTGCGCTTTGCGCAAAACCACTTTGTTGGTTTTGTCGTGTCGCAGCTCAATTATAAGCGAATCATGTCAGGTGGGTAATTAGCTTACGTGTCTTCGGTTGTCGGCACGCACCACAAACGTAACGGCCAGGAGCGTAACCGATCGAACATACACAACATTGCATTGTTTCATTTCTAAAGACAAATCGTGATCGTTCCTTAGTTACGATCAACTGACACATTTGATCAGAAAAACAAAAATATTGGTCTTATTTTAAATATCGTTGCAAATTCATTTTACTTTTTACATCCTTTATAAATCCAGAATAGTGGCTTGGTGCAGCTTCAACTTTAATAAGTGTACATTACGAGGTGGGATTTTTCAAGGGCGGATAGCTTACTTAACAAAGTTTAGCAGAGGTTTCCTGGTAAGATTTCATATCTAGAGTGAATGGCATTCGATTGATAGCTTTCAGGCAAGCATTATATGGCTTTACAATCTCGGTATCTACAACATCATTGACTGTCTGGCAAATATGTGTTTCGCTAGCACCAGAGCAGCATCGGCAAGCTTAACAAAATTCATGTCTTCGTCATTTTGATACCAGGTAGACACTTCAGACGAACATGTTGAATCATATCGAAGAGCAATTCACAGTGCTGCTTGAAATATACTTAATAAAAATCAGAAATATAATTTTAATACTGAGAGTCGACCGAGGTAAATCAGGTCGCCTAAAATGGCGGACATTATCAGTGTTTATATATACTGATTTCTACAAAATTTAAAGATGCACGTTAAATCAGCAGTGTTTTTTTATAAAAAAAACTGATTTCAGCAAAATTTAAAAATGCAAGTTAAATCATCTTAGTAAAGAATACGATTTTATCTGAATGAATATCTTAGCATTTTGGTGAACTATCTCATATTTCATTTCTTTCCAGGAAATTTTTGATATTTCATTTCTTTCCAGGAAATTTTTGATCACCCCCTGCTATATACCGTCCAGGCATCATTTCCCTCGAACAGGCAGTAGACCGATACTGGCGACTGTAGAACACCATACGGATATATTGTGTACGGCTCATTATGTCGATGTCGAATAGGAATATCAAGATCAGAGCATTCTTTTGGTAATATACCTGTAATAGAAAGTAAACGAAAAGTTTTCCCGTACCTGTGATATATTACATAAGACTATACATATGTGCACATGGCAGTTACCTGCCTTTTAAACAAAGAACTAGCGGTAAATGCAGAGTAACTGTAATGCACGTGTCATAAGATGGTATGCCTGTTGCATCACTTTGCATGAATTTAAGAACGCAATATCTCACTTTATATCTATTCTATACAATGTCCTTGCAAGGCCGTTTGGGCACCACGTAAGTCCATTCCACTTGGTCTTGTTTTCAGCTGCCCCTGGATGTGCTGGCAAAGATCATCCCTGTCGACCCTTTTACGGTATTATTAGATTTCTTCGAAATGGGATGTGCAGTATTCAATGCTGTATTTTTTTTTTTGATTGTCCTTGGGGTCTGAGAACCAATACGTTAAACTTTCATGACGCCAATTTTACTTACTGACATCATAAAATGCAGCAATACAGGCACAAACGTCTACTACTGGTTAGGCTGAATTGATGTAGCGTAACACCAGTGACGATTTTCTGTTACCCATTTATGCACTGCAATAACTTGTTGGATTTTATAATGAAACAAATGTTGAAAACTGATTCAATAGGCATGATGCAATGTCAACCAGAGAGTATCAACACCGACTTGCGCAAAAGCATCGGCCAATATTGATAGTGTCTAGATGTCATCATATTATGGACAACGCCTCAACAGTCAGTAGTTATGGCATACCATTCACGCTTCACATGAAGTGGTGGCGGTCGGGCGATTGTGCTGAGTATCTTATAGTGCCGGGGCGTCCTACTAATCTGGATATTAGTAGGGAAAGAGCCTGTTGTGCTTGCAGTGGGTGCAGGTGGGAGTGGGGTGGGGTTCTTACGCATCTTTTTCTGGGAGACGGCCTGATATAGACTGAAATACTGTCTCAAAGGTCGTTAGACCCAAAACAATCATTCAACCAAATCACACTTCTCACCTGTATTGAATGTACTGCCACATGTCAAGTTTTTGTTACAAAGAGCCGTGTCATTGCAGCAAGCCGAACATTTTATATGGTGGCCCTCAGCTCGTCTGCCAAGTATAGATACTATCGAATTGGGGCAGGCCTGAAAAAATCTCAGGTATAAATGGAGTTTGAAAAGGTAGATTCTTTGCAAAAAACCAACAGCATACCGAAACGGAAACAGCAGACTCTATTTATGGCCATAATCATACTGCAGGAAATAGACAATCAACATAAATTAACGGGGAAAACAAGCGGAAATAGGTTTACTTACTAATGTTACAACATTAAGTTAATGCGGAATGACGGGAAAATGGGTGAAATAATTATTGTATCTCGAGGCATGCAAGTACTATTGTATGCTGTAATCTAAACCCGGATTTCTGATTGTGTGAAAATAGTCTAGTCTATCCCATAACCTTAAAAGGTCCTTTGGGGCACCACAGACGACTTTACAGGAGTTCCCTTCCACCTAGTTCTGTCTTTTGCTGCTTAGGTCAGCTAGCAAAACCCATCCCTTTATTCTCCTTGATATTGACTTCCGACCTCTTTTCTGTCTACCTCTTTTTCTCTTTCCTTTGACTGTGTCCTTTAGAATTGTCTTTGCTAATTTAAAGGGCTTCTAGCTCTTGCTCTTTCTCAGTAGCAGCATCAATCTCATCGGCAAACCGCAGATTGGTAATAGCTCTTCCAGCTGTGTTTCTGTCATGTTCTTCCAGAGTATCAGACATAATCCTTTCGGGAAACTGTGTTGAAGAGGATATGTGGAAGAAGGCATCCTTGCCTAACTCCAAATGTTGTTCTTAACCATTCTTCTGTGCTGCCATTCATCTGACCTGCACTCATAGTCTTGTCATAGAGGTGTTCAGTGGCACGAACTAGATTGCAACGATTTAGTACTTCCACATGATAGCTCATAAAGCTACATGCCATACCTTGTCAAATGTTGTTCTTATTTTTAAATCTGTGAAGACATCGTACAAATTCTGCTGATGTTGAGGGTGCCTTTCACACAGGATTCTGAGGCTTAAACTCTGTTCTGTGGTTCTCCTTCCGGCTCTGAAGCCAACCTCTTCTTCGGTGATTATCTTTTCAGCTTGGGGTTTAAGCCTGTTCAAGATGACTTCATCATGACTTTGCTCCGGAGACTGCTGAGGCTGATGGGTCTGTAGTTCTGACAGAGGTGTAGGTTGCCCCTTTTAGGGAGTGTAATCAACTATCGGGCCGGCAATTCTCCTGTTCTCCATATCTTGTCAAAGATCTTTGTTAAGCATCAGTCATGACCTCCCTTCTGTTTGAACAGGTTCCGCTAAGTATATTATGAACTCCTGAGGACTTACCCTTTTTATATGCCCGCTTTGAAAAATAAATGACGTTTAATGTCATGGTTTGTTCATCCTTATGTCCGTCCGTCTGTCCATAAACATTCTTGTCATAACTCAGTAACCGTTTTGGATACATTGACGATTTTTTTAGGAATTTGTTTTAGGTCATGGTCACGTGTTGCATACAAGAAAGGTTGCTTCCTTTTATTTTTTTCCGGACTAGTCTTGTGCACGCTGCACGCTATAACTAGATACCTGTTTGGGATATCTTAATGAAACTCCATAGCAATGTGTATGAAATCCCAACAATAAGCCGCGTATATCAATGATTGCTCTCCCTTACTTCGTTTCAGAGTTATGCACCTGTAATTAAGTTATTATGCTGTTTGTATGTAAAGTTATCTTGTGCATTCCATAACTTGATAACCGTTTGAAATATCTTCATGACACTTCATAGACAATGTGTCGCATATCAGAATGGTTGCGCTCTCCCTAACTTATTTTAGAGTAAGTTCCCTTTGATTATTTTTTAAGAATAGTCTCATTCACTCATAACTCCTTAACCCTTCGAAATATTTTGATGAATCTTTGTAGAAATGTGTAAAATAATAATGGGGTAATGTATCATAGGCAAACAACACGACTTTGGCTTTTTTAATTATTTATCTTAAATTGCATATTTAACTAGTTAGACATATCCCAGACTGATTTCCAAGACGATATACCCATGCATGTTAAAACTCTAGTAGTCTTTTCGCTGTCTTTTTCCAAGACCGTCAGAAAACTCGGTTCGACTGAGTCTGTTCATGACCGGTAAACATTGCTGTCATTGCCCACAAAATGGGGCTATACCGAGTTTGGGATGTCCGTAATTTAAACTTGGTATACATATAAACAATGAGCTGTTGTATTGTTGGAATGGGAATCTCTGTCATTGCATCTATTCTTCTATCTAGTCCTTCTTTTTTCTTTCTTTCATAGTAAATTTGTGTCACAGTTTTCTCAGGAACTATGCAAGTAGGAATCATCAAAGTTGGTATTCGTGTACATAAGGACAACATATGTATTGTGGAATTAAGAATCGGATCGGGCTCAATGCATTCATTCTTCCATCAATTTAACCTTCTTTCTGTATTTTCACAGTAAACGGATCACAGTTTTGTCAAGAACCATTCAGGAGAGACACTTAAAATTTGGTATGCAGATAAACAATAAGTTGTATTGTGGCATCGACAAACAGGGTCCTTGTGTATTTGCCCAGGGGCTAGCTAGGGGCAATTACACAGTACGCACGCTCATGTTTTACACTCATTGAGAGCAATAATAGGGGGTTATACCGCTAAGATATTTCAAATTTTCGAGTCTGTTGGCAGTTAGTATTAAAATTATGCCGAATTAACAACATTTCAGCAAGAAAATACGCAGGTGTGTGTTGAAATTTTGTCAATTTGACAAAATTTCAATACGCAACTGCGTATTTGCGTATAGGTAGCTACGCCCTTAATTTGCCTACCTTTAGTCCTTTTTGTACTGAGACTGTTAAAAATTGTGTAACAGTTTTCTCTGCAAGTATTTAAGCTGCGATGTCAAACTGGGTAGACCTATGAGTAATGGCTTTTAGTAATGTGTGACTGAGCATCAGGATCCTGGCTTTTATTTTTCCGTTAATTCATCATTTCCTCATGAACACCGACCACGCCTTCTAGTACCGGTGTAAGCGGAAATAGATTTTGAAATGACTATGAATGTACCAAAAGACGAGAAATAATATACTCTGTAATAATTATGAACATAGAGACGGGCTAGCAGTTGCAATCGCGAAAAATAAATTCTGATGAGTTGATCCTTTAGAAGCAAGGAATACACTAAAGATGCAAAAGTAGCACAATCGGTTTGACGAATCAGCGTTCACCTTAGTTCATATCTCGTTTGCTTGTGCTAGTATTAAATAGTGGCTTTTCATGGATATCCCAACCTTTTTATTTTTCTCGTTTCTAAGAAGCGTTTAGAAATAAGCCGCGACACGACAAAACCAACAAAGTATCGTGCGCGCCAGGCGAAACCTCAGATCAGCCTGGGCATCCGCCCAGTCTGATTGGAGTCTTTGCTGTGCGCTTTAAGGGTAGCTAAGAGTCCATGCTTCCATGCCGACAGCAAAAACTCTCATCAGAATGTAGGGATGCCCAGGTTGAGCTGAGTCTTCGCTGTGCGCACATGCCATTTTGTTGGTTTCTTTCGTGTTTCGGCTCACATACCTGAGCTGTAGTACAGCCAAGATCAGAGAAGTCAACGCCAGACTCTGTTCTATATTGGTGCATGAAGCACATCTGGAAACAAACAAAAATACCGTAAAGATTCTAAAAATTAAGCCTCATTTGAGCCGCGACACGAGAAACCCAACAATGTGGTTGTGCGCCCTGCGCAGACTCAGATCAGCCTGGACATCCAACAGTCTGGTCAGACTCTTCGTTAAGTGCTTAAAGGGTAGCTAAGGGACTGAGCTACCTCCGTGCGAACAGCGAAGACTCTGATCAGACTGGGCGGATGCCCAGGCTGATCTGAGTCTGCGCTGGGCGCACAACCACATTGTTGGTTTTGTCGTGTCGCGGCTCATATAAAGACCGTTATTGTCCTACTAAAGGAGCTGTTTGGTTTAAAGTTCCAAAATCATAAATCTGAACACGTTAACCATAAAAATGTCAAATCTGAAACATTTAATTAGATTCACAGACATGGACCCCAAAACAGAGTTTACATCAGGTTCTCAAAAGTTTCAGCTGTGGTCATCGAATGGCAAATAAGTTTAGAAACGGCCATTGTAAGGATCTACATGGTCATGGTGTCTCCCATAGAACCTTTTTTAAGGGCTGACACAAGGTTCGCTCTGCAATAACCCTGTGACAACAATTTACTGATGAGTAGCTTCCCTCAATCAGCAGTCTTAAATTTTAAAACAGTCTCTAGCACAGCGGATTAACTGACAGACATAAACTTCGTATGCAGGTGTCGAAGGAATATTGCTACTAAAAATTGGTGAAGTGGAATGGCAAACAGTCCACACCCTGATCATACTGCTCCTAAAGGACTTTGCTCAAACGTAGCTATCTGTAGAATTTTTATGGTGATAGAGAACACCAGCAAGAAAAGCACAGATATACTCCGTACGTATTCAGAATCAGATCACTAGCATAACAGTTTAAAAGAAATGATCAGGAACTGCTACTAATACAATCAAATTTCACATCTCACTCACATCACCAAACGGGAAATTCCCGTTTGGTGATGTGAGTGAGATGTCAAATTTGATTAAATTTCCCATTTGATGATGAAGGAAAAAATATTTTTCCTTTTCGTGATGTACATGTAGGTGAGATATGAAATTCGATTGACTTTTCCGTTAAGTGATGTAGGTGAGATGTAAAATTTTGATTGTATCAGTAATGACAGTTCAGATAGTTCCTGGTTCCGGATTCCTGATAATGTAGACATAAACAGCACCTGCTCTAAGATAAAATATACGGATACCAATATGCACAGCTCTTTCTCCCATAAAATCATATAAGACACACTTGGTAGTATTAACTGAATATGTGTATGTTCAAAAATGAGCAAAAACAAAAAGCTTCACACAACGATGAATGAAATATATCTCTCTTCCAACAGATCTAGTAATTAAGCAGAACATGGTAACCTTTGACAGATGGCATTTGTTAATGCCATTGTTAAGGAAATTGTGTTAACTGTTTTATTCAATTATTTAACAGTTGAAAGATAATAATATGACTATTTTAGGTCAATAGCAGTATCAATAAAGCAGTACCTCGTCATCATTACATTATGGTGTGCACAACCTTCTGCCAGCTCTATACCACTACAAGACGAACAAGTCTGCCAAGCATCTGAAACAAACGTACAAAAACAAGGCATATGAGAACACCTCAATGTTTTCCACCATTTTTACTAGGGAAAACATCGTTCGTGACTTCTTATTTGCTTCCCTGGTGGACAAATACTTCCAAAAGGGGGTCAACTAATTCTTTTCTATAAAAACCGATCCAGCTGAGAAGGAAGGCAAAATAATGATGACAGAGTTACTTTGCCTGAAAGTGTATACAGTCACCTTAAATTAGTATGGCGATATGATTTTATTTGCTGAGCAGAACAAAGCTAGTGATATATTGATGACATGGATCGAAAGCAATAAACTGGTTGAAATAATATACAGTCCTGGCCCTGTATACGATTGTATGCTTATTTCTGGTCTTGGTCCAAAGTTTATAAAACTTTTTCATGCTCAACTCAGCTGAGCATGAAATTTTACCTGCTAATAGATAGCAAATTATTGGTAACTACAGTTGTTTTCTGGCTCATTTTAGCTGAGTATGAAAGTTTCTCTGCTTATGAATATGAACATGCCAATCGTAGCTGGCATTTTCATATCGTGCACAGTTCAGTGCATCACGAAAAAAGTTTTAAAACCTCGGGGCCTGGTCGTGTATACGATTTGTGAGATCATTCATGTAAACAACTACATCAAGCATGATTAATATTCGGTTATGCAAACCTAACATATTACGTTGATGTAGATAAAATAAAAGGGAAGTGTCTGAAAAGATGATTCCTGGGAAACAGGTAGAACGCTTAAAGACAGAACTTCTCTGCCGGGGGGTCTGGTTCCCTGCACATAACAAGGTTACCTGTATAGGTAAAGGTGTGAAAATTTAGTCAACCAATCAGTGGACCAGAATTAACAGTTATGATGATTTTATTGGTTGACTGGAGGTGTTGACACTATGAGATCAAGAGACAGAATGACACTGTGGAAGTTAATCCTCCTTATATAGTCCCATCTCTGTCTTTAAGATTAAAAGGCTTGCGGCCTCGAAAATAAATCATGCGAGAAGATACTATTCTCACGAACTAGAACAATTCATTTAGAATAAATAGGCAAAATTGTATTTACTGGCGGTGAAACTCTGAAACAGTTTTATACTCACCACATCCATGCGCGACTATCAAGACCGAAATCGAGACTAACGTGCAAATATAATTCAGCATCACGTCTGTTCCTGTCTATTGTGCTTGCATATTAGTCTGTAGGAGAGAAAAAAGTAATATCATTGGAATAAATTTCATTTTTGTGGATTTTTTAAATCAGACTCAGATCAGCCTGAACATCCGCCTAGTATGACTAGACTCTTGATTAAGTGCTCAAAGGATTGCTAAATATCTAAGCTACCTCCATGCGGACAGCGAAGACTCTGATCAGACTGGGCGGATGCCCAGGCTGATCTGAGTCTGCGCTGGGCGCACAACCCCATTGTTGGTTTTGTCGTGTCGCGGCTCAAATTCATTTCACATAATTCCTACTCCAGTTGATTGTTTATATCTGAAACTGTCCGGGGTAACAATGCAAAAAATGTAGACAACTATTCCTGAATTATCTTGTTACTCCTTCTTATCTGTCTTATCTCGAGCACTGCTTATTAATTTTCAAAATTTGCAAGGGGCGTAGTGTCCTGTTGTATAATTTGCAGAAATACGTTCCGATAAAACATCTGTCATCTAACAAGAGGGGACAGGTCAAACATTGAAATGCACTTTGTCTGCAAACTGTAACAAATACAACCATGACACATCTGATAGAAGATATGTTGAGGCAGTAAACGAAAAGGCAATCTGCAATTCTCTGAAATTTTAGCACATAATATTTACACTTGCCAGTGACTTCATTTTTATGGGTCAGTTGAGTTACTGAGTCGTAATACACAAGCTGAAAATTGTCTTGGTTTGCCTTTTGGAAACGAATACTGACTGTACCCAGCAGGCACGCAGCGTTGAATCAACAATGAAACAACGTTGATTCAACGCTCAGATTTGCATCAACGTTGATTCAATTTGAATTAAAAGCTATGTGCCCATCTGAAAAGGTTAATTCCTAGATAGCCAATATCTCTGGTTGTCACTAATTTTTACTAATGGCGTGATCTCTGTAAGGATGTTCAAAATGGATCCCTCTGTAGCATCGCATCTTATCTCTGCTCACTGCATTTGCATGTGATAATGGAATTTGTCCCAAAGCGAATAGTTTTATTTTTATATACGTGCATTTACTAATTACTGTAAGTGTCTATAACTTGAAGAAGAAAACTCAAACTTTGCTATCTCGGTACTTTGTACCACTAAGGTAAACGTGAAAATAAAGGGTAAGCGCATTTAAGGTGGTTGATGTTGGTAAACCCTTAACCGGTCGATTGCGACAATTATCGTTTTTCAGGGTTAGGTCACTTTCATGCCTGTTAGGCATGCTAGACATCAGTTGAGGTTGCTTCATCTTAATTTGAGCCGCGACACGAGAAAACCAACAATGTGGTTGTGTGCCCAGTGCAGACTCAAATCAGCATCAGCATCCGCCTAGTCTGCGCAGAGTCTTTCCTAAACGCTTAAAGGGTAGCTAAGGGTCTCAGCTACCCTCATGCGGACAGCGAAGACTCTGATCAGACTGGGCGGATGCCCAGGCTGATCTGAGTCTGCACTGGGCGCACAATCACATTGTTGGTTTTCTCGCGTCGCGGCTCATTTTAATATTATTACACTTTACTTAATCATTTAATTTTAATTCTATTTATTGTTTTGTTTAGTAGGTTAAATACTCTGTAATTTAAAACATTTAGAACTTCCTACAAAAAAATGTTAGTCGTGATGATAAAACTTTGTTTAAGGCTCAATGCAAAGGCTCAAAAGACTTAAATTTGATTGCGAAACCTATGTTTTGAAAATCATTGATAAGCAGTTTAATGAGCAGATTATCAATGCATGTACTTGTTCTCTGTTACATGCGTCAATATTGTATGGTCAGATATCCAAAAACATCGCAGTCATGTAATCTTTTAAACATTTATCAGACCTGGTCTGCATCCGAATTGTCAATTTTGCACCGCATACGATGCAACTGTACCGCAGTGTTGTTACGCGCGTGATGGGGGTTATGGCGTACTCCGCTGAAAGGTACATGATTGCACAATCAAACGACGAAACTTTGATCAGAGACAAATTATTCGGGAGATCATTTTTCGAAGTTTTCGACATTTACGCCGTGCCGCAAGGACAGGGTGTATTTGTACAGGAACCCTTGCATCAGCAGTACTAGTAATATTGGCAATTGTAACGGATGGAGCTATGCTATATGGAGTTCAAAATTGAGTTCTGTCTGAGTAGCTCACGTAAGAACACAAACATTCTGTATTTTTGATTTCGAAAATTAGCATGTCTAACGGTTACCATTTCAATAATTTTATGCTTTATATAGTTCTTGTTTGGTAGCTAACACTCTTTTAATATCTTTGTTTTCTTATATGTATGTATTTATTCATTTTTCTTTTGTGTGTATGTGTTTTTCTCTCGACAACTCAGAAGACGGCGACAAACGAAGCGTTAACTTTGAATTTTTAGGCATTGTTTATGATTGTGTCTTTCTGTATATGCTAGCAAAATCGTAATAACGGTATCTTTTATCTGATCCTGTCTACGGAAACTTTCTAGTTAGATAAATGATGCTATTTTTCTCCCTATAGCCTAAAAGAATCGTTCAGGATAACATAGCCGAACATGTTATGTGACAATTGTTCAGTAGATAATCCTCGGTGCAGCGGTACCGCCCGATAGCTGCCAACAATGTATTTTAAGGTGGTGATAATCACTGATTTGGGACAAAGACAAAAATCTGCATAAAATACTCAAAATAACACTGATCTTTCCAAAACTTAGCAGATGCCTTCTTTATGTTGTTTCTCATAATTTAGAATCCCAAAATTCAGCGTTTGTTAATGTTAAAAAGTGTTTTTATAAGAGAAGATCAAAGGGTAATTTTCTGCGAATAAATCTGAAAAAATAATATCATTATTGAAAATATGCTTAGTGCTTAGAGTACCTTGTTGCATAATGGAGAGCGTCCTAGCAATTATTTTTTCCATCTCTTTCACACATTATCAGGCTGAGCAGTTGAAAAAAGATGCAGTCTGTGTCCAAATTTTTTTGTCAAAACACACAGGTGATACTATTTTAACAAGGTTGAACAATTTCATCTACACACCACTGATCATGTCAGTAATGTATTATTTATATTGTAGGTGTTAACATAGGTATGCTTGCCTACCCTATATCTAATAAATGCGTCCAGTGTACATTGACTTTGTACATGGCTGAACATTGAGAAAAAGCTGCCGTTTTCATCTTGTCTACATTACAATTTGAGAAAGAGTTGGAATAAATAATTGCTAGGACGCTCTTCATTATGCAATAATGCACCTTCAGCATTACGTAAATTTTTAATAACAATATTATTTTTTCAGATTTATTCGCAGAAAATTACCCTTTGATCTTTCCTTATAAAAACACTTTTTTAAGCAGCATGTTCGTCTATTTTGTATTCTAAACTGTAAAGAACAACGAAAATAAGAAGTCTGCTAACTTTCAGGGAGATATGTTCCTTTTTTATGGTTTTATGCAGATTTTTACATTTACCATAAATCACAACCTTAATGGCTATGCGAAACTGGATGAACTAGGTTTTTTTATGTTTTATTTCTCTTTATTATCTTTACTACACAAATGTAAAAAGAAAAAATGTTGCGCTTTTCTTCTTGCTCTTTATATACGCTTTATCATCATGATGGAGGTCCTCAATGAGTAATGCCAACCATGCCACTGTTTCCATTTAATGCCATGATCGTACGAACCATGTTGATCGGAAAAATATTCTCCATTGAGGTTTGAATCATGGCAAGCTTCATACCACCAGGCTCCTTTATATTGCTGTGCACAAGAACCTCCTGAAGCACGGTCGTTGTCTCTATCAAACGTTGAAAACTTCTTTCCATTGTGTCGCCTCAGCGCATCACCTGATAACAGAAAAAAAACTATATATGAAAGTGCACATGTAGGGCATGCAAAAGAAGTGATTTCCCAGCTGTATTCGGAAAGCTATTTTTGTCGCACCTGCTTTAGCAAGGTGCGATATAGGAGCTCACTTTTCCGTCCGTCCGTCCGTACGTACGTCCGTCAGTCCGTACGTACGTCCGTCCACAATTACCTCGACCCTAGTGTTTAAGTCCATTTCTCTCAAACTATGATACCTACAATTATCAAACCTGGTATAAAGTTTCTTCTGGGAATGTTCTCGAGGTATTTTGCACTTTCTTTTACCCTTGACCTTTATTTCACGCTCTGCTGACTTCGTACAATTTGATGTGCAAAATTACCTCTGCCCTTGCCCTTTATTTTAAGGGCTGATTTTACGCCCAACATTGCATTGACCCTAGCATTTAAGTCCATTTCTCTTTAAACACAATGGTATAAGCATCAAACCTTATGCTTGATGTATATATCTCATGCTCTGTTGGCTTTGGAAATTCGTATGTTAACCAGGGATCCACATTTGTATGTACTCTGGCATTGAAGTACATTTCTCACAAACTAACCCACTTACAATCATCAGACATGGCAATAAATGTTTCCTTAAGTTGGTCTCTTGGATTGTTTACCTACTTTATACTTTTAATGATTATTTCATACTCTGTTGGCTGTTGAATTTTATGTTCAGGATTGCATCCTTCTTTGGTTGCAAGTCCAGTTTGCTCAAATTTTTATACATGCATTCATCAACCCTAATCTAACTATGATCTCTGCTACTGTGGAAGAGCGAGGCAGGTGAGACCTAATAGCGTTCTGCGGAATTCTTGTCTAGATTTCCGATACAAGCATATTCGGAGTTGCCGAACACCAGCTGCTGTGACGATAAATAAGTTCTGAAAAACATCGGAGCTTTGAACACCGTGCTGCAAGCAAAGGGTGTATTTGAGCCTAGCAAAGGATTTTACTATTCAGAACTTATTTAACTTCATTGCAGCTGGTGTTTGTGCCGTGTGGCGGCCGTAAAACGTCTCCTCGTACATCATCATAGTGCAGATTATATTTTTCTGGTCCTTTGGGATCATTGAGTTCATTTGTAGAGTTCCGCTTAAGCCGATCCTAAGGCGCGTGGCTGCTGTCGCACATTTCTTTATTGGTCATGAACAGACTCAATTAAACCAAGTCTGCTATTTTCTATTCTTTGATGTATTCCTTGCTTCGAAAGGATCTTGATATTCTGAATTTATTAGTATAATATTCCATCATTAACACATATGGCAGCTGCAACGGGAGAAGATATACGGGTCTAAACTTGTCTAACTTGTGTTTCGGTTGAGCAGCCCATGCAAGAATACAAACGTTCAGTATTCATTACTGACCGTTCCAAGGCGGTAGTTCTGTTGTGGTTCTCTAGGGTGAGGTTGGGCCTGTAAAATCGATTTAAGCCCCCCAGTAATTCATTACTGACCGTTCCAAGGCGGTAGTGCTGTTGTGGTTCTCTGTTGCCTGTTTTTGGTGTCAGAGTTTCTGTGATGTTTTACCTTATGTATGTTCTTATAATTTTTGGTTCGGTTTGGGTTGCTGAGTGGCCACCTTTTGGGAACAAGCTGCTCACTCGGTTGGCCATATGTTCTCTGTATCTTGATTATTTGTAATCTTAGTTGTTTCCAACTATGGTTTGAGGGCTGGATTTGGATTTGGATTGTTTCAGTTCCTGGTCTTTGCATACTTTTTACTTTTACGAACTCGAAACTTAGCTCGTCGAAAGGTCATCGTGATGATTGTTAAATGGCTTAGATAGTTCCTATTATGCACTCAAAGTACATGTTACTTCAGATGACATATGAAAATGCACCGTCCGTCCGTACATCTGTTACAAATCATTACTAAGCAATATCTTAAAAACCACTAAAGCAACTTTGATGAAATTTCATAGAAAGATGAAGCATAATGAGAAACTGTGTCGCGCGCATGATTAAGGTCCCCACCACATTTAGGGGTCAGAGTCAAAAGCACGTCACTGTGATTACTTTAAATCTGCAAATCCTCAATCTATCAAACTTCACATAAAGATAAACCATAATAAGAAGCTATAATATTTACATTATATATACTCACAAACCCAAGGTCAAGGTCACATCGTGGGGCTAGAGATCAAATTATGTCTGAGTAGCTACTTAACTACCAAAGCAAACTTCATTAAGCTTCACTGAAAGATAAAGCGTAATGAGAAGGCATGCCAAGCGCTAGACGTAGGCTTTCACACTCAATGGTTTTGGTCACAGTTGGGAGTCGAAGGTCTCACTTGCAAGATTACGGACCTGATGCCCAAAGTCATGGTCACAACGGGGTAAACATCAAAGGTTTGTGTACTAACTCAGAAAGATGAACCATAATGAGAAGGTATGTCATGCACAAGTTTAAGGCTCAAACACCCAAGGACGCAGTAAGGGGTCAAAGGTCGTTCATATCACGTGTTTATGAATAGACAAAACTGCTGAAGCGAATATGATAAAACTTCATAATAAGGTAAATCATAATGATAAATTATGTTAAACAAGAAATATCTTTTAAAAAAGATATAAGACGAAGTGAAAGAAGACATATTTGAAACAAATATTTTTTTTTTATTTCTGTTGAAATAAGAAATTGGCTGCAAGCAAGGTTTCAGAATACGCCCCGCAAAATTATCTGCACTCAATGTTTTAAATGCACTATACGCCTTTAATAATTAAAATGTAAAAATGGACCAAAATCTAATGGGGTATCTATGAGAAATTTTTACTGTGATTGAAAAAATTCCAAGTTCAAAACCCTTTCGCTATGTCATAATAACAAAATAAAAATTGGCTAAGTTCAAAATGCTGTAAATTTGTCAAAATGATTTTTTTCAGCAGTACTCTTCTTCATGTACATCTTCAATATGTCTGTAACAAATCTGCCAAGTATAAAAAGGGTACATTGAATGCCCACGGAGGAGTTCATTTTACAAAGTATGCACTATTAACCATTATTCTATATGAGTATTGGTCGAAAATGGACTAAGTTCAAAATGATAGAAATTTGACAAAAATCATTTTTGCAACATTGAGATTCTTCATGGATATCTCTTCCATATCTCTGTAACATACCTGGCAAATGTTAGAGTACACTAAAAGGTCTAGGAGGAATTTCACAAAATGTGCAGTAATAGACATTTTGCAATATGTGCAATGGTCAAAAATTAAGTTCAAAATGCTGTGAAATTGTCAAAAATCATTTTTTCTGTAAAATAAATCTTCATACACATAACCAATATATCTGTTACATACCTGCAAAGTATTAAAAGGATACACTTAAAGTTCCGGTCCGACCCGGTAATTAGGTCCGTTCCCGTAAATTTACGCACCGAGTAGGAAAAGAACTACTTTTTTACTACGAAAGACTTTTCGCACCATAGAATCTTTTTTTTTCTCAAGCTATCGGCACTTGCGTTTCTCGCGTTCTGCTTAACTCTATCAATCATTACAGCGTTAAAGTGAAAAACATATTTAAAACTAAATGCAAAGTGCAAATAATAACATTTTTAATGTAACTAAATCTTCTGACAGGTGAATAACAATTCCATGACATATGCTGTCTTCCATACAGATATCAAGTCACGTTTTGGCGCCAACGATGATTTTATTAGACTTCGTCTAAAAATCACAGAGAGGTAAAGCGTAGCTTATAGTCATAGAACGTTCAACACGAGGTAGGTTAATTCTGATCGAGGGGCAGCTCCCCGAGTCAGAAATGAACTTACCAAGTGATGGACATTCTATAACTTACTGGCTGTTTAAACCAAGACCAAAAACTAGGAGATGACTATCATACAAGCATTGCGCTTCTGTCATATCCTATATTGAAATGACTTGTATTTGTATATATGTATGTAGCTTAACTGAATAAAATATTGTTTAAACCAACTGGCTTGTAGCTTGACGTACCCGCCAAGTCTCACGTATATAAACAAAACTAGAAAATGTGTTTATGAAACACTATATCTCCAACCATATGCTTGCCTCTAAATAAGGCTCATCCCATAATGTTTAAGTCAGAAAGGGGTTTAATTGGTTCATCCACATCATAGCTTGCAACTGTATGCCAAATATAAGGAACATAGCTTAGCGGTTCTTCAGATATTTTGTTCACAAAGTTATTCATGTAGCGTCTTTGTATACAAAATGCCTATGGCGGAAAATGGGAAAAATTCTGTCAAAAAGGACTAGGTATGATTTGGGCCATATTTGGCCCCCTCATTTATGAATTTTCAAACTTGCACTTCTTAAACTTCTTTTCATGTCATGTATGAGTTTAAACCTTTAACCATCAGTTCTGAGTAAAATAATCCATATTCTAATGATACTTAACTTTTTCTGAGCCTCTAAATGTACCTATCCTCAGCCGATTTTGGCAGTTTCGACCATTTTCTGCTTGCATTTGGACCAAAAACTACCTGAGCGCAGGCAAGTGCACAGCTGATTTTTTGCGTAATGATGCATTTTAACAGCGCCAACAATGTGTGAAAAAATCAGCTGTGCACTTGCCTGCGCTGACACCTAATTTTAAACTTTTCTATATGAAATAACGTCATTGACAACGGTTGTCATGCAAGGACGCGCGTGCAGCCGGAACTCTTTTGACAGTGAGGGTAGACAATCTACGGATCGCCAAGATATATTACTAAATAAAACAACCAAAACAGGCCGCTTTACCTTCTTTTTGGTAAGCAATACCAGGACATATGATGCAAAACATAGTTTTTCGCTTCTTCATACATGACGACGCTTGACCTACTGTCAGAAACAACTCCAGATTCGGAAGGATACATGCAACTGCAATGTTGCAGTCGGGACAGCGCATAAAAGACGGGACCGAAAGACGGTACTTGTACTACCGCTGAGCCACTTGGGGAACGTCGTTAGAAAAATTGAAATAGTAATAGTAGTAGTACGATATTTGAATTCATATATCCATTAATTATTAATTGGTGTTGTTGGTGAAGGGAGATGTGTGTGTGTGTGTGTGTGTGTGTGTGTGCGTGCGCGCGTGTGTGTGTGTGTGTGTGCGTGCGCGTGTGTGTGTGTGTGTGTGTGTGGAGGGTAGCTGGGATTGGGGGATTGGGGTCATAAAAAATTTTGTCACCTATCTGGGGGTGGGGGTGGGGGGGCGGTGGGGGGGGGGGGGGTTGGAAAGAATTTTGGTGAACCATATGAAAATGTAGCCGGATCCTCCCCCTCCCCCCCCCCCCCCCCCCCCCCACACACACACACCTGATAAAAATGACTCGTCCCTTAAATTGCATGTTAGAGTTAAATTGCATGAGAAAAGGAGGGATTACGCCTGTTTTTCAGGGTAGATCCTAACTATCCAGAACAAGTCTGGGACATGTCTAACAAAAGAATGATAGACTCTCAGTCGATGGATAGAACATTGCCCTGAGCTATAGGCCTACAATCATGAGTGTTATGGCGACAATGCATTTCTGGACTGCACTCAGCGTCAAAAAGAAAATTTAAGGAGAAGAACTATATGAGCATTTTGCTTCCGTTCGTATCCTTATATAAATTTATCACAATATATGTTGAACATATTTTTTTTCGAAAAAAATATGTTTAAACCAAAAAGATCTAAAACTGATCCTTTGTGAGGAAAGTCCGCCGTAGTTGATAATAGAAACATAGTAATAGCTAAGCTATGGAAAAGTATGAGCAATGCATAATTTAATCAAAAGAGTCATTGCCCTTTATTTCCAATATCTACGGCTGTTTATATAATATGACAAAGATTGTGAATTAACCAGTTACCGGTATTACGGTATGAATAACTCGGTGTCTTAGTTACCCTACCCACTCTCATACATGAAATACACAACTAAATCATTCTGCTGATTAGCTTCAATTAAGAGTTTATATTACATATATGGTTGGCATACTACTAACTTAAAAATCGTGCGAAAATAATGAACTACACGATTAAAACAAGTATAAAACATGTATGAAAGATATCTTATTTCTTGTTTCGCTTCATCTATTTCTTTAAAAATCGTTGCCATGGAAACGGGTAGGGTAAAATAATTATTTTTTATTGTGTTTATATAACAACGTTTATAAAAGGAAGCTCATAAAAATATGGCCGATGTTTGCAAAACTAAGTCAGCAGTTATAAAGAGATATGTGTTCATTACCATTAACTGCTATGCAGTTTCAATGTAAAGCATAAGTTATCCCCCTTTTTCTTTCTTAGAAATATTTTTTTTCCTTCGAATGCAAAACATGTTTATTTTCTTTATATCCTTGTTGTTTTATAACCATTTCCTATTATTTTAAACTGATCAACTCTCAAGAATAATGGAAATTTTATCCATACCCCCATATTTTTTTAATATTTTTTTCTTCCGTTTTCTTTTAGACTGATATGTACTATTCAGTGAAAAGTGACTGCTGCACATGACTTGATCTTGAAATGAAAGGTTTATCTAAATTCCATTGAAAGACAAAATACTGCAATTGTGGCACGCCCCTAAAACGTTAATTTTCGATCGAAAAAAACTGTTTAATATAGCGTTCCTGTAATCCGACAATTTCAGTGATCTATCAAGAGTTATCGCCCTTCATGCACGTGATAAAATGCAGACCAGTAACTGTGAAAGAGATTTAGTATCAGAATTACATACAGTATGTGATCTGATACTTATCATTTACATTTAAATTCCTTTCCTTGTTATATAAGGCAAAATGTATCCCTACCCCCTAAACTTTGCTAAAAAGCAGGGCAGAAATGCATGAACAAACGAATGGCTGTAACTTTCCTTGTACATGCCGTAACATCTCCATTTTCTAGATTTATATTGTTGACAAGGTGACTAATGAAAAAAACAATATTTGAATAAATTTTGAGAGGGGGCCAAATATGGCCTAAATCATACCTAGTCCTTTATAAAGTGGGCTCTTAAGTTAATCAGGTTATCTATACCTTGGTCCTAACCTGCATGCCAAATATAAGGATCCTAGCTTATGCGGTTCTTCAGATATTTACAAGCTTGTTCCTATACAAAATGCCTATGTCCGATAAAGGGGAATAACTCCATCAAAAATTTACAAAATGAGCTCAAAAGTTAATCAGGTCCTGGGCACCCTAATTTGTAACTGTATGCCAAGTATCAGGTCCCTAGCTTATGCGGTTCTTCAGATATTTTGTTCACAAAGTCGTTCCTATATAAAATGACAAAGTCGAAACAGGGGCATAAATCCTTAAATGATGAGGCCGGTGTAACGAAGTAAAGTGACCACCATAGAATAACGACCCCCCCGGTCATTATTCTTTAAAAAATAGAGACTCCCCGGTCAGAATATTATGACTCCGCGGTCATGATATTATGACCCCCTTACACGAAATAAATCGACCCCTCGCGTAGAATTGTGACCCCCATAGAATAACGACCCCGGTCATTATTCTTTTTAAAAAAAGTGCCACCCGCCAGTCATAATATTATTATCCCTCTATGCGCAGTGAAGTGGCAATTAGCGAAAAAAGTCCCCCCCCCCCCCTTCAACACACACACACACACACTCACCGCCTTCCCCACGACCACCCCCGTACATAACATGATAAACAAATACAGGCAAATACAGGAAATAAACAATTACATGAAATAAACAAATATAAAAAAATGTCATACTCGGAATAAAAAAATAAAGTCATTCCGGGTATAGTGCATGCTCCTATGGCTGATACGATTTCATTAACCAATTTAAGCCTAGCATAGAGACAAACGTTCAGACCAAAATCAGACGCAGCAGAAATGCGCATCCGATCACTTTTATTGTTAGCATAAAATTCCCAGCAATTTCTATAAAAGAAAAACAAGAGGGCCATGAGGTCCTGCATCGCTCACCAGAGTAAAATAAGGTCAAAGATCAAACTAGTGTTATCGCTTGAACAAACCCACTACATGAATCTCAAAATGCTGGATATCATTTTTTCAATATCATAACATTTTTGGGAGAAGAAGAATTTTAAAGGTTTATTACACATGGGCATGACGGACATCTTGGCCATGTGACCAGAACCGTTCAAACAAACTGTTTTTCCCAGACTCATGGAGGTTCCATGTGACGTTTTGCTTCAATCAGCTCAGTCGTTTCGTTTAACAGAGATGTCTGAAGCTGTTGAAATACGATCAAAGAATTGCCTTGGTCTTTTGTTCTAAAAATCTTCAAATACTCATTTAGTCGAATGGCTATACCAAAGTCTTCAAAAAAGTGTATCACATTTTCTAATATAAAGAAAATTTGACCTTGTTGTAAAAAAAAAGGTCAAGGTCAATGCAACATCATTATCTACTGCAAATTTTATTATTGGTAATACTTGTAGATGTTGTTGTTGCTACTGCAAGTGCTTCTGCTATCGTGGCAGTAGTAGTGCGTACAAAATTCATGAAGAAAGTTTGTTTTCGTGCTACTCAAGGAAATTTGCCAAAATCTTCAACCCGGAAAAGGACCACACTCATGTCATTTCGATTAGTTTGTGAATAAGGATCATTCAACTCAATGTAATTTTCCTTAGAAACTATTGGCCGGGGGGTTTTGTTTAAAAAAGTGACGATAAGGTGACAGGGGTCGTTATTCCAGGCGGTCACAATTCTTCATGAGGAGTTATTAAATTTTGTGTGGGAAGTACATGTATGTGTGTGTTGGGGGTAAATTGTGTGTGTGTGTGTGTGTGTGTGTGTGTGTGTGTGTGTGTGTATGTGTGTTGGGGGGGGCGTCGTGAGATATAAAATTATGACCGCAGAGTCATAATATTATGACGGGACGGGGGTCACTATTCTTTAAAGAATAATGACCGGGGTTCGTTATTCTGTGGGAAATTTCCTTGAGCAGTGCGAAAACAAATTTTCTTCATGAAATTTGTAAGCACTACTACTGCTGCGATAGCAGAAGCAGTGCATTAGCAATAACAATTTCAACAAGTATTATTAATAACAAAACTTGCAGTAGTTGATAGTCAATTCGCGGTCGATTAGGTGGGGATTATCATTTTATAGCTAGCATCGAGGAGTTAATTGGTGTCAGTATTTTGTACAAACGGAGTCACTTTTTCTATAGAATAATGAAAGGGGGTCGTTATTCTATGGGTTCCTCATTGAATAGCGACCCCCGGTCATTATTCTTTAAAGAATAGTGACCCTCCTTCTCCGTCATAACATTATGACTCCGCGGCCATGACATTATAATATAATAACGCTCCCACTCTCTCTCATTCAACACACACACTCACACACACACACACACACACACACACACACATCCTTCCCAAATACATCATCAAGTATTACCAGATAATAAAACTTGCAGAAGTTAATAGTCAGTTAGTGGTCGACTAGGTGGGGATTGATATAACATTTGACCCCGCGGCCATGACATTATAATATAATAACGCCCCCACTCTCTCCTTGAACACACACACACACACACACACACACACACACACACACATCCTTCCCAACAACATCATCAAGTATTTCCAGATAATAAAACTTGCAGAAGTTAATAGTCTGTTAGTGGTCGATTAGGTGGGGATTGATATTTTATAGGTATCATCAAGGGTGTAAACGGGAGTCAGTATGTTTTAGAAACGGAGTCACTTTTTCTATGGAATAATTACCGGGAGTCGTTATTCTATGGGTTCCCTATAGAATAACGACCCTGGTCATTATTCTTCAAAGAAAAGTGACCACCCCCGGTCATAACATTATGACTTCCTGGTCATTACATTATAATATTATGACCCCCCCCCCCCCACACACACACACACACACACATCCTTCCTATGCGAAGATAAATGACTCCTTACGAAGAATTGTGACAGCCTAGAATAACGACCACCGTCACCTTTTCTCAAAAAGTTGACCCCGGCGATTATCTTTAAAGAAAAGTATCCTGATCAATATTATGACTCCACTACGCGAATGTAAATGACAATGTGCGAAAAAATTGCATATTGAGGGGTCAAAAATGTTTTTTTCAGTTTACTTTAAACTTTCCTTTCAAAAGGTGTTGCTCTGAATTCCCTATAAATAACACTCTCTTCATTTGCAAGCAGATAGAGTAAGACTTTTGGCGTTATTACAATTGAATGCATTGAAAATAAGCAAAGTTTTAAAGAGATTCTACCCCAACGTGATATTTTTTCAAAATCAACAGCAAAACCTCAGTAAGGTGCATAAGTCTACCTGTTAATACTAAAATCTTATATAACATTAACAGCATATGTCAAACTAACACATTGTCATTTATCTTAAGGTGGACAATCCCGGAAGAACTCTGTTCTTGCTTGTTTAAAAAACAAACAGAGTTATTGTTCATCATCAAATCGACTAACTGTGGAGTAAATACAGTTATAATATACACTTACAATATCTACCGTAAAGATCCTAAGTTTTCGGGCACATAGGTCTGTACAAACAGTGAAAACTGAGATCAGACTGTTCCTTAGGAACCAGAATGATCAAGATCTTCACAGTTTCCATTCCATCTGCGCATTTTTGTCGACATTACTCTATGGTAGAACCGAATAACAGGAAAATAAATAATAGGGCAAGGACCGGCTGTGCTTGCAGCAGGTGCAGAATTTGGGCAGTCTGTTTTGGGGATATTTTGAACTTAAACATTGTTTTTCTAGGAAACGAATCGGTGAAATGTTTGTTTTTTTGTTTTATTCTTTAACATACGACGTAAGTTTTACTAAAGTAATATGCATAAGCATGCCCCATCGATTGGTAATATTTTTCATGACGTTTTTCATGAAATTCAATTTTCTTGCATTTTTTTCAAAGAATGTAAAAATATACTTATTAACAAGAAAACTGCAATTTTTTGTTATCAGTTTGTTTCAAATATCATATATTACAGATTATATGATTAGCTGAAATGAAAGTGCATTCATGTGCTAGAGATATGAATTTTAATGGAAAATGTTTAAAAATAATATGTAGAAATACAAAATATTGTTTTTTAGGAAAACAAAACGGTGAAAATTGTTTTTTTTCTTACCCAAATGTTTTATAGCTCTTTGGGTTATTTAGATGGTATAATGGTTTGAATGCCCCGCCATTATTTCTATTCAGTATTCGTCTACCTTAATTTGTGATATTGACTTTAATTTTTGAGGTTGGGACCTATACCTTGCACACGATACATTGTCTTTTGACACTAGTCATTTTAAAATCCATTATCAAACAAGAGAGTTGTAACAGAACCGGACACAACATTCTGTATGCCATAAGCATTTATAAAGACCCCATTGCTTCATGAGGAGTCAAAATATTGTGACCGAGGAGGGGGTGGGGGTCACTTTTCTTTAAAGAAAAATGACCGGGGGTCACTATTTTATAGATATCATTAGGGGGTCATTATTTTTTAAAGGGAGTCAGTATTTTGTATTTTATAGAAAAGGGGTCACTTTTTCTGAAGAATAATGACCGGGGGTCGTTATTCTATGGGGGTCACTTTACTTCGTTACACCGGCAGAGGAAAAAATATACTGGTTCGGTTATTTTTCATGTTCATGCAAGTTCCCATCTGTTCTGGTTCTTGACCGTATGTAAGGATACCTTTGTACCATAGGCTTCAATGCACTAAGTCGAAAAAGGAGAATAACTCAGTCAAAATTCACCAGTATTTTTCAAAAGTTAATCAGATCATCTACACCTCAGGCAATGTCTTCCTGCAAAAAATCATGATCATAGCATCAGGGGTCCTCGAGATATTTTGTTCCCAAGGTTCCATAGGCTTACGATGCAGTAAGTCAAAAAAGGGGCATAACTCGATCAAAAATTCACAATTTATTTCAAAAGTTAATCAGATCATTTACACCTTAGGCAATATCTTCCTGCAAAAAATCATGATCCTAGCATCAGGGTTCTTGAGATATTTTGTTCACAAGGTTCCATAGGCTTACAATGCACTAAGTCGAAAAGGGGCATAACTCGGTCAAAAATTCACCAGTATTTTTCAAAAGTTTATCAGGTCATCTACACCTTGGGCATTGTCATCCTGCAAAACCTCATGATCCTAGCACCAGGGGTTCTTGAGATATTTTGTTCACAAAGTTCCATAGGCTTACAATGCACTAAGTCAAAAAAGGGGCATAACTCGGTCAAAAATTCACGATTTTTTTTCCAAAAGTTAATCAGGTCATCTACACCTTGGGCAATGTCATCCTGCAAAAAAACATGATCCTAGCATCAGGGGACCTTGAGATATTTTGTTCACAAGGTTCCATAGACTAAGTTGAAAAAGGGGCATAACTCTGGAAATACAAGACCGGCGGAAAAAAAGAAAAAATACTGGTCCGCTTATTTTTCAGGTACATGCCACATATAAAATTTCAATGTCCTAGCATAAGCAGTTCTTGAGTTTCCCAGCTGCCAAAAAGCGTTACGGACAGACGGACAGACGGACGGACGGACAGACAGGCCCAAACCAATATGCCCCCTCAACTTCTCCGAAGTTGGGGGCATAAAAAACGTGACTTGCTTATCATTTGTGACAGTCATGACAGGCGAAAAAACACACCCTACCCCTAATCAGCACCAATCAAATTGATCATTGTATATTTTACCTTTCACATATTTTTATGGTGAAAACCTTGGCACACTTTTGTAGCAAGCCGCTGGACCCTTCAGTCATTATAAAATTAGAAAATGAGTAAAAACAATTAATAAATGCTGGACCATTCAGTTATAATAAAACTAGGAAATGAATAGAAAGGATTATTAAATGCAAGGTAAGATTACTATTACATTAAAAACTAAAAAAAAACATATTTAAGGTGAACGGATACACTTCTGTTTAATTTTTACTTAGAGGAAACTAGAGGTGGCAGTAAGCATGGCTTACTAAATACCCCCCGAATTTAGCACTTTGTTTGCTTTGTCATCCAACTTTTACATATACACAGCATTCAAGTTACATGTTAAAAAAAACACAGATATAGCAGCTCATCCTTTAAGTTCTTGCAGGCAAGGCTGAAAATATTTATGTCTACTATTTTCTTATGCTGGCTCCATGGACCAAATCTGAAAGAAATCAGAGCAAGAATGACAAAAAAATACAAATTCAGAGCAAAACAACAATTCAACGGGGACATAACTCAGAAAAAATGCTGAAGTTTCAAATCTATATCTCATTACACAGCTATAGACCAATATGTGTTCTCACACTCAATCTTAAAAATGTCATAGAAACAGTGAAGGAGATGCAGCAGCAACAAACTCTCTTTTCAATAACCATAAAGGGGCATAACTAAGTCAGACACTCTTTGGAAGAAGTTGAAAAATATTTGTCGTCTGTTGTCTTCTACTGAATCACTGCACCAAATAGGAATAAAATCGAAGCGACATGACAAAAAATCCTATGTAAAAAGAGCATTTAATATAAAAAGGGGCATAACTCAGGCAAAAAGGGCTGGTTATTAAAATTATAACCTTAATGCAAATCTTCATATCAATATTTGTTCATATCCTTAATTTCAAGAAAATCTGTGAAACAGTTTTGGGGGAGTAGCAATAACAAACTTTTATTACAAAAATTACAAAGGGGAATAACTCAGCAAGCAAATGCTTCCGGGAAAAACTGGAAAACACATGTCAACTATTTTCTTATGCTGCATCTATAAACCGAATATGAATAGTCAAAGCAAAAATGACTAAAAAACAAAATTAGGGGAAAACATGGCAAAAAGGGGCATAACTCAGACACGAGGGGCCAGATTTCAAAATGGAAACCTTAATGCACATCTTCATACCAATATGTGTTCACATACTTAATTTCAAGAAAATCGGTCAAGCGGTCTAGGAGGAGTTGCGATAAGAAACTTTTTTATGAAAAATATAAAGGGGCACAACTCAGCATTAAAACTCATCCGCGAAAAACTGAAAAATACGTATTAACTCTTTTCACATGCTGCATCCATGGACAAAATTTGAAACAAATCGGAGCAAGTTTAATGTGTTGCGGCCGGACGGAACGACGGGCTGAAAGATAACGTGAAAACAGTATACCCCCCTCAAACACAGTTTGCGTGGGGTATAAAAAATTACTCCTTAGGACAGAATTCTAGAAGCATATTCTTTTCGTTGAGAGTAGACCTCATTTTAGAAGGTCTTTATTGTGCAAGGAAGCAAACAATACGTCACAAAAATTGTTCCCCCCTTGTAAGAAATTGCTGGAAAATATGGCAGTGTACCCATATGCCGTAAACTTGCACAGCAATCTATTCGGTATGCGTTGATATACTTTTATTTACCCTATACGATTCAATCTAATGTATACATATTCTATCGACACCAGCCATGAAAAATCCCTGCCAGTTTTTAAAGAGATTCCTGTATACGCATCACACCATTTTAATGATTGTACTGGTATTGGACTGCTCCAAAAGAGACTGTCATGGAAGGTATCATGACTGCTGAGGAACGGATCTGTTAAATATTCGTAAGCATACATTCATAGCAAAGGAAAACTGAAGCTGTTCCATCTCCACATGATTTTTGACTGGCATTGATGGTATCATGACTGCTGGAAGTTATCGTACAATAAGTTCTCGAAACTGGAAGTTATTGTACAGTTTTTTGGGTCCGCCTCTTCATTTATTCTGTACTGTTGGCTCCACGTTCTGTAGCTATTTTCGTGTATGGTAATCTATTACACTACTTCAAAGGGAAATTGCACTAGTCGTTCTACAATCATAAGTAAGGATAGGTTCAAGTTTTGGCTTCAAAACCTCAATGTCAAGGACACAACACACTGTCAGTTTTTTCACTGGTCGATATATATCTTATTGAATACCTTCCAAGTTCTGAAGTACATTTGAACTTCACATAAAGGATTAGCAAAATGAGCACGTAAATATTACATGCGCAAGATTCAGGTTCCATGCTCTTCGCTACGGTCTCATCCAGGGTACAAAGCTCAGATTAAGGGGTCTTCAGTTGCATTTGTTTTATACTGTAAGATTTTTGGTTTGCTGGTAGTACTCTTTATTTTTTTTTTCTTATCGTTTTTTATGTTTTGTTTTTTTTTACTTCATTTTTTTTCGAAGATTCTGAAATTTGTAGGTACTACTTATTTAATATCTTTGTTTGCCTACTTAAAAATATGTATTTTTTTTTCTCAAAACCTCTGGAAAAGGCGAGAGGTGAAGCGTTTAGCTTGTATTTTGAGCAAATCTTCACTGTGCACTATCAAAATCGTAATAATTGTAACTTTTATCTTATTCTATGTATAGAAAATTTCTTGCTAGGTGTATGACATTTTTCTCCTTATAGTCTAAAAGAATCGCTCATGATAACACTGCTCAACATTTCATGCAAAACGTGTTCCAAACATAACCCTGAGTGCATCGGTAGCGGTCGACAACTAACACTAAAGTCTTTTAAGTAAACAAGCAATCGATGAATTTATAACCGCCGCCGAAGTAGTCCTGATTCGTTTTAATGGATGGTTTAGGTTTCATAAAGTTTCGTTCATTTAGTACTTAGTTAAGGCTGAAGTGTTGGTTGTAAATCAAATCAAGGGCAATTATTCTGGCTAAGTAAGGCATAAGCTGAAGACGTTCTTAAACACTTGCCTCAGCATCACTGCACTATAATGATACATTTTAAATACGGTTTGAAGAAATTTGATTCACCGGTACCCTAGTTATGGCTAAATTGTGGATTTTATATAAATTCAAGGGCTATAAATCATGCACTTCTGATGCGATTATGTCAAAATTTAATCTGCTCTGCTGCGTTATGACAATACATAATTTATTTAAGTTTCACGAAAATTCCATGCATTGCTTACTTCGTTATGACTCAGTTTGTTGATTTTAAACCAATTCCGGGGAAATAACTCATTGCTTACTGAAGCAATTCCGACAAAACATAAGTTGCACCAATGGGTTATGGTGATACATATTAAGTATAAAGTTTCATAGAATTCGATTCATTGATTACTTAGTTATGGCTGAATATTAAGTCAATCTTAAATTGATTCAAGAGCAATAAATCGTGCACTACTAACCCCATTCAGATGAAACTTCGTGTGCATAGCCCCATTATGGTAAAACATATTTAGTTTAAGTTTCATGAAAAGCCAATAAATGATTACTTAGTTATGGCTTTTTTAACTGATTTGAAGTCAATTCAAGGGTAATATCTCATACACTACTGAGGCCAGTCTTATAAATTTTGACGTTCATCAGTGATATATATCTACTTTAAATTTCAAGAAATTCCGATAGGTGTACGTGGTTACTTAATTATGGCTCAGGACGGACGGGCGAAAGGACGGACAGACAGACGGACGAACGGTCAGATGGGCGGACATGGAGAAAACTATATTCCTCCACCTTCGGGGTAAAACCAGGAGTATATGGTTTATATCTCTTTATTTGTTCTATTAACCACACATATTTACAGATAAAACGTGATTTTATATTCTAGCATTTTATTTCCGCTTAATCATCATGGTTGTGGTCTTCAGCGAGTAGTGGTAACCATGCCACTGCCACCACACAATACCATCAGCATATGATCCAGTTTGCACTGTAAAATAGTGTCCATTGAGATTTGAATCATGGCAACGTGCGTACCACCAGGCTCCTTTATATAGCCGCGGACAAGGATGGTTGTTGTCTCTATCAAACGTTGAAAACTTCATTCCATTGTGTCTTCCGAGCGCATTACCTAATAACAGACAAATCTACAAACCAACACTAGATATTTGTTTTTGAAACAAAACAAATGTCTCCTCCCATCCCACATCTCATCCTCTTAACATTTACTGACGGTGCTCTTATGTTTGTGAAAACAACTGAAAGGTCATGGACTAATAGAGAGAACCTGTACCAAAAGGTACAACGGGACACACTTGTTTGAAATCTGAAGATGGGGTTATGGTTCTTTTGCCTCTGCACACAAAGTTTCCTGAAAATACATTTGACGGTTTAAATGTTGTAATGGTGACAAGATTTTCATACTGAAAAGTTACAAGAGTGGTAACAACTGCCAACTTAAAAATACAAAGGGGCCTAATTCTGTGAAAAAAATTAGGTATGGCTATTGTTCTTTGCAAATCGTCCGATGATGGTTTATATTTGCTCCAAGTTTTGTACACACAAAAAATTCAATGCTTCTTTTAAGTTACAGAACGGACATAGTTTCTAAACTGAAAATTACAAAGGGGAATAATTCCGCAAAATGAAGGCTGGGTTAAGTTTCTTCTTCTTTGCACATTGACTGACAATGCTTTATATTTTCACTAAGCTTCATGAAGATATCTTGCATGGTTTGAAAGTTGTAAAGCGGACATGATTTCCACACTTGTAGTTTCAAAGGGGCAAATTTCTGAAGAAAAAAAATGTTGGTATCATAATGGTTGTTTTTTCTCTGTAAATCGTCCGATGATGGTGTACATTTGCAACAAGTTTTACAAAAAAAATAGTTTCAGTCCTTTTTAAGTTACTAAGCAAACGGGATTCCTAAACGGAAAATTACAAAGGGGCATAATTCCGGTAAAATGAAGGTGGTGTTACGTTTCTTCTTCTTTAACTGACAAGCTTTATATTTTTAATAAAATTTATGACAATATCTTGCAGGGTTTTGAAGTTGTAAAGCAGACATTATTTCCGCACTAAGGATTAAAAAGGGGCATAACTCTGTAAAAATTGTAGTTGGCATTACAATTCTTGTTCTGTGCACATCATTTGTTGGTGTTTTCTATTTGTACCAAGTTTCGTGAAAATATCTTGAATAGTTTTAAAGTTATTGAGCGATCACGATTTCTTACTAATAATTATAAAGGGACATAATTCCGTAAATAATATAGATGTAGTTAAAAATTCTTCTTCTCTGCACATTGTCTGATAATGCTTTATACTTGTACCAGATTTGTGTACATATCTTGAACGGTTTCAAAGTTATAGAGCGGACAGGAGTTCCATACTTATATTAGATCTTGTTCTTTGCAATTGTCTGAGTTATAGAGTGGACATGATTTCTGATAGACAAACAGAAGGATAGACACACATGTCTGATAGTGCTTTTTACTTGCACCAAGGTTCGTGTACATATATTGAACGGTTTCCAGCTCTAGAACGGGCACGATTTCCATTCTTATAATTACAAAAGGGCATAATTCCGTATAAATCTAGTTACATATCTTGTTCTCTGCACATTGTCAGAGTTATAGAGCGGACATGATTTGTGATGGACAGACAGACGGATAGATACATAGACGCGCAGACGAACGGACAGACAGATAACTATGGAAAAACAATAAGCTAGATATAATAGTAAAAAGTATGCAAAGACCAGGAACTGAAACAATCAAAATCCAAATCCAGCCCTCAAACCATACCTATGAAGGCATACTAAAGCAGTGATTTGTCAACTATGAAAGCAGATTGTTACCAGACATGTGCCCATAGGACATAGATGCCCCCGCCTAGTGCCTCAGGCGCCTTGATTTTGCCTCAGGCGCCTTGATTTAGGTCCGGGCACTTGTAGGATAACTAGGTACACAGACGAAGGTGCGTTTAACATTATAAGGGAGAATCAAAGAACAATCCAATATGGGTAAAAGTGACATTTATTTCGCAGTCAAACCTCGGACACAAACATGTTTTCATTAAAGCTATTTAAAGGGCGCACTGTGACCTTGACCTAGTGACATGGTTCTTGTGCACAACAAACATCATGCCCAATACTTTTGAAATACCACCATGGAGGACACAGTAATGGGCCGGATATGAAAAAGTTTTCACTGAAGCCTATGCACAGAGTTTAAGTGCGGACTGTGTGACCTTGACATTGGAGCTTGCAACATGTTTCTTGCATGCGACATATTGTGTTGTCCTAATGATAACTTTTCGAAATAGTTTTGACCCCGCCCCCCCCCCCCCCCCCCTTCATCCCCCCTATGCAGAACAGGCATGAGCAAGACATAGCTTGTACCGAAAGTATACGTGTGCAGTGTGTGTGATCTTGACCTTCGAGCTAGCTACATTGTTTTTGTATGTGACATTTTGTCTTGTCATGATGCTCATTTTTGCCATATGAAGTTGAAATCCCACCATGCAGGACAGTCATGAATAAGGCAAAAATGTTTTCACTGTAGCCTATACTTAAAGTTTACGTCCGCAGTGTGACCTTGACCTTCGAGCTGACTACATGGTTTTTGCATGAGACATATTGTCCTGTCATCATGCTCATTTACTCCATTTAAATATGATATCCCACCATGCAGGACGAAGTATGAGCCGGTTAGAAACATGTTCCAGTGAAACCTATGCAAAAAGTTAAAGTGCGGAGTAGGAGCGGCTGTAGTGTAGTGGATAACACTCCGGACTACCATTCCAGGGGTCGCAAGATCGATCCCCCGCTTCTCCCGTCTTTCGGATGAGACTTTAAACCGAGGTCCTGTCTCCATATGACCTCGTTAATGGTGGGACGTTAAACCCGAGTTCACTCACTCACTCACTCAAAGTGCGGAGTGTGACCTACAGTAGGTGGACAAACGTATTCGTCAAAAAGTGACGTTGCCGTTTAAATCAATGCATTCACACAAATTTTGTAAACATTATTATCGCAAAACTACGACAGAAATCACCATACTGTTTTCACCAGGTATATGCAAATTAATTTCCACAATAAACAAGGATTACAAGAAATTCGATTATTCTGTTATTTTCTCGTACCAACAGTTTTTAATGAAAGGGGAAAAAGTCCAAAAAACCTTCCATTTTTGGATGATGTTGACATTAACTTCAATGAAGATCAAGATTTTTGAATTTTTACATTCAATTCAATCACGTTGAATTTCTATCATAAACATAGAATCATTTTGATGAATGATTTTATATTGCTGTTTTCAATTCGAATTTTATCCCTGCAAGCTTGATTGCATCGCCTTAAAAAACTTTGTGACAGTATTCTTTTTAAAAAATATGGACATCCACTTATTTAAACGGCGGCAGCACTTTGTGACAAATACTTTTGTCAATCTACTGCAGATCAGTGAACTAGCGACAAAATTCTTGCAAGCGACATATTGTCGTTTCATGATAATTTTTTATGCCAAATAATTTTGAAATCCCACCACACAGGACAAAGATATGGGTTGGACCATAGTTTTTAATGAAAGAAAAAAAAACTTCCATTTTTAGATGGTGTTGACATTAACTTAAATGAAGACCAATTTTGGATGATGCTGACATTAACTTCAATAAAGACCATTTGTGGATGATGCTGACATTAACTTCAATGAAAATCAAGTACGCAAAGTATCAAGAAAATTCATGTCGCAACAATGACATTAAATCAATCTTTTACCCTCTACATTTTGACAAATTACCTATAATTAAGTATAACTAGCTTCGCTATAATGAAAATACATCGCACCTTCTCACTAAGATTCAGCACTAAAACATTTATCGCTGCATTTGTACCAAACCGAATAGGTTTTTGTAAGCTTTCACATCTGGTGCCACACCCATTTTCAGCCATCATAATTTCTGTGGTTTTGTTTCTTTTATCATTAAGGCATGATCACCAATTGCGTGAAATAAAGACTATATTAGATACTACACCACCCATCAGAGGAGAAGAACGATACACCAATAGCTATTTATACTATTTAACGGTCAGAACTCCCTTCAGTTAGCATATTTAATTAAAAGAAGATGATCAGTAAAACGTCAGATTTTTTTTTATTTTGACCTTGCAAGAGAGCATACCAGCTGGAAAAGGATCTTACTTCAGAGAATCAGGGTAGGTCCACAACTATCCAGGATAGATCTGGGAAATGTCGTAAAGAAGAATAATAGATCTTCAATAGATGGACAGAATATTACTCAGAACAATTCAATTTTGAGAGTAATGGTGACAATGCAGTTCAAGTCTGCAGTCAGCACCAACCCCCCCCCCCCCCCCCCCCCCCGGGGAAGATCGACAAGCGTGAGGTTGCAGTAGCTGCATTGAAACCGAGTAAGTCTGTCAAAGTTGATAATATGCCAGCACGAATTCTCCAAGCTGGGGGAGGGGGAGAGGGTGTGTGGGTGGGGTGAAGACCATTATTGATGTTGAACAGAGATTTATTACAGGAGCTTGAGAATAGGAGGCAAGCCTACCCTATGAGCTCAGTCATTATGAAATTCCCCTAAACAAGCAACCCACACCTCTGCCAGAACTATCAGCCTCACTAGTCATTCGAGCAAGTCATGCTGAAAGTCAAATTGAACAGGCTTAATTGGGATCTGATTCAGTCAGTTCCTGAAGTATAGTTACTCTTTAAATTAACCCCAAAGCTAAAGAGAAAATCGCTGAAGAAGAGGCTGGGTTCAGAGACGGAGCAAGCACTACTGAGCAGATCTTCAAACTCAAAAATCCTGTGTGACTAGTATCTCAAACATCAGCAACATCTGTACCGTGTCTTTGTTTATTTCAAAAAAGCATTGACAGGGTATGGCATGCACCTTTATGGGCCTTCATGCGCGAGTATTATATCAGTGCATATCCAGTTGCCACCATTGAGCAACTCCATGAGAAGGCTACAAGTGATGAATGGCAGCACGGGAGAACGTTTCAGAACACCAGTTGCAGTAAGGCAGGGATGTATTCCGTCACCTACCCTCACCCTCTTCAACATTTTACTTGAAAGGATCATATCTTATGCTGTGGAAGAACATGATGGCAATGTAAGCATAGACGGCAGAAACATTATCAATCAGCGGTTTGCCGATGACATAGACGCTCTAGGTGAGGAAGAGCAAGAACTAGAAGCCCTAGTTGAAAGTCTCGACAGAACCTGCACAAAATGTATAAGATGGAGATCAGTGCTGAGAAGACCAAACTAATGACAAACAGCGCCAATGTCAACAAGAGGGAGATTAAGGTAAAAGGGCTAAAGCTGGGAACCAAATTAGCTGGAGCAGTTGTCTCAGATGATGGATCGAAACCGGAAGACTTTACAAGAATTGCACAAGCGACTTCAGCTCATACAGTTTGGAGAGATAAATCTCTGGAATCTCTTAGATTAGATTGGAAACTAATGCGCGCCCTAGTCTTTTCCATAGTGCTGTGTTTCTGAATCTTGGACCTTGATAGCATACTTAGAGAAAAGTACGCAGGCCTTTGAGATACTACCGAATGATACAAGGACCATATAACCAACGAGGAGTTTCGCAGAAAGATCCAGAGAGCCACTGGGGAATATAATGAACTCCTGACCATTGTCAAGAAATGGAATCTAAGGTGGTTTGGCTACATCATAAGGTATTCTGGTTTAGCAAAGACGATTCTACAGGGCACAGTGAAAAGAAAAAAGAAGATGTAGATAGAAGATGTGGGAAGACAATACATGTATTGAAGAGTGGACAGGGATGCACTTTGTAATAGAACCTAGTATTATATATTATCTAGTAATAATAGCACCTAATCGAAAAAGTGCCAAACCTTTTCTGTTCATGAGTCGTTTTCAACTTTTTGATTTGTTGTGTGATTTAGAATAGAAAGTAGATCTATGTTAAAGTAGAGTTATATGTGTAGCATTGGTATTTTGAATGACTTTTAATGTTTGTTGTATAATAGGAACGAATATTCTTGTTTAGGATATTATCGCTGTGTAAACGCTGGAAAATTGCTCACAAACTGAAAACGGGCTTTATGATTAGTTGGCGGTGGATTCACCGACGTTTACACATCGATAAAATAAAAAGACTAGTCATTCCTTGTAGCTCCAATATTATCTGTTTCTACATGTACAGCTTACTTTGAAAGATATTGTTAACCTTTTCTGTCAGTATCACATTAATAAAATGGTAATTTTGTTTTTATATTTCTGACTCTGACTTTCAGTCTCACAGTAACTAGCTGAAATCCTACCTGCAGTCCCAGAGTAACCCGAAACAGACAACCGGTACCCATCAGATTCATCGGCAATACGAAATGAAGAATAGAGAGCATACTTTGTTACGCTTGAAAAATCCGACAGGACAACTTTCAATTCATGATGTCCCATTGCAGTCAGTGCGTGTATGTTTTCATTTCCTGGAACAAATAATTTTGATGTGCCTAAAGTAAACGCAGTAGCTACACTATGGAAACAGCACATAGTATAGCACGAACGAATACATGTCTAAGCAACGAAAATAAAAAAAAAGATGATTACATAATTTGCCGATCCTGATATTATGTTATTAAGAGCTGCATCAGAACACGGCTGAGATTATAAGTATCTTTCATTAGTGTGAGGTGTGGATAGAAAATTCTGCCACGAGGGTCACTGTTCCGAGTGTTCGGCATCACGAGGCAGTGATCTCGAGTGACGGATTTTTCTGGCAGCACCTCACACCCATGGTAGATACTTTTTCTTGCACACCACGTTTCCTTTTAAGTTTAGAACTTGTTAAAATGCGTATTTCTAGTGTTTGAGAGATTTTTTTTTATTTTGAAAGAAGGCGTTGCTTTCAACGACCGCCATTCGGCTCTTTACGTCAACGACTGGCGTGCATAAACTGACGTCATTTTTGCCGTCTTCGTGACGTCATCATCGAAAAAGCCAACGTCACTTGACGACGCAAGAACGTTACCTCCTACACAACCAATGCATTGACAGCTCGTGATTTGTATCCGGTCCTGGGGAAAATAACATGGGTGGGATAAGAATTGTAGGTACAGCTGAAGCACACGGATATCCTTATCTGGTGTGCAAGAATGCATGCGTAGAACACTACATACGTATACCAACCAAACTAGGGCTGGTATGGCGGAAGGCGACCCAATGAAATTGTCTACATTGGAGCTTCTACTCTCCTCCCAGCCGGCACATAACGTCGAAATGACGTCTTACTGACGTTGATACGTCAGTACGACGTCATTTTGACGTCATGTGCCTGCTGGGCTACACTTAATACAGGACTAGGGCATGCAGTGCTGTCACTAGATTCGAGATTGAGTGGGATATTTTTTATTTTCCTGTCTTTGTCTTCGGTCTCTTTTTCCGGATGCCGTAAGGTGAATTGACACAACACTTAAGTACTGTTCAAAAGGCTCTTAAACCCAGAACAACAAACCTAGCCAATATTCCCCGTTGGCAGTGCCGAAACCAGTCTTATAAGCCTCCCAGTTGCGGTAGAAGTCGACTGAACCATTAAAGCGCCTTTGAAAGACCTGCAAGCAATCATTCATATATTTATTTCAAAATTAACTGCATTTTTTAAGGAAACATTGCTTTCGATAGCTTGGATGGGGTTTCTTTTGAGGAGAAATAATTGTTTTAATGCTTTATGGCTGAAGACTTAGCAAGAGTTACCGAAGATTTTAGAACTAAAGCTTAGTGAAAAAGCATCTTCTTTTAACTAAACTAAGAACATATAGGTGCATATTTCCTACAGTCATTTAAAGACTGTAAGGCAACAAAATATGGACCGGCATTATGATTCTAAAATGCTAAAGCAAGCTGAGCCAGGTTATGTTAATGATCGAACCAGCAGCCTTGATTAAGATCTTATTTTAGGAATTATCACTTTCAGGCTTATAAAAACCTTTATGAAAACTACAATTATGACGGTGTTACCCACTGTAAGCCTGGTACAGGCACAATGTTTTTCCGACATAGAAATCAAAATTTAAAATGTTTGCAAATAGTAAGTTGAAAATAAAACAATACCATTCGACTAATGTGCATGTAAAATTGTTGTACATTCTCTGTAAATCTGTCGAAATATTTAAGTTATCTCAACCAGTTTTCTTTAATTCAAAGCCAACCCTATGCACAACTATGCTCCACGACGTATGTTGAGTTGTAAAGTTTGTATGTATGAACTTTTGAATCACAACTCCTTCTAATCTTTGTTTTAATAGAATGCGGAAAATGAAAATATTAAATAAGTAATAATTAGAACAAACAGAAATCAGACAGAAAGGATTAAAACAGTTAATTTACATTAATTACATAGAAAGCCTCAATGCTTTAAAACCCGACTTCCCCATGCGTGTAAAGTCTTGCCGATTACCGAGAAATAACGCGTCACCTAAAAGGAAAAAATTATATAAGATTTCCAGGCGCTTTTGCTTAAAAATTTCTGGTATGTACCGTCCAGGCGTCATTTCCGTCAAACAGGCAGTAGACCGACACCGGAGACTGTTGTACACCGTACGGATAGATTGTGTAGACCCCATTATGTCGACTTGGAACATCGAGATCAGAGCATTCTTTTGGTAATATCCCTGTGATAAAAGGTAAGAGTACAAGAAACATATGGACATGGCCAATCCCCCCGCCGAATCGCTTTCTCGTAAAAGCAAACATTTAGATAAAGGGAGATAATTCAAAATGTAAGCCAGGCAGAGTTTCGATTCTTGTACACCGCTTTTTCCTTAGTGTTCTATATCACTATATGAAGTTTCAAGACAATCCCATAAATACTTTTCAAACAAGAAAAACTGACAAAAGGAGATTATTAAAAACAAAAGCCAGACAGATTTACGATTCTTGTACAGTGCAGTTTTCCTTAATGTTCTCTGTTATAATATGAAGATTCAAGACAATCCTATTTATACTTTCGGAGTTATTCTCTGATAAAGAAAAACTGATAAAGGAAGATAATTCCAAAAGTAAGCCAGGCAGACTTATCGTTTTTGTACACTACATTTTCCCTTAATGTCTTCTATCATTCTTCCATGTTTCATGACAATCTCATCTAAACTTTTGAAGTTATGCTCCGGACAAGAAAAACTGCAAAAGGGAGCTAATTCAAAAAGTAAGACAGGCCGAGTTACGGTTCTTGTACACTTCTCTTTTCTATAATGTCTTCTATCATTATATGAAGTTTCATGACAATCTCATTTATACTTTCGGAGTATAAAAGTGTTACGTATGGACGGACGGATGGACAGTCGGACGGACGGACGGAGCCCATTTCCATATCCCCCTTCGCCTACGCCTAGGTAAGAGTAACGGTTTCCCGTAGCATTCAAGTAACACAGTGTGTATACAGCAGTAACCGTCCCGTTGAAACAAACAACTACATGTAACGTCAGCTGCAGAGTGACTCAAACGCAGATGCTGTTAACCGTAGTTTCTAATATGACCTGTTGTTTTACCATTGCATAAATTAATAAAGTAACTTATGACAGTGTGGCTATGCCACTTATGGACAAATTAAATGGTGAACATGACTCCTTGTTTTTTGTGTGTTTTTTTCTTATACATGTTATTTCAGATAATGCGTTTTAGTGTAGAAAGTGGCCAGTACAGTTTTATGTGCACATGTTCGAAGCTGATGAGCTCTTTACAGCCAGGATATTTTCTCCCTTGAAGGAATGATATATTTCCCGAAAGCGCCCCATCAGTCGCTAGCTCAGTCATTGGTCCTGGTGAATGATTGGCTTTTGTTTTATCACCAGTAAATAATTCTGATTCAGATTCTGAGGAGGTTTCTAAAATAGCTACAAATCTCTGCCGCGCAGGTATGTATCCGTCTTGATGTATTTTTAGCTCTGGCAAGTAAGAATGGTTGGCTGTTCCCTACAGCTTAGAACTTCTTCTGGCATTCTTCTACCACAGAACAGTTCCATGATATAATGATCAGATGTGACCGAATCAGAGTATTTATGGAGGAAAATGTTAAATTAGTATAATATTTGAGCGAAACCAGGGAATGAACAGCACAGAAGGATTTAGTGTGGATTATATTTTCTGGTCTTTTGGGATCATTGAGTTTATTATGAGTCATTTTGAAAATAGAGTTCTGCTTAAGCCGGTATCAGGGTGCGGGGGGCGTGGCCAGTGTTGCATATTTCATTACTGGCCAAGGACACACTCAATTAATGTCATCAGGCCAGTAGACAAAGCCTCAGTACTAATTCTGGGATATTCTTTTAACCAGAAGCACCAATATTGAATTCCGTTATCGATTCGGTAAATATTGATATTCTCTGGATGACATCATATTATTTCAATGTCTCAACAGCCAGTAAATGTACAATATCAGTGTCACTTCTCACCTGGACTGACTGTACTGTCACATGTCAAGTTTTTGTTGCAAAGAGCTGTGTCATTGCAACATACCGAACATTTTATATGGTGGCCCTCAGCTCGTCTGCCAATAATTGAGTCCAGTGAATATGGACAGGCCTGAAAAAAATTAAATCGCAGGGATGTGAATTGGACTCATTGCCCATTTTTTTCTATTTATGTATACTGAATTTTTCTTTCTATACCAAAGGACTTCTATGCTTAAGGCGTGAATTTTCCCCATGATTGAAAAGTTATACAGATCACTCTATTATGCTTTGCATTTATGACCATGACATGTAACATGCATGACAAATGCATTTTCAAGTGTTTCTGTCCATGTAAAGTACGTTAAACATACGTTAACGTTGACGTCATTGTTGAGATAAATTGTAAATTATCCTCAAAATAATCGTTGAAATAATGATTTATTGTATACATTTCACATTTTTTACTTACATTATTTATATAACAGACAACACTGGATAGTTTTGACTATGTGTATGTGACCTTGACCTTATTCAAGGTCATGGTACACAATATAATACTTGAATATCACAGTGGTACTGTTGACCATATTTCTTCTTTGGCTTACTGAGTATCATTCCCCCGTGACCCAGCTTCCCACTCATATATATTGCGTACTTGCATCGCATAAGTCTGCTGCATAAAGGAAATGCTGGGTCACGGGGGGGGAAGTACTTGTATTTTAGTTATAGTGAAGCGTTCTCTTTTGACCGCTTTGACCGGAAGTATAAATATGGTTTTGCTAGTTTAAATGCCAGTTAAGCGTAACAAGAAGAAAATCATTGCTTTGTATTGTGATATGCGTGTATTTAGCATGCATGTATGACAAAAATGTATGGAATGACTGACTAATTTCAATATTTTTATTACCTCAAAAAATGAAGTATGCGAAAACCTTGAATTTTGGGTAGGTAGGGTTAGACTGGATTATCTCCCCATGTCTTTGGGTCTGAATCACAACTGATCTTATTTCACACGGTTTACATATTTGTGGAAGAGCTGCTGAGAAAAAATTGCACATTTTATAGTTTTGAAAATTCAAACCTGTCGCGCCGGTCTAATGGGGAGAATCCTCGCCTTAATCATAGAAGTCCTTGGCACTTTGAATTTTTTTTTCTGGAAAAATTCAAGCTAGGTTCCTCAAACTTGGTATACATATGAACAATGGATTTTGTATTGTCAGACTGAGAATTGGTCTCATTGCATTATTCTTCGTCTTACATTTTTCATTTTTAATTCTTTCTGTAGTGAATTCAGATTTGTCAGAAACTGCGCAAGCCAGAATCTTCAATCATGGCAGCAAGAAATACACCAACAAAACAAAATAAGCACACTCGATTTTACGCATCAACTCTTGCCCTGGGTCTGCTCTTGAGCTGGTTGTGCTTTGTAATATATAGAGGATCTTACATGAGCGCTCATGTATTATGAATTTATTAAACGAGTTTGGGAAAAAGATAAGATGCGAGGCTATGCCGAGCATCTTATCGGTTTTCCCCCAACGAATTTAAAAAATTCAATATTACAGGAGCACGAATGCAAGATTATATTTATCATATGACACTAAATCTCATTTTACTAGCAAATTAAAGGCCCTATTGCTCTATAAACATGAAAACTTTCATCATGAGGTATCGCTGCAAGTTTCTCACCATAGTTGCTTCATTGTAAATGATCGCGATCGGCCGACTTAAAACAAATGAAACATCCACGAGTTTCACATAAAAAGGGTTTGAAAACTTATTTGGGTCATTTAAGTTGGCAACTAAAATGACCTACTTTCGATTTCATACCCTTGAATAAAATGGTAAAAATACAATGTACAAGGATGAGGCCTCATTCACTGTGGCGCTTTTGTTTATATTGCATTACTCAACCGGAAACCAGATAAGGAAAATCATATTTTGTTGAGCGATTTGTAGTTTTTCAAAAACCTGTTTTCCATACTTTTTGCCAGCTACTTGGATCAATTTATGCACATGAACCTACATTTTATCATCAAACGTGAAGGTTGAAAAGGTTTTCGTAATGATTTGTGTTTGGGCGTTATTTACACTGATATGACTATGGAGACTTTAAGAACTAAACCGTCACGCTTTTACCATTAGAAAACGCGACGTTTTATGATGGTCAACGCATAACGTTACGACGTAATTTGCATATTTAATCCACTAGTGAATTATCGTTTTTAATGCATGGCTTTATTACACGCTCAGATACGACGTCATATGATAAAGAAGCTTTTCCTAGGTATCAAATTTTCATGTTCAGTTTTCAAAGAGGTTTTTAGAAATACCTGAGTTGCAGTGCACCCAAGATCAAAGAGGTCAATGCCAGATTCCGTTATATATTGATGCATGAAGCACATCTGAAAATAAACAAAAATGTAACAGAGCACACAAGCAAGAAAAAGTTAGACATATCGTAAACATCTTAGAATTCTGTTGGCTGGTTGGTTGGTTGGTTGGGATTTAACGGCACTCTAACAAAGTCTTTCAGTCTATATCGAGTCTACTTCCAGAGAAAGGTAGAAAGAAAAGAGATATGACAGGTGAGAGAATAAGAGCCAAACAAACTCCAACCGCACCTACAGCAAGCACAGTGTGTCCTTGCCTTACTTTTAACCATATTTTGTAGGACGCCCCTGCAAAAAAACGTTTTCAAGCATTATAGCCATACCGCAACCACCCCAAAAAGAACTCGGACATACAGGTTTGAAAAAAACAGGGCAGGTGCAAGACCATACTTGCGGAAAGCAATATTAAAAACTTTTTCCCTTAAAACCATTTGAAAAATATTTTGATAGTAATCTTAGCTTATATCAGGTAAATTTTCTAAACTATTCTAAAACTAAGACTGACTTGTGATAGCAACATGAGTCTTAAAAGTGTTTGGCTTTCATTCTTTTTGCCAAATTTTGGTCATTTTGGATTTTTTATTTTGTAGGTTCTTGCTCCAGCGGTCATCTCCTTCCTGGTGCCCTTTTCTGTCATATCTCGGAGACGCAAGGGTTCGATGGGGACGTTTGCGCTCGCGAGTCTGTACGTAGGGGGGCTCTTACCTGATGTCTGCACTACCGTGTGTCTCGCGGAATTCGTCAGTCAGTGTGGCTCGGAAAGGCCTCGTTGCCTGCCGAGACCTGACCATCACCTTTTAATTCCAAATTGTGGGGTTTAACGACACTGATGACGTTAAATACAAAAACGCGCGTCTGTTGCGCTATATTCGGTATAGTTACATTAACGTTTAACTGAATATTTGTATATTCTTGAACATTTATATGTCCAACAAAGTGCGAAAAGAAAATCTTCACATTATGTCTGACGATAAACAGTTTACGGCTTCAAACTGCAGGTAATCTTAGATTGATAGTATTTGTGAATGGATCTTGTCCTAAAGCTTCATTCAATAATCCAACAGTTTATAAAAATACGCGTATTTTGATGACTACATGTATTTTTAGGCTAACGGTAGTACCATTAAAAGCAGTACCTCATTATCATTACATTCAATATGGTGCCCACATCCTTCTGGCAGCTCTATACCACTACAAGAGGAACAAGTCTGCCCAGCATCTAAAACAAACGTAGGAAAATGTCTTAAATGCTTTAAGATTTAAGGCTTAGAGGTACACCTCCATGCTTTTTTCCACCATCAAAGTATGACCCAGTTGAGAAGTGAGGCAAAAATTAAAATGGGAGAGTAGATTCCCTTGAAAGTGTACCCAGTCATCTTAAATTAGTATGAAAATACGTCAACACTTGTCTAATAGAATATAGATCTAGCTAGTCGCAAATGGCCTAGATTTGAATTAATAAAATGTCTGCAAAAAGAAAATTGACATTCACGGTCCTGTATGTGATTCGTATTTAATCTTCTCGTGAACAAGATCATTTTATTTAAAATGAATAAGAATAAGTATATTTTTTGGAGGTGAAACTTTGAAACAGTTTTACTCACCACATGCATGCGCAACCATCAAGACCAATAGTTGGACTAACGTGCAAATATAATTCATCATCACGTCTGTTCCTGTTTATTGTTCTTGCACATAAGTCTGTAGGCCAGAAATATATTATAAAGTATTATATGAACGAGTGGTCATTTTGTATGATATTCATGAAACATTTTTTTTGTCACTCATAAATTTCGTCCTAAATGAACAATTGTATTTTTTTCTTTATTTATTTTCTTTAAATCTCATATTTAATAGGGTAGTCATGGGCTGCGACGTTACGTAACGCGCCGTAACAAGTTGGTTTAAACAGTTTATTATTCAGGTAAATTACACATATATATATATATATATATATATATAAATTTACAAATGAGTTAAATATAGGATCCGACGATAAGCGTAATGTTTGTATGATTATCATCTACTTGCCGTAACAAGTTGATATACTACGTGTGATCATATCAGAATTTAAGTAAGATACGGTGTGCTGGTCGTATATAAACAGCCTGAATGACCTTCGAAATGTTAATTTACCTTTATTATTTGATACATTTGCCGATCGTATGAGGTTCAAGAAAACAAGGAGGCAACTAAAGGTCAGCAATGCAATATTTTGTTAAATGTACCTACTACTACACTTACCTAAGCTTTTGTAGAAGTAATAGACAATTTCAGATTTCTTCTAAAGCTGTGGACTACTGCATGAAAAAATCTGAGATAAAAAAAGTGCTTTTAGACTAGCTGATAAGTGTTATCTATGAGCTCGTATCTTCCAACTTTGTCAGAGTTCATGGTGCCCTGTTATACAGTTTGCAGACATGTGTGCTGATTAACCCATTAATGGCCTACGGCCCATAAATAGAAAATAGTCAAACAGTGCAGACACTGATCAGAGTATGATTGATTGATTGATTGATTGCTTAACGTCCACGGTAAACAGCTATGGTCATGTCGGGACGGTCAGTTAACCTAACCACACTATTCCTGGGCAGGCTTAGACCTCCTAAGCTGTTAACCAGGACTAAGTGCACATACTTTCGCCAGTAACTGACAACTGCCCTTCTTGAATCAGCGGAAGGAGAAACGAAAGTATGTGGCCAGACCGGGTTTCGAACCCAGGACCTCTGTCTTATGAGTCAGGTGCCCAACCGATTGCGCTACGCGGCCCGGCTTGATTAGATTATGTGAGTAGTCTTGCGACCATCTGCTGGGAAAGAGAAGACCGCTTGGTTTTTCACTTATCTTTTTTTGCTTTTTGTACCGTCTTTATTGTTTTCCTTTCCCATTGATCGTTTCCTTTCTTGTACCGGAAAAAAAAATCCACCTACCGCGTTACTCGCCTTGGGTTCTAACGTTATTCAGTCCGTGTGAAGGACTTCTTACCCATCAATGGATCAAAACAGCAAATTACAATGTTAACACAGGTCTTTAGAGGTGAAATGCTATCGTAGACTATAGGATATCTCGTACAAGGACAACGTCACTACTGGCAGGCGACCAATGGTGGCCGTTTTTGTTACACTTTTTATCTTGTAACGTACATATAGTGATTCGTGATTCTATATTTTGATTTAATAAAGTAGGGGTTACTGTCGTTATAATACTGATTTATTTTTTGAAATAGACTATAACATGTGCCTGTGACAGATCCTCCAACTAGGTCAGCAAAACGCATTGAAATACGATCGTAGCGTACCAGTAATGGCCGTCACGATTGCTATGCACTGAATGATGCATTTTTCAAAACCTTGTTGTGGATTTAAACTTTGATGATATGTCATTGTAAGTCTTTGGGCTTTGTCAGAATTTAATAGTTTAAGAGCGTTCAGCACAGATAGAATATAAGCAACAGTCAGAAACGGACTTTAAAACTCTGACGTAGTCATTTCGTAGGCACATGCTACATGACGTCGAAAACAAACAAAAATAATGGGTACACGTGTGCTTTCATTTTACAAGAATTCAGATGCTTTTTTGCAGGCTGGTTGCAGGTTATACCTTTTTCGTCATAGGTAAATATTAATAAAGCAATTTGTTCATGTTCATTTCTGTATTTAATTATGTCTGTATCAAGGGTTGTGATCCCTGGCAAGGCAAAAATGTTGGAATGAGGGTAGCTTGGGGAAATGGTTAACCTTTTGCCTTCCGGGGAGATAATTTAACCAGTCTTTTTTGTGGGAATCGCTTTTGTTTCCATTTAGGAAATGGCCAAATCTGAGGCGGATCAAACACGTTATTATGCGCGCAAAATGCAAACGGCCACCACTGGTCGCACGCCAGTAATATTCGCAGAATGACCCAATCAGCCATTGGAAAGTATGACGAACCACAGAATATGATCAAGAGACGAAAACTAAGATGCTTTGGCAACATGCCGATGTCTTCTGGCTTAGCGAAAACGATTCAACAGGACATAGCAAAGGAAAAAGAAAGTGCGGTGGACAAAAGAAGAGGTGGGGACGCATTATCAAAGAGTAGACAGGGATGGATTTTTTCCAGTACAACTAGGGCAGTTGAAAACAGCACTGGGTGAAAAGAGTTTGTTGCAAAGTCATATGTGGTGCCCAAATGACTTAACCGTGTTATGGCGACTTAAGGGGCTGAGTATTAAAACTTTCAATACATACAGAGATGCTTATCCAAGACGCAAGGAAGACGCCAAAAGGAAGAAGTCTCGGAGAATTGGTATTCCTAGAATTCCTAGAATTCTCACTAAACTGGTGTCAAAGCCTGCTTTCTTCTTGATTTAAGCTCGACAGTTTTGCAGTTGCTGGATACCAAGCAGCATTTGTTTTCCAAAGGATAATAGAAACCTAAAAAAATCTCATTGGCCGCTACAACTTGCAAGGGACAATCACGTTACCTCTTACAAGTTCATATGCATATTCAATATGTGGCCTGTTAACGTTTTTTTTTTTTTTTTTTTTTTTGGTTTATCTAGATTCTTGACTTGCTATTTTTGATAATTTGTATGGGTGCTACCTGTACCGGTATTTTGCTGAGTTGTATTGGTACACTTTTATCTTTTCTAAGGGAAACAATTTCGTGACTTCTTTTTCACTTCCGTGTCTGGCAATTCCTTCCAAAAAGGGGTCAACTCTTCAAGGAAAGAATTTGCTCCTTTAGGAGGAAATTCTTTCCTTTAAGAGTTGACATCCATTGATAAGAAAGGCTAAAATGAAACTGGTGAAGTTGCTTCCCTTTAAATTGTACCCATCTACCATAAATGCTCATAATCGTAAAACAGAACTTCATTTGCATGTGATAATGGATTGGGTCCCAAAGCGAATTGCTGCAATACGTAAAATAATTATTCGGACATCTGATTTCTGTAATCATCTATAATTTGAAAAAAATGGGGTCAACTCTTCAGCGACGTATCAAACTTTGTGCAGGAATAACCATCGGATTCAGATGACCCTTTTCAGAGTTTTTCCCGTAGAAGCAGTCTAGCCTGGATCTACATTGGCCTCTCTATTACTTTGTGCTATGGTGGTAAATGTTTTGCATATGAATATAAACAGTTGGCGCTTTCTCGTGCTGTTGATTCTGGTTCGGGTTGAACCATTAAGCTTTACAGCAATATTTAGAACAGACATGATGAATAAATCGGAAAGAAGACCTTCTTTTGATAAGGCAAACTGAACGAGTATGGGTAAATCTCCATATGTTGCCGCCGTTTTTACCAAGGATAACAACATTTTTTTATTTCCTCTGTGTTTCTCTGGATGACTTTACCCTTTCCAAAAGAGGTTTAATCTTAAGGAAAAGAATTTACTCCTGTAGGAGCAATTTTTCCCTTGAACGGTTGATCCCTATTGCTACGAGGCAAAATAAATATGACAGAATTGAACTCCTGAAAGTATACCCATTTACCTTAAGTGGCACTTCGTGTGAGAAAAGAGAGAGCACCAAGGGAGAAATGCATACAAGAATGTGGAACAGTACATATTCTAAATCAGACACACACACATTGTACATCAGCACAACAATCATCAGAGGCAATAAAGTACAGAACATTTTTATTGCATTTATTTTATTTCATTTTATTTTCTATTTTGGATAAAAATAAATTCAACAGGAATCAAAGAGGCAGTAATTTATTTCTGACGGTTCCAAGGCGGTACCTCCGTTGGTGTCTTTTTCTGTTACGTGTTCTTGTTGCCCATGTCGGTACTTTGGTTCACCTGTTGTGTTAGTGGTGTTTCCAGTTGGGGTACCTAAAAGATAACAACCTGTCTGGAAAAAAGATAAAAGAAATGATAGACGAAGGAAAAATATCCAAACAACCCCAGCCCCCACCTACTGCAAACACAATAGGCACTGCTTCTACAATCCAAATTAGTAGGACCCCTCGACACTGAAAGTTACCCAGCACCATCGCCCGACCTGACCACTGCCCTGTGCCTAGCATAATTTGCTGTCAGTTTATGTATAAACTTCTTTCCCTTTTGGTTTCGAGGGCAAGGCGAGTGATCTGATTGTATTAGTTCCTGATTATTGCCTTTTTCTACCTTAGCGATATGGATGAGGCGCCGTCGTCGAGTGGTTAAAGTGGCTCGGTTATGGTGCAGAAAGTCGACGGATAGTCCTGAGTTCGCGGCTCACCGTAGCCATCCGACGACTGGAAAACTCTCTCTGTCCACCCAGCAGTAAATGGGTGCCTTTTTCGAATAAGGGAAGGATAAGGCAGCGAAAGGAGAGAGATGGGCTCCGCCTTTCATTTGCTATGCTCAAGATACAGTGGGTCTTTAACCACCTTTGCCCCTACGGCTATTAGGCTGTGGGAAACCTTTACCTTTATATGGGTGACCTCAGTGCTAGAAATACAAAAAAGCAAGATCCTCATCAGAAGTGACTATAAAATGGAGTGGCTTAAGTTATTCGGGCTTAAACTAGTTTTATGCATGCAGCCTCGCACTCCCTTCTAATGCAGCTCCACAAACGAATCTTAACGAAACTTCCTAAGTCTTCAGGCCGGGCCGGGTAGCGCAATCGGTAGGGCACCTGACTCGTAAGTCAGAAGTCCTGGGTTCGAATCCCGGTCTGGCCACATACTTTCGTTTCTCCTTCCGCTGATTCAAGAAGGGCAGTTGTCAGTTACTGGCGAAAGTATGTGCACTTAGTGCTGGTTAACCGCTTAGGAGGTCTAAGCCTGCCCAGGAATAGTGTGGTTAGGTTAACTGACTGTCCCGACATGACCTTAGTTGTTTACCGTGGACGTTAAGCATCAAATCAACCAACCAACCAACCTAAGTCTTCAGTAAGACGTCATAGTAGACCAAATAGGAGCCGCGATCCGACAAAACCAACAAAGTGGCATGTGCGCCAAGCGAAGACTCAGATCAGCCTGGGCAGTGCCAAGGCTAATCTGAGTCTTCATTGTGCGCTTAAAGGATAGCTACGAATCTAAGCTAGCTTCTAGAGGACAGCGAAGACTCTGATCAGATTTGGCGGATATCCAGGCTGATCTGAGGCTTTGCTTGGCGCACATCCCACTCTGTAGGTTTTGTTGCGTCGCGGCTCAACTATTATAAAACGAAGCTGAGAATTCAATGCGACCCAAAGCCAGGGGAAAGGAAAATAGTAGTTACACCAAAATGGGTCCGATTAAGGCAAAACCGATTTTCTATAGTTTTACGAACTGTTTTCTACACATCCGAATGATAGACGATGATTGTGATGAATAATGGGGCCTACCGCCCCCCCCCCCCCCCCCCCACACACACACACCTCCCCCACCCCCTTGTCCCGTCCAACCACCACCACTGATGTTAAGGTACCATTCAATATTTCACAGGTAATGACTGTTAATGTACCAGAAATGGACCTGCACATTTAATCTCTTATTTGCCTGTGCATTCTCAGTCCAACTTCCGCTACGTCAAATTACTGTTTGTCAAAATTTAACCTAGATTATTGTTGCTTCGGACTTAAGCATTAAGTTAGTCAACTGCTTTCGTATCAATAGCAAATAATTACATTCCCTTTGGTTTTTCTTAGATGAACCAATTTCGAAGAAACAGCGTTCATACTTCCATGAACAGCAGTCGTTCACGGGAAGTCGTTGGTACGCAACTTCACATGTACACAAAAGACGCCAATGGCCGTTGTAACGTTCTATTTGTGTCACGTCATGGTGACAATGGGACATGTGCAAAGGTAACGTGAACACCCTTCGGGCGTCACTTACTTTGCACATGCCCGATTGTGTTCATACTTCCATGATCATCGGAAAAATGATATTTGTTTCTTAAAATGATGAGCAACAAAATGGGCTATTGTAATGTGAATGTTTTTCATTTTCACGGGAAGCGATTCTACCATTTTCTTTCTTTCCTCCCTTCTCAGTTGCGGTCATTCCTTAAAGTATAAATTTGCTCATAAGAAAGAATTTTTATAATGTATTCAAGAGTAGAGTAATTTTTGAAGGGTTTAGTCGCTCAAATAAGGAAACATAAAGTCGCGCATAAAGTTTTCCTTTGTAAAACATGGTGTACGTATACACCAATGGTCTACAGTGATGTCTGTCTTGTTAATACATTGAGTTATAAACAATATTCTCACTTTTGCTACATCAGGGGCCCCTGGGCCTTTGCAAGCTATTACCGTAAACATTCTATAAATTGGGACCCATAATATAATTACCGTAATTGTCCTGAACATGGAACAATTTTGTTCAACAATGCAGAAAAATGTCCTAAAGATGCAGATACAAGGGCCCAGGTCAGACTGACTGCTCCTTGTAGGAGCAGTCTGACCTCGGCCTGCACTGTTTGCGCAGACCTATCTGTCCCAGTATTTAGAACTATTATGGTATAATGTCTGAAAGCCACCATATGATGTTGACATGAAGTGTAAAATTGACAGCTTATAAGTAAAGGCTGTGTATGGAACCATAAAGTCTAATGTTTTCAGGAAAGCGGAAATAGCTTGCGCATCCTATGGGAGATTTAGCGTTGCAAATTGAAAATATTTCAATATTAGATAAGAAACATAGCCATCTGACATGACAGTTTAACGTTGTAAATGGCTTTTTACTTGACGTTTTAGGTGTAAATATTAATGCGCAAAAGTCGGTAGCAAACAATTTGCACACAAAAGCCGTCTCTTAACAGCAGTTAGTCACAAGTCCAACTATACATACTTTAACAAACTACGTAAAAAAAGACGACGTTGTATCAATTTAGCATTTATTTCATGGTTTCTTTCAGTATGAATACTTTCCTTGTTTACAAAAAAAAGTAAAAAAGTTGCTTAACAAATATGTTCACGCAGCCTTGTAACTTTAGCTGAGTGGAAATTTGAAAATGGTTATGGTTCGTCTCGGCTGTTTTCGTTGTTTTTTTTGTTTTGTTTTTGGTGATGACAGTGGGGTGGATTTTAAATTATCCTCTTTTTGCCTGTCTGAATAGTGTACATCTTACATAATACAATAAGCTTTCTTATAAAGTTTTAGGTACTTCCACCCTTGCTACATGTACATCTAATCAATACCTCAATGTCGAGATGTAAACAAATCATTGTTGAACTGTTTTTCTTTTCCAAATTAAACATGTTACATTTAATTACTCTAGATAACCAGTTAAATTTAATTACTTTAGGTAAATGTAAAATGGCCAAATTTTGGATGAATCATATCCAACAAATCATGTGTTAGACTTACCTAAACAAAAGCAAACCTTCGGGATTTCTGGACAAAGACATGATAGAAGATCAAAGAGCAGGACTTAATCCAGCAAGCACTGAGTTACCGCTGGATAAATAATGGAATTTTATATACTTAAGGCACAATGATTCATTTACCTTCGACAATATATTTTTAAAGATATTTTATTTCTAAACAAGGGTACGACAAACAGATGTATTGAATTTTAGATTTATTCCATGTTTATCATATGACCTCGCATCTGAGAGCGTGATAAAGCCATGCATAAGAAACGATACTCAACTAGTCACCGGGATTAAATACGCAAATTTATGCGTTGGCGTTCATAAAAACCTCAGGTTTTTAATGGCGATACTGTGACGTTTTAGTGCAAAATTTGCATATAAAACGCGATTTTATTATCATTTGATAAATAGAATATTGCATTCGTGCTCCTGAATTATTGAATTTATTAAACTCGTTGAAAAAAAAGTTAAGATGTTCGACATAGCCTCGCACCTTATCTTTTGCCCCAAGTCGTTTAATAAATTCAATAATACAGGAGCATTCATGTAAGATCCTCTATTTAATCTGCTGACCAGAAATTAAAGTGTGTGATTACGCCTACGTTTTTAGCCAGTTTTACAAAGGGGGACAAGTTTTGTGACTTTCTGTTTGTTTCCATAGACGACAAAGGCTCCCAAAATGGGGTTTAGTAGAGTAACGTTCGATCTTGCTCTCGCGACGAGAAAAAGTAAGATTGCGAGGCATAAATGCTATCAACATTTGCCATGCAGATCATAGCTTATGCTGCCACCAGACCATTCAGTCATTCTGACCGTGAACTACAGGAAGGATAAATACTATCAAGAAGTAGGTAAGATAAAGTTCCTTTAATATATTGAACATTTAAACAATGCAAACAATCAATATTGTTAATTCGAATGCAATTGGTAGAAATTATAACAAATCCCTCGTAAATATGGCATTGTCTAAAAAGTAAAAAGATAGGCAATGATCAGGAATTAATACAATCAAATCCCACATCCCGCTCTCAAAACCAATAGGTAAAGAAGCACACACACACACAGAAAAATTGACACAAGTTCACGAAAGACACACACGGTAAACCGAATGAGCAGCTATTTCCCAAACAGGTGGTCATTCAGTCACCATATTCAAACACAGCATCAAAATCTATTTTTATCTACTTTAATTTTAAAGTCAACTAGTCCCGAAAAAACCAAACGTAATCTTCCAAAAGAAGCACTTCTCAACTTAAAAGCCCAAAGGCTAATAACAATACATCACAATTACTCAATGCTCACAAGACCAAAATGTTGATTTAGATGTTCTATTTACAAAACGGCAATCATGTTAAACACAACATCAGTTTTAAATCATAAAGCTCTTCCTTGCATGGTCTGCTTATTCATTTGTTCATTTCAGAACTTAACCGCATAGCCGCTTGTCTGACCAACGGGCTTGCCTGTTAGTTTTACAGATCGCCAAAAAAGCAGACACTCCACTGGTTTGACTAACCCCGAACAAAGGATGAGCAGTGCTTGTTAATTTGCTTCTGTGCTTGAACAACGTGCAATTGTGTACTCTTCGATACGGCTGCATTGACAACTTCTGTTGGCAAGGTTGTGACTTCTGCTGGCAAGGTTGTGTCAAGTCACCACCTGCTACATGTAACATCTCTACAATCACTTAAATGCAGTACATAATGAACATTGTTTCTCAACAAGAAAATCAAGACTAGTAAGGTAGAATGTGTCCTAGCACTCAGTCGCAAGGCCTACAGAAATGATCGCATGGATCGTAAAGGTAAACAGTAAGGTCATTTTTCTTTTCAAAGTGAAAGCTAAAAATGTCACGGTCTATATATCTCGCCTCCTCCACGGACTCTAAAAATCTATCACCCTTCGACATTCTTTACAAATTTGAAAACTGACAATGAATCGGATGCAAAATAAAAAAAATAGAAATGCTGTCATATCCGTAATCAGATTTAAAAATAACATTTTCGGGGTCATCCTTTTTTTTATTTTTTTAAACTCTTCATTTATTAATTTTACAATACCGAAATCAGGTGGAACATCGCATAGCAGCATTTTCCCTATGATCCTTCTGTATCGCACTCAACATATGAACCGAGAAAACCAACACAGTGGTTGTACGCCCTTCGTAGACTCAGTTCAGCCTGGGCATCCGCCCAGTTTGATCAGAGTCTTAGCTGTCCGCATGGAGGTAGGTTAGACTCTTTGCGACCCTTTAAGCGCTTAACGAAGAGTCTGATCGGGTGGATGTCCAGACTGAACTGAGTCTGCGCTGGGCGCACAACCACTTTCAAATTGTTTGTTTTCTCATGTCGCGGGATCAATTATAATGAGAGAGAAAGTCATAAACATTGCAGAAGTCTACTAACGATACAATAGAAACACAATGCAAATCTATTTACATTTGAAAAAGAAACCCGTACAGAAGAAAGAGATAATTCCGAAAGCAAAATCGAACAAAACAATCCTCTTAGCTGGGACTATGTCAAATGATAAATAAAGGTGCTTCTAAGGGGCCGACCATTTGATATTCTGGGGGGGGGGGGGGGGGGGGGGGGGGGCCTGGTATATTTATCAAAAAAAATCCCTGTCTTTGGATATGCAAGAAAAAATAACCTGGCTCATAAGGGGTTTTAAAAAATATCTGATCTCAAAAGTCAGGGAAAAAAAATAATCTGGCTCCACCCAAACTAAAAAAAAATATTGCCTGCAGATAATTCCATTTAAATTGAGTTTTTATGATGTCTCTGGCTTCTGGGGGGGGGCTGCGCCCCAAGACCCCCTTATATTTATAGTAACATTTTAATATTATCTACAAATGTGTACACCAGCGGGGCCCCATGTGCATACATTTACAAAAACATCCTATACAACATTCACATACATGTACTATTGGTCTGCCACATTACTAAGTAAATGTTTCCACTAAACTGAATGCAAAAGAGTCACTTGCTTATGGGAGACAAAGCAATAGGCAAAATAAACACTCTAAAAGGCAAAAGTCATAATATGAAAATAAAAACTTATTTTATCATCATCCCTAGTTTTTCTCATTGTTTCCGGTCTTAAAATTGCCATTAAAATAGGAAATTGCTTTGGCTGTTGCCCCAGACCACCTTTGTTAATATCTTTAGCAAAGATCTTTTCAGCCATTTTATCAAATGGCGTTCAAGTAAA
>OZ022512.1:71239303-71695837 GCA_963989385.1 Ctena decussata
CTTTTCAGGTGACGCCTTGAAATTTTTTAGTGCGCAAAAAATCAATTAACTTTACGTGCAAATTTTATGATGTCACTTTCATTTCACGTTTCGTGACGTCAACGTCGCACCTCCACAAGGCTCGAAACGTCAGAACCAGTCACATATCATGATGATTAGTAACCATTAAGTTAACCATATTAAGTTCAACGACCATAAAACCCTCACGGGCGTCTATTGCCACGCTCGGTGGAGCTGACCGCTGTTCAGTGGAAGGATGTAAAATCGGAACCATCTCTGAATATCTAGGCACTACACAACTGTCCTGCAACGGAAATTTTAATTTATATACGAACAAGACTGACAGATTCATAACTCGTATACAGTTAGTGAAACTGGGGCAAGGAGCCACAGAATCGATCAACACTCAGACGAGAGGAATGCGTACATTAAACAAACTTTACACGATAGGCATGGAACAAGTCACATTGATCATTTTTTCTTACTAACCGTATGCTATTCCAAAAATTACAAGAAAAACGCTTAATCTTAACATCATGTTTTATTGTTTGTTCCAATTGTAGCTTCCAACAGATGTCAATAATCTTTAAATATGATTTATTATCTTTAAGGATGCAAGCAGAAAAAGGCCCCTACGATATGCGCATAACAAACATTGTTGGTAGTCAAGAGTGAACAGCCTTTGCCACTTCCATTTTAAGATTGTGTGAGACTGTAAATGCGAACAGAGAAGACTCCGATCAGACTGCGCACATGTATGTGCGCAGTCTTATCGGAATCTTCTCTTTTCGTCCATGCCATGAGGTATCTATTCTCGTCTTGTCGCTTATTTTATCTTCCTTATTGTAGGCAGCTCCTTTAAAGTACGTTTGCCTAAACTGAAATAACCTAGATCTAGTTCAGATAAATCAGAAATTCCATAAAAAGGATGGAACTCGCCTACTTGTGTTTTTCCACTTAGTTCGAAGCCCACAGTGTCCGCATACTTTTGCACTTAGTTTGAGGTGACAAGTAAGCTATTCAGTGCTGCGGTTCAGAATACGTTGTTGCCCACGATACCTACCCGAGTGACGTTATTTCGCAAAAATGATGACAGCGGTACAGTGTCAATCCAGCATCGACGTAGTAGCTAATGAAAACGAGGCTCAGTTGTTCATTCCATCAACAGGCCCCAGGTACAGGACACAGCAGCGGGGAATCAGAGTTTCCTGCTTACGAACGGCGCACAGCACATTTCATGTTTGTGAGACATCAGACAATAACACGAAAGTAAGTTACAACATTTAGAAACGGCTTCTAGTTGATGGTTGTATGGATGGATGGAATGCGATTTTATATCATATTAAATAATTTTTCAGTCATATCAGGACAATGGGAGGGTGATAATAAAAGGCTGTGTGCAATGGAACCCCGTTTATTGCAGAAAAGATTTTCGCCTCTAGCGTGAATCAAACCCGTGGTCGCTAGATCTGCAGGCCACCGCTTAACCCATTGAGCTACCGGGGCTTCTAAATCATTTAGAAACGAGTTCGAGTTTAAAGTCAGATTGTAATCGGCTTTCTTTGGACTCATGAAAGCATAAACGTGTCAGGCACCAACGCTGTGCCTGAATTGCGACCTGGAGTAGCGTCACGATCCTGGCATTAACCCTTAAGGCGGATTTACACAACAAAACGTGTTGCATGTGTCATGCAACCATTTAGGCTATGTTCAGACAATTAGACATATTGCATGCAACAGATTTGTCATGGAAGAAACGTTTTGGGGTGTTTACATGGCGATACATGTGGCTGTGTAAGCCCACATTTAAAGCGCTGAAAAAGCAGACGACAAAAATTACGTCTCCAAAATTTCAGAAAATGTTTTGTCCAAGCTATCATCATATCGATAATTCAAAGAATAGCGGGCAAACTGTGTAGATCCGGATGAAGCGGCTCATATTTTGATAAACGTTTGCAAATTCAACTATTTCCGTAAGTTAAATACATGTAGGGAGACATTCCATCAAAACGAACCTTTTGAACCTCATTTCTACGATGAGAAGGCTGTCAGTCATATTTCTTGTGGCTTCTTGCTGATTAAAACATGGCGTCATTGGAGGGTCTCTATCCGATCGGCAGGTAGGGTCAAGTTAGTGTTTTCCGAAAGAACGTGTTGACAAGAGTTTTTCGAAACGTTCGCTTTACAGTTCTTTTTGACAGAAATATTCACGAGGCCAAGGGAGAGGGAAGCCTCAGGGGCAAAGGAAAGGGAAGATTCCTTCAAGATAAAGTTGATACATTTGTTCTTGAAAAAAACGTTGTCCCGTTCCTGACAAGAAATACGGACTGTTAACGGCCCCATTGCTCTATCAGCATGAAAAAATATATCGTGAGGTATCGCTGCAAGCTTCTCGCCATAGTTTCGTCATTGTAAATCACAGCAATTAGCCAACTTTAAACCAATAAAACTTCATTGAGTTTTATATTAAAAGGATTCGAAAATTGATTTGGATCATTGACTCATTGTAGTTACCAACTAAAATGACCTACTTTCGATTTCATAAACAATGAAAATATGGTAAAAATACAATGTACAGCAGTGGGGTCCCATTCACTGTACCGCTTTTATTTATATAACATCGCTTAACGGGAAACCAGAAGAGTATACCTGTATTTTGTAGAACGAATTGTCGTCTTTTAAAAACACGTTTCCCATACTTTTTGCAGGTATTTTGGATAAAAAAATTCACATCAAGCCATATTTTATCACCAAACGTGGAGTTAACGCGCTTTTCATAACGATTTGCGTTTAAACGTTTATAACGCTTATATAGGACTATGGAGACGAAGCTTACAGAATATTTTCTGCGAGTGGCGGTATGGGAGTAAATATTACAATATTCGAATAAAATCTTTCCAGCAGGCACACACCCTTGAATCAACATTGAATCAACGTTGATTCAACGTCATAACGTTGAATCAACATTGATTCAGTGTTGCTTTAACGCTGCGTGCCCAGTAGGTTACTTGCACTATGTGTATGAAAAAGGTCCATCTACTGCGCACTGAACAAGAATCATTGATTTTGGACGGATTATTTGGATCTGAGAAAGGGTAATAGATTTATCTGAAACCGTGTCAAAGGATCTCAGGTTTGAGCACCCGCTCAGCCGGAATTTCAGAGTTTGTGCGGTAGGCGTTTGCCTCTCTGAGCTGTTAAAAATGGTAACTCACGTCGCATTGGTGTCGGATGCATCGTACAGGTGTAGATTTTATAAAGTGCAGATGTCGAAAAGGTTATACACTGTAAAATATGCTGTAGACTGTAAAAGTCCTGGCAACTGGCTACTAGTCCTTTACTGTAATATTACGGGATAATACGTAAACTTTTTAGGAAGAAAATGCCCGCATTGTAAAAAAACCCTGCTTTATCACGAAATTAATATCTTTATAAGTTATATCATACTAAATAGGCCTGCTATTTTCAGGATCTTTAGAGGTTAACACGAAAGATTAGGAGCGAGTGGTGCGGATCCTCTCACTGGGATCTGTTCTATTTGCAACTTTGAACACCATGCTAAGCTGTAAAATCTACTTGTTCAAACTTTTGAACGCCGCAAATTCCAACAAATGCTGGAGATCTATTTTTAAGGGCGGTTTGAAAATGTATAGAACAGAGTAATATTGCCCTTTTCAACCATTTTTGAAAAAGGGCACGTGTGCTTTATAGAACTCACACCTGTATGATGCAACTGGCAATAGTGTGTGTTTTGATTTACCAGTAGGGGCTATTGGTATTTTACGGAACGAAACGGAACGGAACATTTCGTTGTGTTCCGCAAAATACTAATAGCCAGTGAATGAGTATAGGCTTCGTACAGGTAAAGGAGAAAATCTTAAATTCCTACAGGTACATGTACATGTATAATTATATGGATATGAATGATCATAACACTGTATCCAAGTCTGACCAGTGTATTATCATGTCCTATTTTATAACTTCTTCCATATTATGTAAAAGAAATATTCAGTATTCTAACATTGAGACGGTAAGAATTTTTGTCTTTTGATGTATGTTGTGCTTAATTTGCACTTTTATCGAGTCTACAAAAATATATGTGAACATTTAGTTTCTTAATTGCATCAGTATTAGTGTGCAATTTGACCAGTCTTACTTGTGTTCTTAAAACATTGCACTCAGACCCTGTAGCATACGTTTGTCGAGAATCCAGGGAAGGGGGTGGTGGGGTAATCATATATGGCTGTGGTTAAAACATTGCCGTGGAGGGTTTAAATATCGAGGGCTCAATGAGCGGCTCTTTACTGAATCTTGAGGGGGGCTGTGTTTTAAGACGGCTCGGGTCAAAATGTGTGTGTGTGTGTGAGGGGGGGGGGTGTTCTTGATGCTCTTCTGTGGTACATACTCTTACTACCTACTGTGGGAGAATCTGTCTCGTCTCCCCTCACTTTCCGGGACTGCGAACAGCGAAGGCTGATCAGTATGCGCGGATACTTAGGCTGGTCTGGGTCTGTGTCTTTGCTATTCTCACTGGTAACCGTTTCTCGTTGCGACATAAAACTCTGCGAAATACCTGTATATGTTTTTGACTTGCAGAACTATTAAGCTGAAAGATGTCTTCTGACTGGGTACTGTATTACTGGAATGGTTACGTCGGGCGTGGTGAGTTTGCACGTCTCATGTTTGAAGAAGCCGGGGTCATGTACACAGAGGAAAATAGAGGGGAGATAATTCAGAGTGAAATTATAGATGGGAAAGGAGACGGATTCCCCATGTTTGCACCACCAATGATAAAGAAAGGTATGCACATGTATTGTAAACATAGCATTTTTAAGGTGGTGATTTGTGGTATATACAAAAATTGCAATAAAATGCCGAAAATACAACAGATCTTCCCAAAACTTAGCAGATGCCTTCTTTATGTTGTTTCTCACAGTTTAGAATACAAAAATGCAGGACATATTGATATTAATAAGGATTTATATAGGAAAAGATCAAAGTGTAATTTTGTGCGAATAAATCTAAAAAATGACCATCATTATTGAAAATGTAACTAGGTCTGAACATAAATTAAACTATTATGAAGAGCGTCCTAGCAATTATTTATTCCACTTTCTTTGCACGTTATCAGGCTGCGCAGATAAAAACAGAAGCCTTTTCCTCAAATGTCTGACCATGTATATAAGTGCATGTATAGTGCTTGCATTCATTAATACAGGTAGGTCAGGTATACCTATATCATACTCACAGTATAAATATTACATTACAATGACCAAGACAGGTATATTATTGAAATTATTCAACCTTGAAAACAGACTATGCTATGTATTTTTTAGACAAATATTTGGACACAGTCCACATCTTTTTTTATCTGTGCAGCCTGATAACGTGCAAAGAAAATGGAAAAAATAATTGCTAGGACGCTCTTCATAATACATTAATTTATGTTCAGACCTGGTTACATTTTCAATAATGATGGTCGTTTTTTAGATTTATTCGCACAAAATTACCCTTTGATCTTTTCTTATATAAATCCTTTTTAACATTAACATGTCCTGCATTTTGGGATTCTGAATTGTGAGAAACAACATAAAGAAGGCATCTGCTAAGTTTTGGGAAGATCTGTTGTATTTTCAGCATTTAATGCAGATTTTTGTCTTTGCCCCAAATCAGTGAAAATCACCACCTTAAAACGTCATAAAATCTCTCTAGTCTCAATAATTTAAGGTGAATCCATGGGTATGCTTTCAGGGGAAACAACCCTGCCATTTCCTTTTGCCTTTCACTCTTGAGAGAGTCCAGTCGGAACACCGCTCGGCTAATTCCGTGAATCAGGATTCACGGAATTGGCCTAGGAGTTCCGACTGGAGAGAGTCACCTCTTGAAAGTCCTAGAGGAACAAATTCTTTCCTTTAAGATTAGACCCTTGTTGGATGGGTTTCGTTACCAAGAGAGGCGTACAAAAAGTATAAAGGTTGTCCCGCTTAGCAACAAATGCGGAAAACACGGAGGTGTACCCATGCACCTGAATGTATGTGGTTATACACATCTAAGGGAAATCACTCTGCTAAGGAAGTATCAATGTGCCCTTTTCAAAGCGGAGTAAATCTGATTATTTGGGAAAGAAAGTGCTTTGACAGAGAAAACTGTTTTCTTTCCGAGTTCACAATCACAGAACGATTACACCTGAAGGTTCGATCTCCTGCTTTTTCGGAATTAAACCGAGGTCCATTTTAAAGTCATTTAAAATCCTGGGTTTCTTTCTAAAGTATATTTATCCCATCCCATCCAAGTTTGGAACAGTGGACTTTATCGGGCAAGGAGACAGTAAGGTATTTGCCTTAGGTACACTTTCAGGAAAAGCAGTTCTGCCATTTTCATTTTCGTTTCCCTTCTCAAAGGGAACCAATTCTTTAAGGAAAGAATTTGCTCCTTTAGAATGGGATCTACTTTTGAAAAAGAAAGCGGAGCAAACTCGTGTCTTTAAAAGGAGGTCCCATTTTAAAGAGAGCAAACTCCATTTCGGAAGGGTTTTGTCCAGTGAAGCAAACAGGAATTCATAAATGTTGCTCCCTTTGTAAAAATGGCGGGAAAGGCTGCAAGTGCACCTTTATATCTTAACTATTATATCACTGCCGCCGTGTCTGTCTTTTTTCCAGGAAACTTCAAGTTGTCTCAATCACATGCTATTAGTCGATACCTTGGAGAGGAGTTTGGGTTGAGCCCTGATACAAAAGAGGAGAAAGCCCTAGCAGAACAGTTTAGTATTACCTGTCATGACTATATGGCTGAAGGTAAGTTGGATAACAACCATTTCCGTATATGATATAGGGGAGAGTCGGGTAAATTCGGACAGCGGGTAATTTCGGACAGTGACATTGTTTCCTTTAAATGTCAGTTGTTTGGAACTAAAACAAAATAACTGGCCAAACAGTGAAAATCCTGATGAGACGGCTCATCTTGAGCCGTCTCATCTGGATTTTCACTGTTTGCAATGGCATTTCCGAATTTACTCACATGTCCGAAGTTACCCGACTCTCCCCTATATCGATTCACCGATTCAGTAATTAACCATGTTAACTAAACCATGTTGCTACTAATGATATAGTGAAACGCCGGAACTGGAAAACGTGCATCGGAACAGGATGGTTGTTCTCTAGGATTCTTAAATAACTCGTGAGGGAAAACCTATTTCCTTAAGAAGAAGGTTTTTGTTGCATCAACTTGAAGACCGATATAGGAATCTGGCCTTCCGTCCATCCGTCCGTCAGTCATTCGGTTCGTCTGTCCATTTGTGCACAATTGAGTAAACCCTAGCGTTTAAGACCATTTGTTTCAGACTATGATACCTCCAATCATAAAACTTTTCATAGCATATATGTTTACTGGTAGAGAAATTAAGGAACTGAAAATTTGTTTTGTAACACACCATAAGAAGTGCATCGGAACCGGAATGTATGATATGACTCTTTTTTTATTTTCCCTGTTTTTGTACGCGATTCTGGGGCTTAACAATTTAAGAACGGGCAAAAGGATTTAATGGACAGGCTGTTCTAAGATTTTGCTGTTCACGGATGCTTTACTGATTAAGGTGCCATCTCCTTTAACAATTATTCAGGTCGCTTGGCGTTTCACGGTATTGATCCCAAAGCTCCATACTCCACACAAAAAGAAGAGACTAAACCGTATATAGAAAGGTTTATTAACTCCCGTATGCCAAGATGGCTCAGCTACTTTGAGAGAGGTTTGAAGTACAACAACGATGGTAAAGGGTGAGTTTAAAAATTAGAATTTACCTATTTATGCCTACTGGATTCTTCTATCCCTATAATTGGATTACATGTAGTCCGTTTTTCAGTTTATATTGCCTGGTTTATTTGCTTCTTTATCTTTTTTGTAAACTTTTCTGTAAATTTTATGCAAAATGTAGATTCTGATCAGACGCCGCGTTCTCTGGGTCTGCACTGTCTGTCGAATGTCCATTTTAAGGGACGCTAGTCATTTTGAAAATGGGTTAAAAGATGATTTTCCTTCTTGTTGGGAATTTTCATGTTGAACAGATGGAGGTGAAGAAATGATGCATAAATATATATCATCCAGGGTAGCTAATAGGAAGTCATATGGATGGATGGGTGACTTGCGATTTTACGTCCTTTTCAATATTTTTTCAGTCATATCAGGACGATAATAGGGTGATAAAGAAAGGCTGTGTGAAGTGGAACCCGGTTGGAAAGATATCTGCCTGCAGCAAGGCTCGAACCCGTGACCGATAGATCAGTAGGCCAGCGTTTAACCTACTGAGCTACCGAGTGATCCGTTGTTCCCATTGGCAGATTGGCAGCCATGATAATTCACACGATCTCGGGTTGCCATTCTGGGTTGTGTCAGCGTCTTCCAGCAGCCTTCTAGTCAAGCACTGATTCTTTATTTCTTCTTGTCGATTTCAGGTTCGTCATTGGAAACAAATGTACTTACGTAGATCTGACCTTATTCCACATTCTCCGAGCAACGGAGGCCCAGTTCCCAGAGCCCTGGGCGAAGGCGGACTACATTCCAGCCCTAAAGGCTTTTAAAGAGCGAATGGCAGCTAGGCCAAACATAGCAGCATATCTGAAGTCTGACAGATGCAAGGCGTTTGCTGGTGACAGTATGATATAAAGCCTTTTTTGCGCGGTTTTTAGTTCCGAGATACACCCAGAATGACACTCAAAGGACACCTGACAGTGTATACTGGCAAATACAACGAAAACTTAGCATGTGACATAGTCCCACAAATAAAATCGCACGTGTTGAATGTCCCACAATAGGTCCATGTTTTTACCTTACAGTTAATGAAGGGATGTTTACTTGTGTAAAGTAGGCGTGGCTTTGGAACTATGAATTGTGGGGCATAATAGTTTAAGGTGTATGGGTACACTTTCATGTTTTCCTGTTATTTTTACAAAGGGGAATAACTTTTGTGACTCTGTTTTCTTCCGCGCAAGGCAAAGCCCTTCAAAAAAGAAGGTCTACTCTTAAAGGAGAGCATTTGCTCCAAGAGGAGCAAATTCTTTCCTTTAAGGGTTGATCCCAAATGAGAAGAGAGGCAAACATGAAAATGGCAGAGTTTCTTCCCCTGAAAGTGTACCCATTCAGCTTTGGATTGGACTGAAATAATCTCAAAAATAGGGTTCTGCGAACAGCGAAAGCCAAAATGATTCCTGTGCATTCAGATATAATTGTTAGGCATTTTACTGGTTTTCGGCTACAAAATTCCTGGGAAATTAAAAAAATTAATTTGATACTGATTAAAGCATTCCTTTGACTTCGACTAAGAAAACCCAAACCAACACTTTATTTTTGCATTCATAACTAACGGAGTAATAGGCATTTAGAGTTTTGAAATGACTGAAGAAAACTATCAGCAGCCATCTTGGAAGTTTTAGAGGATAGTCTCTGACCCACCATGGCTATTAACGGAGTCGTTATGGTTATGTGACCGCCCTTGTCCAGTTATAACAGATCCTTGTCCAAGGTGCAGCAAATCTTCTTTCAACATCCATATGTAATGGGTGCCCATGGTTCAAATCAGAGTGCTTTCTCATGAGCTGCTGTCGAAATACCAGCTTTTAAACAGTTAGAACCATACAATTGAAACTAGAAACATGTTAACTAATCGGACCCCGCCTTTATGGGACTGTTGACGGTATTTAAGTCATATGCCCACAATCAGAAACAACAATAACAGTTTTCTATTATCATGTTGTTCCTGCATGTTTAATATATTGTTTGGAATTAAGCCTCTGGTAGGGTCATTAAGATATGGACAAAATACAAAATCATGACTGATTAAAACCAGGCAATAACTCTGTGAAGCAGGAAGCTGGAGTTACCACTCTTGCACTCTGCACACCTTCATATCTTCTGATGATGCTTTATATTTGTACCAAATTTTGTTAAAGTATCTTCAAAGGCTTCAAAGTTATATAGCGGACAAGATCTCCATACCTAAACTTCCAAAGGGACATAATTCTGTTAAGAATAAAGAAGTAGTTACGCTTCTTGTTCTCTGCACATTGTCTGAGAAAGCTTTTTAATTGTACCAAGTTTTATGAAAATATCTTCACCCCTTTTAAAGCTATAGAACAAAAACTATTTCTATAGGGTATGTTACAAAGGAACACAATTCTGTTAAAACTGAAGGTGGAGTTATGGTTCTCATTTTCTGCACATCATCTGATAATGCTTTATATTTGTACAAAGTTTCATGAAAATATCTTTGACAATTTCAAATTTATAGACTGGCTACTATTTCTATACTGAAAATTGCTAAAGGGCATAATTCTGTAAAAATGTAGATGGAGTTACATTTTTTGTTCCCTGCAAATCTTCTGATGCTGCTTTATATTTGTACCAAGTTTTGTAAAAATATCTTCAATAGTTTTAAACTTTTAGAACGGAAATGATCTTTATATAGAATATCACAAAGTGACATAACTCTGTAAAAATGTAGATGGAGTTGCAATGTTTATTCTCTCCACAGCATCTGATGAAGCTTTATATTTGTACAAAGTTCCCAAAAATATCTTTTAGTTTTAAACTTATAGAGGGGACACAATTTCAGTTCTGAAAATTACAAAGGGGCATAATTCTTTAAAAATGTAGATGGAGCTACTGTTCTTGTTCTTGGCACATTATCTGATGATGCTTTATATTTGTACCAAGTTTCCTGAAAATATCTTGAACAGTGTCAGAGCTATGGAGCAGACACGATTTCCATACTAAAAATTACAAAGGGGCATAATTCCGTAAAAAATGTAGATGGAGTTACTGTTCTTATTTCCGGCACATTATCTGATGATGCTTTATATTTGTACCAAGGTTTTTGAAAATATCTTGAACTGTGTCAGAGTAATGGAGCTGACAGGATTTCCATACTAAAAATTACAAATGGGCATAATTCGGTAAAAATGTAGGTGGAGTTAAGGTTCTTGTTCTCTGCACAACGTCTGCTAATGCTTTACATTTGTACCAAGTTTGAGAAAATATCCCGAACGGTTTTAGAGTTATGGCCCGGACATGAAATGCTGACGGATGGACAGACAGATGGATGGACAGACAGGCGGATGGACAAGGTGATTACTATAGGGCCTCCGCAGACTTCGTATGGCGGGGCCCTAATCATGAATACCCAAACTGGCAGAGTAAACACAAAGCGTAGGCGCTGCAAAATTTGCCGAGAGCACCGACGCTTTTTGCAACCGTTGCAGTTGCATCGCTTAGGTGTTCAAGTTAACAGTAAGCGTTGATACTGCAACGATAAAAGTGTTCATGGGGAACTCTTAGGTCCAGTTTCACGTCGCTTTTAATTCACTATTCATGGTTGAAACTAAGAATTATCCCACTGGCCATAATGCAAAATTAATTTGTTCAGTTATCAACCGAGATTCAAACCGACGCGAAATTGGACCAAAGCTAACTCTTAAAAGGTACGTGTAACACTAACAGCTGCAGTAGCAACACTTACAGTTACCGAGTTACATCAAGCGTCAGGGTAACGGTAATCCGGTTTATAGCACAGGCACCTGACGCGTTGTTTGGATCGAAAACATTAGAATTTAGGTTAATATTCTAAATATGAGACAAAAAATAAAAATTATTCAAAAAAAAATCTGGTAGATATAATTATTGACCTACAAGATTTTTTTTTTGAATAATTTTTATTTTTTGTCTCATATTTAGAATATTAACCTAAATTCTAATGTTTTCGATCCAAACAACGCGTCAGGTGCCTGTGGTTTATAGAGGTATGATGGGATGTGTTTTGCCTGTCGAAACCTGCACTAAATTTGGCATGGTAACATTAAATTGAGCCGCGTCACGACAAAACCAACCAAGTGGTTGTGTGCTCAGCGCAGACTCAGATCACCTGGGCATCCTCCCAGTCTGATAAGAGTCTTGCCTCTCCGCATGGAGGTAGCTTTGACATTTAGCTACCCTTTAAGCGCTTAGCAAAAAGTCTGATCAGACTGGGTAGATGCTCAGGCTGATCCGAGTCTGCACAGGGCGCACAACCACTTTGTTGGTTTTCTGTGTTTCGGCTCAATTTTATATTCATTAACAAAAGAAGAAAACATACAAAGCAAATTGGGTCATCTTTTTGTAGTTTTGCAAGAACATTGTAATACAAAAGCATCGTGTTTGGTTTCCTTTAAATGTCACACACTGTTGATTCTGACTTCAGCCAGGAATCTTTTTAGTGAAATGTCTCTGTGACAACTAGAGGTACCGAAATCTCGGAATCATTGCCCGGAAGTAGCTTTTTCCACGAAGCTGGAAAATTATCGGCGTTTGCTGCATGTATCGATACGTCGATATTAAAACATGCAACTGGTATAGTCGATTTTATATCGGTTCGTCGGTTGACACGATATCGAACCATTGGGCTAAGAGTCGCTGTCGGATAACAGTGGTAACTCGCATTTTTGATCTTGATAGCATTGTGCAAAGTTTTCTATTTCTTGTTCAACATATTCTGTGTCCCTGCACGTCATTGGCACAAGCTTGTCCCCGACAAGTGGATGGAAACACTGTAACCCTGCAAGTAAATATAAAGCGTTCAAGGTAAATTAGTGTACTTTCAGGGGAAGCAACTCTGTTTTCAATTATGCATTCCTTTTCAATAAGGGACAAAATGCTCCTCTAGGAGTCGACCAGCAGAATGAAGAATGCAAATGACAGTGCCAGAGCTTCTTCCCCTACAAGTGTACTCATTCACATTAAGATGTCAAAAATTTAATCATTATCAAATAAATATTTTTCTCAAATAATTAGCCTGCTAAACTGATGGATGGATGTAATTTTACGTCCTTTTCAACATTATTTCAGTCATATCAGGACGATTGGGTAGTGAAACAGAAAGTAAAAAGATAGGCAATGATGAGGAATTAATGCAATCAAATCCAACATCCCTCCCTCGAAACCAAATGGGAAAGAAACACACATAAAAATTGCCAAAAGTTCAAGAAAGACATGCACGGTCACATGCACTTGACCAAAAATTTGTAATATTTCTAAATATCATCAAATTTCAACCTATTTTTTTTCCACCTCTGAAAAATTACAAGGCGACTGGAACCATGCGAAATTAGAAAAAAAAATATGATGCAGTGCGCTGAATTGTAACTCTTATTTCGCAACCGAATGACCTGACATATTCAAGAGAGGTAGAAAATAGACTGACATTTGATAATCTTTAGAAATATTACAAATGTTTTGGTCGAGTGCTTGTGCGCATGGTATACTGAATGAGCAGCTTTTTCCCAATCAGGTGGTCATTCAGCTACCCTATTAAAAAAAGCAGAACATCTATTTTTACCGATTTTCTACTTCAATTACAACACAAAACAAAACAGAAAGGAGAATGGGCAGCTATTCAGGTGACCACACTGCTAGAGACCATAGACAAGTGCAAGGGCGTAGCTACGTATACGGCAAATACGCAGGTGCGTATTGAAATTTTGTCAAAATTGACAAAATTTCAAAACGCACCTGCATATTTGCATGCGGAAATTTTACAATTTAGACAAGATTTCTATACCAACTGCCAAAGTGGCTGAAATACTACCTTTTCCTTCAAGCAGTAGAGTATGCCACATGATTGTGCGTATCATAAAATTGCTCCTAGATACGCCGCTGAAGTGGACCCAACATTAGCATTGAGGAACAACAACAGATCCAGTTTACGGTTGAAAAGATCCCCACCTCCAGCGGGATTCAATCCTGGACCGCTAGCTTAGCAGACCTGCAGTTAAACCATTGAGCTCCCTGGGCTCCCCTGCTCACTGAACTGGAAAATATGCCAAAACGCTTGTCACCTCTTGCGCATTCTGAATCTCATATAAAGATGATATAGACACCTACCGCTATCACAGGGACAGAACTCGTTGCATTTTTCTCCAAACTGGGCCCTCGTAGGACTGCAGCTCCCGTTTGTTCTTGTTATAAATGGTCCTATAAAAGTAAAATACAGTAAATAAGAAATGTCACAATTTTTATGTCAATATTTTTTAACTGTTCACGTCACAGGTCCAAAATTCTACGTGGTATATTTTAATGTACAAATTTGGTATTGTATTAATACTGAATGAAACGCATTTATATTGCTAAACATAGCATGGTGGCTGATTTGTGCCGTTTCGTCTTTTCGCGGCGAAAAAACGCCACGCGAAACGACGAGAAGACGCCATGCGAGAAGACGCCATGTGAAAAGACGAAATGGCGCCATGCGAAAAGACGAAAAAACGAAACCCGCCACGTGAAAAGACGAAATTTCGGAGCGAAAAGACCCCATCTGAAAGTGTTTTTTTCGCCTGGCGTCTTTTAGTCTTTTCGCATGGCGTCTTTTCGCGTGGCGTTATTTCGTCTTATCGCATGGCGTTATTTCGTCTTTTCGTATGGCGTTAGTTCGTCTTTTTTGCGTGGCGTCAAAAAAGACACCATACTATAGAGTGTAAACACCATTTGGTCGGGTTTTTCGCAAAACTGCCCCATATCGTGTAATTCAGCTATTATACTGGATTTTCTCTTCTAAAACAATTCCAAAATCTAGATCCGTCTTGTAATTGATTTCGGAGGGAAACCCCGTCTTATATAGACAGAATGAATACGTTACCGACGACGTCAAAAGTTCCCGACAGGTCGACTATGCGCCCTTGAACACCACGGCAGCAAAAGTCTAGAGGACAGTCCGAGGAATCTTGACACGTTTCCGGTTGTTCTAGTAACGTATCTCCGGACATCACAAATAATCGGGAGGATTTCGCATGTTGACAAATAACGGCCAAACTAAATACCTGAAATTAGAACATGTAGAAAGGAGATTCAAGAGTAACATATCGAAGCAATCATGATACTTCATTTTCTTGTCATTCACTGTCCCACAGGGTATAATCGATTCCGCCAATTTTCGCTTCCTGCAGAGACTGTCCGTCATATTTGGCTTCCACCGAGACTGTCCGCGAACTCTTGCTTCCTGCTGAGACTACTGTCCTCGGAAAATGGCTTCCTGCCGAGACTGTCCGCGTGATTCTGCTTCCTGCCGAGAGCCTCGGCAGGAAGCAGAATCACACGGACAGTCTCTGCAGGAAGCCATTTATCATGTATAGAAGTCTCGGCAGGAAGCAAGAGTTCGCGGACAGTCTCGGTGGAAGCCAAATATGATGTACAGTCTCTGCAGGAAGCGAAAATTAGCGGAATCGATTATACCCTGTGTGTCCTATGTAACGATTTAAGAGGTCATAAAACCACCCGAAAGATTGAATCAATTTACTGTGGCTAGTCGAATATTAAAGTCTGTTTAGCTTACTAAATGCGCAGATATGTGGCTCAATATTTGGTTTAATGCTAATATGGATTCCTATTGCATCGGGTTCGTGCATGCAATGCTATGCCGGCAATAGTATCATACCAAACATCAAAGACCCATAACGTGGTACATCAAAGCTTCTATATATCCTACGTAACAATAAAATCCCACTCTCTCTCTCTCTCTCTCTCTCTATCTCTCTCTAACTTAGGTAATCGTTTAATCATTATTCCGTGTTAATGGTATGCCCTACTTATACTTTAGGGTCATGTTCGACAGTTTCATATCATTTTAATGTAATATAGATAGATATATTGTCAATTATCTGTTGTCCCTGATTGCATACTGATCAGTCTGACCTAGACTACCATAAACATTGTAAAATATAGGACACTTAAACTAATTACCGTAATTGTCCTTAATTTGGTACAGTTTTGGTTTTACAACGCAGTCCAAAAGGTGAACAATGTTGACCCTGATCAGCCTGCTCCTCGTCGAGGAGCAGTCTGATCTGGGTCTGCATTGTTTGCTGAGACTTTCCTGCCCAAATACTTAAAGTTCTTTACAATAACTTGATCTGGATATCTCTGTCGTTTATGCGGAGAGTGATGTCACACACCACCAGAAAGTAGCGCTCGGCAGTGACTGTATTTTTAACTGACGTTTTATCCTTATGTTTTACCTATTGGACACGCAAAGTTCAATCATGAATCATAACGTTGAATCAAGTTTGATTCAATATTAAGTTCAACATTGTGTGCCTACTTGATTAAACTTTCGGTTGTCAATATAAGCATATAGTATCAGTTTGGCTGGAACATGAGCTTTTCTTTTTTTAAGCTTCGTTTACACGAGCAATGTTTCTTTCTCATACATGTAGCAACTATGGCAAAGAAACCTTTTCAATCGCTTTGCGTTAACACGGAGCAAATTGTTTGCCAACTAGAACATGTAGAATGTGACAAAAAATTTTGCTAAATAAACTTTGGAAAAATAAGCTTTTGCAAAGAAATATTCGCTGCATTGTTCATAAAAAACAAAGATTTCTGATCAGAGTTACCTTGTGAACGGCTAACAATGCGACACCTTCTTCGTTAAATATACTTTGATCAAAATAAAAATTATTTTTTGAGCAAAATTACTTTCGTTGTCACCACAGCTACATGTACTTTTGCTACATATTTCTGTGACAAATTGTCCGTTCACACGGACAAATTTTGTTTACCATATACTTAACCATATAGATTTGGTATGTAGGTTACAGTATATTCTTATTCACGAGCATATTTTTCTTCACCGATAAGTTCAAAACATCATAAAAAAGACGGTGGATCAGACTTCGTAGTTTCGGCTAATAAAGCTAAATAAGCGACCCTATGCCTGCAACGGCCTGGAAACGAAAGCTAAAGGAAAATATACTGTAAAGTTTGGAACATTTCAAACACGCAGTCGATTCAAAGACTAGTATAGACCAAAAACGAGTCCAAACGACAAAAAGAAAAAAAAAAAAAAAAAAAAAAAAAAAAATCAATCAATAAATAAATAAAAAAATTCGTCAAGGAGATGAGCCTTAACCAATTATTAATTCTGATTTCTCAAAATATTCCGCTGAACTCAAAGGACCAAACGTAAAACATAAACTGCATTATAGTTGATGTACGGGGAGACGTTTTACGGCCACCATACGACACCAGCTGCAGCGATTGCAAATTAAAATTCTTAAACGGAGTGCCTTCGAGAGCAATAACCAGTGACGGCCTGGCAACGAAAGCAAGGAAATAATATACTCAGTATGTAATTTGGTAAATTACAAACATACAGCTGATTCAAAGATTTTGTCAATGGAACGAAGCTTTATACTCAGCCCCCGTCCCTCCACAACCTCAATTGTTATATGTGAAAAGGGCATGGAACACATCCATATACATGTAGAATAGTGTACGGCCACTGACACGCCGTATTTCAAGACGTATGGGTAAATCCACATGTTTTCCGCCGTTTTTTTTCCAAAAGAAGTCAATTTGTGACTTCCAGGGGCCGTATTCATAAAGCCACTTAAGTCGTTGCTATGCGGTTGCTAAGGCTAAATATCTATAAAGGAGATTCCCTACAGCTATGAAATTTGGTCTGGAGGAATAGTCTACAAAGACTGTTCTTCCAGAGCAGATTTCATAGTTGTAGGGAATCTCCTTCAAAGAAATTTAGCCTTAGCAACAGCATAGCAACCACTTAAGTCGTTTTATGAATACGGCCCCAGTCTGCTTCTGGGTATGACAAAAACCTTCTATAAAGTGAAATAGAATGAAGGCAATTTCAGCTTTAGCTTTTATTCCGTTTGGGAGCTATAGACGTACAAACTTTAGTTTACAAAAATTTCGATGGCCTATAGTTCGCAAGCATATATTCGCTTCATATATGCCAAGTTTCAGATGGCTACCTACTCATACAAGCCAGCAGTAGCGGTTCAAAATTTTCACGATTTGGGCTACAAGTTTGGTATGAATCTCGACCTTAGGTGACTTGCACGATTCGGGCTGAAACTAGTGCCAAATAAAAGGGTTGGGATAAACATTCAATTGACCATATGTGCCCAAAATTCTCGTTCTTTAGTTTTGGAGTTATAGCCCCTGGAATTCGAAAAAAACACGACTTTCCACGACTTTGCCCTTGAATAACTCGACAACGGAGAAAGGGGAATTTCTGGGATTTTTTCCCAAGAAATATATGAGAATTATCTGTAATTTTAGCACAGTTTCAGATCGATTCGTGAAAGTCACCTTTTGACAAAAATCTACCCTTAAAGCAAATGATGGAGCAGTTTCTTTCATTTAAAAGTTACTTTGAAAGGAGGCAAAAAAGAAAACAGCAAGAGTTGGAAGTATACCCTTTGACGTTAAGCATTACATTAGACATAAACTACAAACATATTTTACGGTCCCCAACTCAACTGAGGTTCCCAGCACGAGTGCTGTAGATAAATTATACGTTATGTTCTAACTGGAAATTGACAAAGTTTTGAAGTTACACTCACCGAAAGTAGTGGCTGCAACATATTTTCCTTGTATTATCAATTAAAACAGTTCGCAAATCCAAGAAAACACCATCTAGGTCATTTTGTGAGTTTCTGTCACCTGATGTTAATGAATATAATATGGCCATACTGATGATTTTATTGCAACCCGAATTATTCTCGGACATATTTATTGTTCTTGTGTCAGAAAGGTCTCTGTATCGCACCTTTTGTCACACAAACAAAACTGACCGTAATAAATGGAGATGAGCTGCGCTGAAAGGTTGTTTAACGTTTATGCGGCCAGCGAAACCAGTGTGAGAGTCCGTGCAGTGTGGCAACATTTCTAGTTGTGCGCCCATAGATGCCTCGAGTTCATTCATGATGAGTGCGAACAGCTAAGGATTTGGCCAGACTACTAGGATGCGCCGGATTAACTGAGCTTTTGTTATTCGAATTTGCGTTTAGCACCCATTTTGCTTCTCGCAACTTCCTCTTACATGGATATCAAAGCCTGATGTTTGGATTTACATTTATCTATTTCGAACACATTATGCCTGGTCATCCTCCTTATTTCTGTAATGGAACTACCGGACAACTCCTCTTGTCTTATCCTGTGTATGAAACTAAAACATTTTAGACCTTGATCGGAACGGATCCGTCTTATCTATGTCTCCATCATTTACTTATGCATAGCTGCCCAAGACTTTCAACTTTTATGGTAAATGTGGTCAGTAAGAGCAAAGCGAAAAACTGTTTCTGTCTCCAGGTTTGTCAAATTAAAGAACTGAAGGGCCCCTGCCCACCGAGATCCATGAAATAAATGGGCTAATTGAAGCCTCTGTGTAATTTTGGACGTTGATCTACAATTCAAGGCATGACAAGCATTACCCCATTAATACACTCGGTGGTACAATGAAAACCACAAAAGTATGGTGCAATGAAAAACACAAAAGTATGGTAGTCTGACGAGAATGTCTTGTGCCTCATCGGTCAGATTTGACCAGACTGTTCATAGCTCATGATGCGGAGATATACTGGCTTTCCTCCACCTTCAAAATAAGAGCTCAAGTAGCTTAGTGGGTTAAGCACAGACCTGATATACCAGAAGCCGAGGCCGAATCCCGCTGGAGGCGACCACAAATGGAGTTCCATTGCACGCAAAATTTCATTATCATAGTAGCATTGGCTCACCATAACTGGACTGCTTGTGCCATTATGATCGGTACTCTAACCCTGGGTCATCTGACTGAACAAACAGTCAAAATTTCATCAAATCACATGTAACAAGATGTGAGCCGCAATACATTATACAGGGCGAGGAGCTTTATAGAATGCGCCAACAAAAAGACTAAGCTTGGACTGCATGAGTCTGATCAGATTCTTTCTTTATTTGGGGTAAATAGAAAAATCTATACAGCCAATAGCAAAATTAGACTGCGACAATGTACAGTCTGATCCGAGCAATGCTGTTCGCACATGTGATAAGACCCCTTGCTCCCCGTACACAATGTATTAGTGCTGCGTTCGACGAAAACGTGTCTCATATCCATGTATACACTCATATCAAGAACTTCGTTCTTCGCACTCAGAACTCTGGTCCTTGAATAATCTTTACAGTGAACAAAATTAGCGTTTGTTGATGCGCGTATATTAAGCTGTTTTGTTAAATGAACTTGAAACCACCAGGTTATACGTTCACGTGATAGCAAAAGCCAGAATGACCTGATAAACAATCACATGTATTCAAATTTATCTATTAAAAGTTTTCAAAATGATTAGTCTTGATGTACGACTACATGTATATAATAATTTATAATATACACGAAGAAGGAAGTTTGTCATGAATACTGTAGAATGAAAAATGCATAGATTCGCATCGCAAAAGTTTACTGATTTTCCTGGATGAACACAAACATTACTGCTAAACCTGTCCAGGACATATCTTGAGCTTTTCAGGAATTTGGATTACATGTAAACCGATTTTGTAATCATAAGAGTAATCGAAAGTTGATATGTAACGCAAATGAAACTGATTTTGCAGACTGAAAGATGAGAACGTTTTCTGAGTTTGTAGCGTTGTGTTTATCAGTGTATGTTTTAAATGGTGCCATATGGACAACTTTGGTAGCGGGTGCCTGCACAAAGATAAACTCGTGCTCCTGCAAGAACGATGATGGTACATTTATTGATCTGAGTCCACTAGCACAGCAGGGTGGTACACCCAAGTAAGTTATTTCCTCTGTTCTATACGGTCAAGCCAGCATTAAAGACACCGCTTTTTAATGAGAAATTTATTTTACAATTCTAGAAGTTTAAAAAGGTTACCATGTGTGTACTACTCGACGCATGATATTGCGTGAGGCTGTTAATCATGAGAAAAAAAACCTTCTTTTCAATCTAAACAACGAAACAAACGTTCTTTCAAATTGTACGTATATCAGGCCGATCTGTCCTGGTTCTACTTCCTGATTCAGAGGCCAGTCCAGAGAATGTCGTGGCTTCGATGGTTAAGCAGTTAGTATCGTCTTGTAAAGCCTTTAATATAGAATCTTTAGTCTGGGTTCGAACCCACGAATCCAGCACACGCAAACACTCTGTTACTTAAAGTGTAGCAACGGTTTGGTTTCTAAGGTTTCAGGATATAGATGACCAGCATGGTGATGATATGTTTTCTTGGAATCCGTGCAACGACTTCGCAGAGGGTACATGCTCAGGAGTTTCCGTAAGTACATGTCCGTTTTATGATCAGCTGATGTACCTGTTCGTGTTCATGTAATGTCTTGCCAACAATGATAATTTGAGCCGCGACACGACAAAACCAACAATTTGAAAGTGGTTGTGCGCCCAGCGCAGACTCAGATCATCCTGGGCATCCGCCCAGTCTGATCAGAGTCTTCGCTGTCCGCATGGAGGTAGCTTAGACCATTAGCTACCATTTAAGCGCTCGGTGAAGAGTCTGATAAGGCTGGGCAGACGCCCAGGCTGATCTTACTCTGCGCTGGTTGCACAGCCACTTTGTTAGTTTCATCGTGTCGCGGATCATTTACAGACAGTGCTGATACTCTTATTTTTTCTTCTTCTTTCTTTCTCCTTTTTTTGGTTTAACGACTCTAAAAGATATTATTTCGGTTTGTATCGGACCGCCCCTCCTAGAAAAGGGGTGAACGAAGAGGGGACAAGAGCATAAACATTCAATATATCAAACAATTCTCGATACAGCAGATACTGTCACTGCAGACCCTACCTTAACCTAAGCCAAAACCAATTGAGACAGGTCATGTAACCTTCCAACAATGTGGCAATTTTGTCATGTGATATTCAGATCATTCTTCTGTTCCGCACAGGGTATTCAGAGATCTCACTGTTGGCTGTGTGGATTGGGTCACTTCCATATATGGCTGGTGTGACAAGCTAAGGCTCTGATCAGACTGCACTTATGTGCAGTCTGATCAGATTCTTTGCTTGTCACCAATGCCACATTGTTGGAAATCACATGATGTGGCTCAATTATTATAAGTATGCCCTTTGCTATTTTATGGCATTTACATCCCATCCTTACATTGAATCATGATACTGGCATTTGCATCCAATCCTTACATTGAATCATGATACTGGCATTTACATCCCATCCTTACATTGAATCATGATACTGGCATTTGCATCCAATCCTTACATTGAATCATGATACTGGCATTTATATCCCATCCTTACATTGAATCATGATACTGGCATTTGCATCCAATCCTTACATTGAATCATGATACTGGCATTTACATCCCGTCCTTACATTGAATCATGATACTGGCATTTGCATCCAATCCTTACATTGAATCATGATACTGGCATTTACATCCCATCCTTACATTGAATCATGATACTGGCATTTGCATCCAATCCTTACATTGAATCATGATACTGGCATTTACATCCCATCCTTACATTGAATCATGATACTGGCATTTACATCCCATCCTTACATTGAATCAGGATACTGACTTGACATCCCATCCTCACATTGAATCATGATACTGCCATTTACATGTCAACCATTACATTGAATCAGGATACTGGCATTTACATCCCATCCTTACATCAAATCATGATACTGACATTTGCATCCCATCCTCACATTGTATCATGATACTGGTATTTACATCCCATCCCTTCATTGAATCATGATACTGGCCATTACATCCAATCCTTATTTTGAATCATGATACTGGCATTTATATCCCATCCTTACAGTGAATCATGATACTGGCATTTATATCCCACCCTTACATTGAATCATGATACTGGCATTTACATACCATCCTTACATTGAATCATGATACTCTTTTTTTCAATAATGTATTGAATTAAATTTAATACTCGTCTCAGCGTCCAAAATCGTTAAGTATTATGATTTTTTGTGTGTTTGTGTGTATATGTGTGTGTTGGGGGATGGGGGAGTGGGGAAGGAGGTGGTGATGCAGACGTATGAGAGGCGAGTATCTTGTCTAGTAATAGATTTTGGTGCTCTGTCCTTAGGTCTGCCAGATACGCCCAGCGGTTCCACAGAACCTGTATTTTAGTTGTGGAACACAAGACAGTGCCGATTTCTTGGAAGATGATCAGGGAAGAACCATGCTCCAGTACTCGGCAGACACTGCGGAAGGACCCTCCAACACTCTCAGGTAAGGGAATAACCCAAATTCTAGGAGTAAAGTCAATTCTCCTCAAAGTTTTGCCATTAAAACGATTTATATGCGACCACACAATACATGATGTAATTGTACGAGTATAGCAATAAAGTTTTCATACCAACATTAAAAGATGCACTTTAAAGGGAGAGCAAGTCTACCAGTTTCTTTTTTGTCTCCCTTCTCAGTAAAGGTCAACTCTTAAAGGGGAAAATGCTCCCGAGGAGCAAATTCCTTTCTTTACGTGTACATCCTATTTTCGAAGGGCTACGTTGTCGAGTAAAAAAAGCGGAAAAAAGCAAGTAGGTGTACATGTGCACCGCCATTTTACTAAGTGGAACATTTTGTTTCACTTTCAGTTAACACCGAACAAATTTTTCGGAGATAAATATCTGAGGAAATACATGATAAATATTTTATGTTAAATAAATTTGCAAGGGCATATCTTATGCGCTGCAGATCACAACAGATCACTTCCTGGGGCCGTATTTATAAAACGACTTAAGGCGTTGCTATGCTGTTGCTAAGGCTAAATTTCTATGTTGGAGATTCCCTACAACTATGAAATTTGCTCTGGAGGAACAGTCTTTTTCAGACTGTTCCTTCAGAGCAAATTTCATAGTAGTAGAAAATCTCCTTTATAGAAATTAAGCCTTAGCAACAGCATAGCAACCACTTAAGTTGTTGTATAAATACGGCCCCTGCTGTCCTATTTTAGAAGGGCTTCGTCGTTATCAAAACATTTACGAGGTTTCAGAATTGCATATGAAATTGAAACACGCAAAATAGGTTGCATAACAATTATACAGTGGACTGCATTTCTACTCAAAATTTACTTTCAAAACAAATAGTAACTTACAGTACTAAAGGCATTTTTCGTTATACATGCAATGTTGTTTATGAAGAGGATTGGTCTATTTGATTTCCATTAAAGGACCACCAACATTGTTCTGATATGTGACCAAAGTACAGACCACAGTTTAATTGTAAAGGGTGAACAAGGGACCCTTGCTATATATGTGAGTATAGATTCTGACTGGTTTACGCGGCTTTTGAGATAGTATTTCAGTCTACATGTATATTAAGCCGTTCTTGAATAGAGGGAGAGAAAAAAGAAAGGCATGGCAGATAGGAGTTACAACTTATTAAAACAGGGCCCGAGGTTATAAAACTTTTTTCATGCTCAGCTGAGTTGAGCATGAAATTTTACCTGCTAATAAATAGCAAATAACTGATAAGTACGGTTGTTTTCTTGCTCAATTTGGCTGAGTATGAAATTTTCTCTGCTTATGAACATGAAAATGCCAACATTAGTTGGCATTTTCATTTTTATCAGCAGGGAAAATTTCATGCTCAGCTGAGTTGAGCACGAAAAAAGTTTTATAACCTCGGGGCCAGTTCGACCTCACACTTGTTGTAAGCACAGTAGGTGTTTTTCCTCCTTTAGCCAATATCACCAGGACGCCTCAATATAGAAAGTTCCATGACATATTCAGCTGAACGGAAGGTGAGGTGGGCTTTTACCCCCAGAAATCAGGCTCCGACGTTATAAAACTTTTTTCATGCTCAACTCAGCTGAGCATGAAATTCTACTCGCTAATAATTTGCTCAGATGAGCTGAGTATGAAATTTTCTCTGCTTATGAATATGAAAATGCCAACATTAGTTGGCATTTTCATATTTATCAGTATGAAATTTTCTCTGGTTATGAATATGAAAATGCCAACATTAGTTGGCATTTTCATATTTATCAGCAGAGAAAATTTCATGCTCAGTTGAGTTGAGTACGAAAAAAGCTAACCTCGGGGCCTGGTTTTCGCCATCTTTGCTTAAACGATCGTCATGATATAGGTAAAACATTCTTTAACGTAAAACAAATAACCCCTCCCCGGCCCACCCCACGCCCTACTAAAAGAAGTATATTGAATGAATTAGTAAATACGCAAACAAACATTTATTGTTTTATATCTTAATTTCATTACATGGAACCAATTAGTAAATACCCAGTATTTTATCATTTTAGTTACATGTAATAGTTGCATCTCATTAATATACATGTACTGTCAACTCTCGGTATCTCAAAGTCGAAATCCATCCCAAACTTCTGATATCTCAAAGTTAACTTTCTGGTCCCAAAATTTAGTGCTCGAGATATCGAGAGTAAACAGTATATTGAAATTTCCGTACATGTTATTAAGAAAAAAATGCAAATGCCAAACATTTACATGTATCATCATATGAGACGCGACACAAAACCAACAAAGTGGCATGTGCGCTCAGCGAAGACTCAGATCAGCCTGGGCATCCGCCCATTCTGATCAGTCTTCGCTGTATGCTTAAAGGGTAGCTAAGGGTCTCAGCTACCTCCATGCGGACAGCAAAGATTCTGATCAGACTGGGCGGATGCTGAGGCTGATCTGAGTTTTCGCTGAGTGTACATGCCACTTTGTTGGTTTTGTTGTGTCGCGGCTCAATTATATTACAATTTCAGGACATGGAATTAACTAGTAAATATGCATGCCCAAAGACAGGACCACCACCAACATCAAAACCCCCACCTTCATCCGGATCCGGATCTTTATCCGTGGGTTGGATTCTCGTCATAGTGTAAGTTCTTTGTATAAGTTCTACAATTTTCGCGGTTTATTTCATAATAAGTCTTTGAGGTGACTAATAGTATGTAAAGTAAAAAGATAGGCAATGATCAGGAATTAATTCAATCAAATCCCACATCCCGCTGTCAAAACCAAACCTGCATTTCCTCCGCCACATACTTTTTGGCAGAGGCTATTGACAGTTGACTGTAAATAGCTGAAAAACATAAAAAAAATAAAATTCTATTTACAGTTAACGTTAATTCAATGTTGTTTCAGTGTTGTTTCAACGTTGCATGCCTTCATGGTTCCGGCACCGTCTGACTACATTTCTATGAATTAGAAACACCATTGTAAAATGGACAGGGGGGTAAGTAAGGGTGATTACATGTTACGCACAATTATATTTTATACCCATTGAGGGTAAGAATAAGAGTTTATGCCCAAAGATGTTTCAAACAATCGCGTCTGTTTGCAGTTACTATTGAAATCTTGACCAGTTTACAAAATTCAGCATCATCAAATATGCAGGTGCGTGTTGAAATTTTGTCAATTGACAAAATTTCAACGCGCACCTGCGTATTTGCGTATAGGCAGTAACGCCCTTGATGGGCGTACTTATGATGCATCTGTTACATTTTATCCTACTTCCATTTTCTCGTTCCATTTGCAATATCACAGGGTATAAACCAGTCCGCTAATTTTCGCTTCCTGCAGAGACTGCCCGTCATATTTGGCTTCCGCCGAGACATTTCGCGAACTCTTGCTTCCTGCATGGACTACTGTCCTCGGAAAATGGCTTCCTGCCGAGACTGTCCGCGTGACTCTGCTTCCTGCCGAGAGCCTCGGCAGGAAGCAGAATCACGCGAACAGTCTCTGCAGGAAGCCATTTATCATGTACAGAAGTCTCGGCAGGAAGCAAGAGATCGCGGACAGTCTCGGCGGAAGCCAAATTTGATGTACAGTCTCTGCAGGAAGAGAAAATTGGCGGACTGGTTTATACCCTGCGATCCACTTTTTATCTTCCAGATTCATCTCCATTATTGCATTATACTTGGCTGTCGGATTTGCATTCCAAATAGGAGTTAGAAAGAAAAGGGGCGTTGAAAGCATCCCTAACTATGAGTTCTGGACGGGCCTTCCTTCGACAATAAGAGTGAGTTATTTAATTCATGAAACTCAACGGTTGTTAAGTTTCCATAGTATTCCCAGCGGTAAAGGCGCCTAAACACAAATCATTTTGAAAAGCGCTTCAACCTTCAAGTTTGGTGATTTGGTGGGTTGGTGGGCATAAACTGAGCCATATAACTGGCAAAAGTAGGGGAACATTACAAATAGCCTCGTAAAATTCTATTTTCCTTTCCTAATTCCTCGTAAAACAATGTCAGTAAACAAATGCAGGGCAGTGAATGGGGTCATACGTCTGTACCTTGTATTTTGATAAATTTATTCTTGGTACATTTGGTTAAAAATGACTATTAAATCATAACAATAAGTTTATTTAATTATATCTTTATTTCATAAGAATAATCAGTGCTCCTGATAAGAAGAGGTAACCGTGATTATTTAGGATTAATGTTCCATAACTCTGCCATATCTAACATACCTAAACAACCCTTTGTTTTCATTGAGAAACAAGAAAATTTATATCAGAATTATCTTCAAAACCCCAAATTATCTGGCGCTTTGGGATGATGTATCTGGCTATTGAGAAATGATTTCTTGCATGCCATTTTTTTTGGCTTTTTATTATTTATGTACACAACAGGCCCTTTATAATCTTCTGTTTTCGAGACCATAGAACTGCTTGTATAGCGTAATAAATGTGTAAACTGAGTTATATTTAATTAAACTACAAAGGACTCTTAGTCACATGAGCGTGCATTGCTCATTTGCCTTATAGTATTTTGTAGTATACATGTAGTTCCAAACGAGCTATGGCAAGACAGTGTTGTATCCAAGATAGCATTAAATAGAGGATCTTACACTAGTGCTCATGTATTATTAAATTTATTAAACGAGTTGGTGAAAAAGATAAGACGCGAGGCTCTGCCGAGCATCTGATCGTTTTCACCAACGAGTTTAATAAATTCAATAATACAGGAGCACGAATGCAAGATTCTATTTATCATATGACACTAAAATCGCATTTTAATAGCAAATTTTGCATTTAAACGTCACGATTTCGCCATTAGAAAACGCGACGTTCTATGGACGTCAACGCATAACGGTACGACGTAGTTTGCATATTTAATCCACTAGTTGATTATCGGATTATCGATTTTAATGCATGGTTTTATTACACTCTCAGATGAGACGTCGTATGATAAACTGGCCCCGAGGTTATAAAACTTTTTTCTTGCTCAAGTCATCTGAGCATGAAATTTTCTCTGCTGATAAATATGAAAATGCCAACTAATGTTGGCATTTTCATATTTATAAGCAGAGAAAATTTCATACTCAGCTAAACTGAGCAAGAAAACAACTGGACTTGTCAGCAATTTGCTATTTATTAGCTGGTAAAATTTCATGCTCAGCTGAGTTGAGCATGAAAAAAGTTTTATAACCTCGGGGCCTGATGTAATAGCGTTATATTGAGGCTATGGTGTATCTTATGTTTCAGGCCGGTGTTATGTTTACTGTACAGAGAGGGAAAGGACAGTCATATGACAGTATATGATTCTACAATGCCGAAACGAATGCAGTTTCATCATGCACATTCAGCTGTCGAGATTATTTGGATCATAGATACATTTAAGAAATATTTTTTCCTTACCCGTGAATTATCGCTGATTAACACATGTTGTTGGAGGTCGGATCACGAAACGGCCACAGGCCGGAGTGAATTTATATTCGTATCTGCCCGACAACACATGTGTTAATCTGCTATAATTTACCGGGAAGGACAAATTATTTCGATTTTAACATTACATACAATCAAACTTCATGGATATTGCGACGTTTTCTAGTGGACTGTTTGGAGGCGGACGTCGCCAAAAGTTAAATATTTAGGTCAGACGTCATCAAGGCGCGAAATGTGCACGCCGAGCGTTAACAACGTGATTTATCACAAATTAACACGACGGCGTTTCCTATACGTTCAATGGGGAAAACGTTAAAGTCATGTTAGGCTAACTCTAAATGCACGATAAGCAGACGACAAAATCTACATCTGCAAAATATAAAAACAATGTCCAAGGTACGAGCTCGTATATCATGCACATGTATTCATAAAAACAAAGGGCACACACTGTCGATCCAGACGAAGCGCCTCATCTGGATCTATTCTGTGTGCAAATTTATTCATTTTTTGCGTATTTACTGCCAAACCTACACTAAAAAAGGCATGTAATTACATGATGGTTGAGCAGAATGAGAAACTGAATACATGTATGTATGAACAACAGATGAAAGAAGTCGTGTTAGAGACGTCATATCAATACTTCAAAATATATACTTTGAATAGTATCTAGCGCCATAACATTAAGGTTATTTTCTCGATGTTTCTGTTTGTATATTGTATATAGATGATCTTATACGAGTGGTGTAAGATTCTGTTTATCATATGACTCTTTAAATGGGATTTTATCGCCTTCGAAATGAACATTGTTTCAATAAGAAAACGCACTGCTGATACGGACGTTGTCAATGACGTTATGTGAACGCGCCAAAGTGTTGTTACACGTGTGGTCATACTATTTTAACGACACGACGTTATCCACTGGATAACAGCGACGTCATAATAATTATGATACAATTTAATTAATTTCTTTGAAGAGAAAATTGGTATTTTTGTGATTGTATAAACAAACACGCAAAAGGAATTTACGCAGTCAAGTCACAGTTATAGTAATAGTATGGATGAAAATACGGTTTTGCGTCATTTTCAACAGTATTGCAGTCATATCAGGACGATGGGTGAGTGATAATTTAAGACTGTGTGCAGTGGAATCCCGTTTAGGATTGAAACGATTTTCACCTCTGGCGGGCCTCCAACCGGAACCGCTAGATCAGCAGGCCAGCGCTTAACCTACTGAGCTACCGGAGCTCCTTAGAGTAATAGTCCCACCTACGCGCATTTTCACAGTATGCATAAGAACGATATCTATTATGGCTTCTTCTGGACAGTCTTCTGAAGAACTCTTTTCTGTCGCTGTTCTGTTCCCAAAAGTGGTGGTAGTATGGTGGGGTGTATCTTTTAAGCTAGCTGTAGGGAGAGCAAGGCTCTGCTGTGTTTGCAATATGTGCAGGATGGGGCTTACAACTGGATGCCTCTATGTCTCGTCTTTGTTCGTCTAGTCATTTAATTCACCACGTCTAACATAATAGCATTATACTAACAAAGAGTCAAAACGGCCACCGTGTCTCACATTATGTCAATGGCTCAAAAACTCAGAGTCATTAAAGACACATGTACTATGCTTCAGATTATGTCATTTGACTCAAAATTTAAGAGTCACTGAAGCCGCCATGCCTCACTTCATGTTACTGTCTCAAAGTCAAAAGAGACAATGCTTCATATTATGTCATTTACCCACCAAATTACACGTATGTCTTTGTTTATAAAATGTCAGTTATTAAAGCTGCAGTGCCTGTCATTGTACAATTGTCTATATATTTAAGTCATAACAGCCGCCAAATCCCACATTTGGTCATTTTCTATACCTCACAGCATGGCATTGTTTTAATGGTTAAGAGACAATTAAGATGTCATGCCTAAGATTTCGGCATGCTCAACATTTTAGTCATAAAAGTCGCCATGCCTCACATTATGTTGTCTAAAAGAATCGGTGCCTGGAAGTTGCAAGGCTCCACCATATGTCTCCATAGTCCTACCAGTGGTAAAAGTCGTCGAAATACAAATCATTATGAAACCTGTACAGTCTTCAGAATTGATGATAATATGTCGGTTTATGTGCTTTTTGGTATCATATAACTGGCAAAAAAGAAGGAACAAGGTGATTTGAAAAAATAATAAGTCTCTCTATAAAAATACGGGTTTTGTCTCTGGTTCCCCGTTAAGCAATGAAAAAATGCAACAGCGACACAATCAATGGGATCCTTGCCTTACATATTTGTACATTGTATTTTTATCACCTGTTAAACGCCTGTACCTTGTATTTTTATCTCATGTACCTTGTGTTTTTACCATGTAAGAAAGCTTGTGAAATCGAAATCAGGTCATTTTAGTTGGCAACTAAAATGACCTAGTTAATTTTTTAAATCTTTTTCATGAGAAACTCAAGGATCTTTTTATTTTTTTAAGCCGGCCAATCACGATCATAATCAATGACGAAACTGTAGTACGAAGCTTGCAGTGATACCTCACGATAAAATATTTCATGCTGATAGAGCAATGGGGCCTTTAACAGTTCCGAGTAACTACAACCACATCACAACAGTTCTGAGTCACACTGTAAAAAAATCCACAAGTTTTACGGTAGAATACCTGGCAACCAGCTGTCAGTCCATTGTGGTTTGTTGGTGCGATGGTGCTGGGTATAACTTACAGCGCCGGGCGTCCTACTTATTTGGATAATAGTGGGGCAAGGGCCTACTGTGCTTGCAGTATTTGCGGGTGGTGTTTGTTTGGACATTTTTCTTCTCTCGCCTATCATTTCTCTTCTTTCTCCCTCTCTTTGGGAGACGGTCCAATATAGACTGAAATACTGTCTCAAAGGGCCTTTAAACCAGAACAACCAGCCAACTAACATTTCCCATTATTTTTACGGGCATCTGCCTGTAAAACATTATTAGAAATCTCGATATGGTAGAGTTATGCTAACTGACCGCACTCGAAAATACCTTTAAAGTGTTGAAGGGCTATATGACCAAATCAATACCTGTCTTATACCTTACTCTGCGTGATAATTCTGCCAATGTTGACGGGCGACCGTAGAAATAACGGGAAATGAACTGGCAGCTGGTGGCCAGGCGTTCTACCGTAAAATCTACGTTTCTTTTATTACAGAGCAGTCAATCCGCCATACCTCACATAAAGTTATTGTCATCCAGTTCACAGTTTTACAGTGCCGACGTGCTTCATATTTATGTCAAAGTCTTAACAATTCAGAGTCTATATAACTGCATGATCACTTACATTGTGTCATCGTTTCAGCAAGTCTGAATATAATCATTAAAGGTAGGTTCCTGGACTAGCAATAACAATTATGTTCACAAAATCATTTCGTCTTTTTCTGAGTAGTATTGAATTTTTCTATTTTTCTGAATTTGTTGCTACTGAGAAAATCGTCAGAAGTTGAAGAAAATAGTAATTTTCCCTTTTGGTTTATTTTCTTTCGTTGGAATTCCAGTTCTAAAAATAACTATGTTTATTATGTCTATAAGTGCGCAATTTCTGATGCCATTCTCCAAAGGTCAATTTTCTCTTGCTGTGAGCTCTCCTAGAGGTCCTGGCATGGCGGATGGGTTAAAACTATCCCAAAATGCAATGCAGCATGACGTCTGCTGTGTTATCTATTTTTGGCACGAACTAAAAATAGCACTAACTGGTGTGCGAAGCAGAGTTAGGAAATCCCTTGCAAAACAACTTTTCTAATATATTTTTGATTTACACTTTTTAGTGAAACTTATTCATTCCCTTTTTAAAAGTGCTTTCCAACAATTTAGATGAAAGATCATCAAAATTATGATACATTCCAAAGTACAGGAACCTACCTTTAAAGCCGCCGTGTCTAGCATTTGAAGGCAACACAACAAAACCAACAAAATAGCATGTGCGCACAGCGAAGACTCGGATCAGCCCGGGCATCCGTCCCGTGAGAACAGAGCCTTCCCTGTCTGCATAAAGGTAGCTTAGACCCTTAGCTACCCTTTAAATGCACAGCAAATACTCTGATCAGACTGAGCAGATGCCAAGGGTGACCTGAGTCTCCGCTGGGCGCACATGCCACTTTGTTTGTTTTGTCATGTCGTGGCTCATATATCAGTCTCGATGATTCAGTCATTCAAGTCTCGGGAGCCACGGTAGTTCAGTAGGTTAAGCTCTGGCCTGCTGATCTAGCGGTCCCGGGTTCGATCTCCGCATGAGACGATAATCTTTTCAAACGCAAACAGGGTTCCATTGCACACAGCCTTTCATTATCACCTTCTCATCATCCTGATATGACTGAAATACTGTTGAAAAAGGACGTAAAATCGCAAGTCATCCATCCATCATACTAACAATTATAAGTCAGTAAAGCCGCCATCCATATCTCATACAATGTCACCAATTCAACTCCAACAAAGAAGACAACAAAATTCATATCAGCAAAATTATGTATCGTATGCAGTTTTCAAAGTTTCAAAGACTAGAGAGCAAACAGTGTAGTTCCAGATGATGCCACTCATTATGGTTGCAGTTCGAATCCAAATGGGCGGCACATTTCCAATCATCTTCTTCATGCCAACAGACCAGGGCCCAGTTTTTCAAAGCATCGTTAGCCTAACAAGCTCGTTAAGAGGTCAACTCGTTAACTGTTTTGCAACTTTATAGCCAAATACACTGATATTTTTTGTTAAAAATATGTGAGAAGATTTTGTTACGCAAAAACTTCTTAGTTTTTCAACAAAAAATATTGACTTTTTGTTCAAAATATGTGAGGAATTGCAAAAGCCAAAAGCTTCTTACATTTTTTTCAACAAAAAATATTGGCGTATTTGAGAAATTAACGTTTAAAATTTTAATGTCTTGTTAACTAACAAATTCGTTAGTTTCGAACAACTAGGCCCAGGAAATCCACACACAGTGTGCTCTGAGCTAGAAAGTGGTACCAGGAAGGCTGTCGGTGACGGCAGTGTCGACGAACGTCGGTCGCGGGTGGCGTCCGCCTTATCAAACCGGTAAGTGTGTACGCATACTCAAAACACAATTCCTAACGAGCTAATATGGTTTCAAACCCACGGACTGTGGTCTTTTTAAAATAATAACATAGTGCTAAAGTATAATTTATGTTGTAGGCTTAAGTATGGTACTGTTTTTTTTTTGTTTTTTTTTTTTGTATATCGTTGTGGTTGGGTATAAGCATCAGTGAAGTCCCATGTCTGTTAGTTATCAATTCATTAGCGACTGGTGCCATTATTACCACCTCATTGTTTTGTTGAAGAACTGCAGCCTTCTTCATGTATTCCTAATTTTTTTACAGTCTCAGTTCAATTTATGTACTAAGTTGGCAGTCTCATTTCCAAACTTCAGACACCTGTAAGTCCTTTACATCAAGTGTGGGTATAGATTTTAGATTATACACTGCTCAAAATATTTAAAGGTGTAGCTGATATTTTCCCATAAACATTACTACAACATATTCCTAGTTACATGTAACGACCCATAACTGCGACGGCCAGAGGCCAAGATTTTCCCAGTATATGTGTATTAAGTTTGTAGCCGAAGAAGCGGAATAAATATGTTTCAACTAGTTTGTAGCAATTTGAAGATGGATCGAAGTATAAGACAACAAGAATTTCAATATAACTGATGCCCTACTCATTTCTATGGAACCCAATTTGAAATTTTCGAATTGTCTGAAATTGAGGCATTTTTCTGGAAGTATATATAAAATCTAATAAACTTCGGTTTAAAGTGATCCTTTCAAACGGGCCACCTTGTAAAACATCGGTTTACAGACAAAATTGTCGTTGTGAGTTTGGTTGTAATTTTCTTGCTTTTTCACCTGTACTGAAAAATTCCAAAATTTTACCAACATTCCAGTTCCAAGGATACGGGCAGAACAAAACTTGTGCAGTCAGTGACCTCGACCCTCTTTAAAAATTGGAAAATAAATGGAAATCACGTGTCCATGTCGATCGAAAGTAAATGATCTCAAAGTGAGGATGCTTTCAGTGTAGTTGGATCAATGTGTTGCTGAGTTTTGCTAGTTTTAACACTCTGACACATTCGCGTTGAGCCCGGGCTTTGAGTGGCTGGACAATTTAAAAGTGCCGACGTCACGGCTACGTAATGAACCGTTAGGAATGCACAGAATCTTTTCTGACCTCAGGATCATTTAAATAGATAAATTCGGATAGTGACATTGTTTACTTTATATTATAATTATTATTATTATTATACTTTATTAATGCAATAAGCCATATGGCCCATGAGCATATATACATCATATCTCATTTAGTTAACATACAGGATAGCAAGCATAACAAGCATATACAACAATATGAAAAAGTACAATACCTACAATTACAATGCACATTAAAAATCGCGCTTAGCTATAAAACACAAGTGGTTACATGTTTAGGTGTAAACATGTTTAGGAATATGTCATATAGCTAAACAGGTACGCTTTTTCTATTATTTTCCCCGACAAAGTCTGCTGAACACACTTTATTCTGTTACGCGTTTCGGATGAATCCATTCTCTCTTTTCCCCGTTGAAGAACGAAAATAAGAGACGAAAATGTTGACAGAGGAAATTTTCAAAATAAAAGGTAGATATAACCAGTTTTGTACATGTTTAATTTCTAAACATAAACCTAAACATGTTGCAAATTGAACATGTTACGATTTAAACACATAAAAAAATCGGACTGCATTTTTTGCATTGATTCTAAACACATTTTTTACAGTGTGGAATGTATAATATGCTTGTAAAAGTACTTATGGGAATTGTTTGGAATCAAAACAAAAGTAACTGGGCAAACAGTCAAAATCCTGATAAGACGGCACATTTTGAGCCGTCTCGTCTGGATTATTACTATTTGCAATGCTATGTCCGAATTTACCCGCTGTCTGAAGTTATCCGACTCGACTCTATTGACAAATCCAAAAATATTTAGATACACAGACATTAACCTGTATACAGAAGGTGTATCGGCTTATAGGGCATGAATAAAAAAAATTACTCTTTTTGCTGTAAATTTAAAGAGTAACTACACTTCAGGAACTGACTGAATCCGATCCCAAACCCTATCCCCAACATCAAAGGGAAAGATTGACAAATACATCCCAACAAACAATAAATTACAAGTGAATACCATAATTACCTTCATCTGGTATTTGGAAACATTGAAAGTGTCACTCGTGCTTCGCAGACGTGAAAACATCTATGTTTTCATCACGCACGATCTTTATGGTATTCACTGCAAAAGATTAAATGTCCTTTTATAAATAAAAATATTGTATTATTTTGTAATTCAGCACAATGTGGGTTCGTTTTAGCATCAGACTGTTTCCGAGGCATGCTGCGTTTTATTTTCCATTTTCAAGTTGAAAATCGTAAAATCAGATAGATAGTGATTATTCAAATTTTACACGTGTATATGGGTGTATGAAATAATCTGATAATATATAGTACGATCAGACACAACGGATTATCACTTACATGTACTCTGAACGAACGTCCATGTGACAAGATAGTAGAAGGGCCGATACATAAGTGCGCAGACATGGCCTCGTGAAATATATCATGCAATCAAGAAAATGCAGATAACTAAAGGAGGATACAGAAAGTTGAAACATGTAATTTCTGAATGTTCCTCGAGTCACCTGCTCGAATTTAATGACTGAGCTTGATTTTGATTTTAAAAATGAAATAAAACGCTAACTAAATATTTTAACATTTACAATAATGTAATCAATTTAAGCATTAATGCATTTAATTTAATAGAATTTGTTTCAAGTTAGGTATGATACAGTACTCATAATTAGTATTTAAAACAATTTTCCTGGATTTTCGCACAAATTCATTTTAATACACTACATCATTATTAAGACATTTAATTGTTACATCATGGAGTGCTGGAAAAATTTGGTTTGTACGATTGTTTTATTGACTTTGTCTGGGATTGTTTATGGCCAGACTGGAAATTGTACACAAGTAAGCACGTGTAAGTGTATATTTGATGATGGGACTGTTTTAGATCTCAGACCTTTATCAAGAGAAGATGGACAACCATTGTAAGTATGTTTTATTATCCCATAAGACACGCTGTGTTTGGCAATAATATTGCACGTTTTTGGTTCGGTTAGTGGGGTGGTCGGGTCAGGCGATAGTGCTTGGTAATTTTCAGTGCATTATAGTAAGACGAGGGCCGGCTGTTCTTGCAGCAGGTGCGGGTTGGCCGTTTTATTAGCTCACCTGAGCCGAAGGCTCACAGGTGAGCTTATAGTATAGGCAGGCATCCGTCGTCCGTCGTCCGTCGTCCGTCCGTCCGTCAATATTATCAAACGACATCTCCTCTGAAACTACAAGGCCCATGGTTACCAAATTTCATGTATAGCATCTATAGGCAGGGGGAACCAATAATACTGTTGTTTATCCAAATCGCTTCAGAACTTTGGTTGCTATGGCAACTTAAAGTTTCCATTGACTTGTATGGGAAAAATTGAAAATTTGCATTTATTGCTATGTCACTGCAGATTTTTTGACAAAACTTTTACAGAAATGTTCCTTGAGTATTCCTCTATCAACCACATGAACTTTATGTAAATTGCACAATTTGGCTGGTTGCCATGGCAACCGAATGGTTAAAAATAGAAAAAAATATTCAAAAATCATCTCCTCAGAAACTATGGAACCAATAAAGCTCAAACTTCACAGAAAGGATCTTAGTACTAGCTTCTATAAAAGTACTGTTTTTCTTGGCAATTGCTATAGCAGTTTGGTTGCTATGGGGACTTAAAGTTGCCATTGACTTATAATGGCAAAATGGAAAACTTGCATTTATTGCTATGTCACTGCAGATATTTTGACAAAACTTTTATGGAAATGTTCCTTGAATAGTCCTCAACCAGCCTTATTAAATTTATGCAAATTGCACAATTTGGCTGGTTGCCATTGCAACCGAATAGTTAAAAATAGAAAAATATTAAAAAAAAACATCTCCGCAGAAACTTTGCGGCCAATAAAGCTCAAACTTTACTGAAAGAATCTTACTACTAGCCTCTATAGAATTACTGTTTTTCATGGCAATTACTCCAGCAGTTTGGTTGCTATGGCAACTAAGAGTTTCCATTGACTTATAATGGGAAAAATGGAAATTGGCAATTTTTGCTGTCTCACTGCATTTATTTAGATTTTCTTTCTACAGAAATGTTTCTTGAATAGTCCTCTATGTTTCATATGAATTTTCTCCAAATCACTGAATTTGATTGGTTGCCATGGCAAAATATATGGTAAATTTTCGAAAAAAAAAATGAAAAAATCTTCTGCTCAGAAGCCATATGGGGGATGAAGCTGATATTGTGCAAACATGTTGATGACAGAAGCCTCTACATGAATTTTGTTTTTTCTTCCAACCCCATAAGAACTTTGGTTGCTATGGCAACTTATAGTCTCCATTGACTTGTAGTGGGAAAAGTGAAGCCATGAGGAGGATGAAGCTGATACTATGCATACTTATTAATAACATTAGCCTCTACCTAAAGTATATTTCATATTATCATTGCCCATGTGAACTGGCTGCTATAGCAACTTAAAGTTTCCATAGACTTACAATGGGGAAAGTGGACATTCGGTGTTTATTTCTGTGTTACTGCAGATATTTTGACAAAAGCTTTACAGAAATGTTCCTAGAGTAGTCCTCTATCAGCCATATGAATTTTGCCCCAAGACCTGATTTTGATTGGTTGCCGTTGCAACTAAAAGGCCAAATTTTCAATTCTTTCATTTTTTTTTTTTTTTTTTTTGCCAAAGATCTTCTCAGAAGCCATTAAGGGGGGATAAAGCTTATTTTTTGCATAAATGTTTGTGATATTATCCTCTACATAAATGGTGTGTTTTATTGCTGTTGTGCATGTTGTGTTGTTGCTATGGCAATTAGTTTTTCCAACACAACCTCAGTGCTCAGGTGAGCGATATAGGGCCATTGGCCCTCTGGTTTATTTATTTAGCTTATATTCTTTTTCTTTCTCTGCCTCTTTCTCTCAGGGTTGGTTGGTTGGTTGTTTTGGATTTAACGACCCTTTGAGACAGTATTTCAGTCTATATCGGGCCGTCTCCCAGAGAGAGGGAGAAAGAAGAGAGAAGTGATAGACGACAGAAAAATGTCCAAACAACCCCCACCCGCACCTACTGCAAGCACATTAGGTTCTTGCCCTACGTTATCCAAATCAGTAGGACGCCCCGGTACTGGAAGCTATACCCAGCACCATCGTACCACCCAATTCTCTATGGGAGACGGTTCGATATAGACTACAATGCTGTCTCAAAGGGTCTTAAACCAATAACCGAATGCTAAATTGAGTCATTTTTGTGCGTCTCTGTGTGTTCAAATTATTTATCTGCTTTACAACTCCATTTCTTATAAATTCAATGCGTCTTTTTTCATATAGGGGGCTGTCTGGTGAATTTCCTTTCTTTATATTTCAATAGAACTGTACGTTTTATGCAAAAAGTGTGGACCCCGATAACGCGGCATAGGAAATGTGTCTGCACTGTTTGCCTATGTCCCAGGCATTTACAATGGCTTAATTGTTTATTTTTACAGTTTTAAAAACATTGAGGCCAAGGACAAAGATATTTATTTTTGGAATCCATGTTTTCCATTCTCCTACATCCCAGAAAGGAACGAATCCGAATGTACAAACGTTGCAGTAAGTATTCCTAATAGTTTTCTGAACAGTAGATTATATAAGTAATTGTTTTCTGAACTGGGACGAGGCAAAAGTAAAACTGGTCTAATTTGTAACAATGTGTACATAGGCTAGTATTGGTATGAAATAGCCAGCAACGTAAGACATCTGGAATACCTGTATACGTTATCTCTCTTTGAATCATATTAATTTCTCTATTGTAAAAAATACTGTAGTGCCCACATTTTTTCTAGTCAACAGAGACCGGTAGAACAATAGGAATCTGTCGTCGTTATATAGCTAACATTTCATGCCAGTCAAAATGCACACTGAGATTATCTATAGTAAGTAAAACTATATTATTAAAACAGCCTCTCATATAACATTTCACTTGAATCTGAACACTCATCAGTTGTACACTTAGAAGGTCTTTCGGGCAATCCATGTCATCTCACTGGCTGGAGAAGGTGACGAACTCTAAACTAATTAGTGCTTTTTAAAAAGAGCTTTGACAAAATACTCACAAACTCCTCGCTCTTTCGAGTCTGTTTTATGAAAACATGACACCCATTTATGCATAGTGGCCTCTTCTGTCCTTATATATTGGATGACTACATTTATGATTTTAGGGGCGCCTCGTTTTGTTCAAACCTATTTTATTCAAAAAGAATAATCCATTTTTAATCTATTTTTAATATACAAACAGTGTAGAATCTTTCTGCAACATCTTATGTAGGTCTGCACCGTTTAACAATGTCCGTTTTATGGGACATTAGGTAAAATGGGTTAATAAACATTAATAGACATAATTGAGCCGCGACATGGCAAAACCAACAAAGTCGCATGTGCGCCCAGCGAACACTCACACCAGCCTGGGCATTCGCCCAGTCTGATCAGTGTCTTGGATGTGCGTTTGAAAGGTAGGTATATAAGGGACTACTCTCTTGTTGAGGCACTCCAGCAAGTGGTTTTTAGTGGAACTTTTTTCTTTAAAGATGCTTAAATATCCAAATTTTAGGTTTAACATACCCAAAACCATTTCTCGTAGCTAAATACTGACTTGCAGCATATTGCATGACCTCATTTGTCTATTTTTATCATTTTTTGTTTTGAGGTGGGTTTTCCAATAGTAAAAATATTCCTTCTGGTTTCCAGCCTTTGATGAGGTTCATTTTAATTTTAATAAAGCAGGGAACCACCCATTGTGACATCACAAAAGAAATGATGTCATCACTAATCACTTGATCTGTTTTGGAATATGACCATTTCAGCAAAGGGTTGTTTGCAGTGTCAGCTACACTTATGCATCTTTTTGTTTTCCAAAAAGATATTACTTATGAAAATAACTGCTATAAGATATAAGCATAAATTCTTCTGAAATGATTTCATGTTAATTTTATATGAAATGGTAATTTTCAAGAATGTGCTTGAAACATGCCACCCGTACAGCAATAATGGTTATCTTGAGGCGGCCATTATGAAACTGAAAAAAATACATTGCAAGAGATTACTTTCCAAGCTTGAGAGCATGCCAATGAATTTCAAAAACTCTACTGAACAAATCTGACTACGAGAAATGGTAGTAAACTGAACCATGTAAGTGGAATTTGCTGTTTCTTTATCCTTTAAGTATAAACTTCGAAAAACCACTTGCTGGAGTGCCTCAACAAGAGAGTAATTTATCTCCATTGCGACAGCAAGGCTTTGATCTGACTTGGCGGATGCCAAGGCTGATATGAGTCTTCCTGTGGCGCACATGCCACTTTGTCGCTTTTGTCGTGTCACGGCTCAGTTGTGTACATAAGAATAAAAGCTTAATTTCGGTATTCCAGGTATGTATGGAGAGAATGGGATTTCCACAGTCGTTGGTCTATGATCTGGGGACTCAAGACACTGCCAAATTTTCCACGAACGAGAGCGGAACAGTGTTTCTTACATATACCACGGATAAAGGAGATTATGATAGGTAAGTAATGCACTACTGTAACGCTTAACCCATTGACGCCTAACATTAGACTGTTAGAACATAAACATGGGACCTAGGCAATAGAGCCTGGATAGCTAAAGGGCATATCTCTTCGTAACCGCTGCGGCTAGGGCTCGATTCTCAATGGCGACATGTGACAGGTTTTGGTCGCCAGTTACAGTCCCAAAATGTTGTTGTCTCCGGGTTCTACGGTTTCCTCCACTATCATGACGAATAAAATGGGAGCTGACTTTGCCTGTTCCAACTTAATCTCACAGTTTTTTAAATTGAGTGGGTGGGGTACTTTGTAACGCTTTAGTACCATGAGACGTTTTTAGGTACTAATACCATACAAATAATATGTTTCGAAATATTCTGTTCTATTTGAATTCCCGTAACGATGTTCCCCAAGTCGCTCTGCGTTTCTATCTAAATTATTTGAATCAGAATCTGTCAAAAGGCAGATTTACCATTTTAATACAATTAAATCAAAATCAGGTCGTACACAAATGATTGCTATTCTGGAGCAATACGACATATAGCATAAATCTTTCAGTTTTAACCTTTCCATATCATATTCAATGCTGTAGAAGGACTTGTTGTATTTTCAGAAGAAATGCCTGCCTTTTCAGTGTAGGTCAACTCTTAAAGAAAATAAGTTGCTTCTTAAAAAGCTTATTCTTTACTTTAAGAGAAGATCCCAATTTGGGCTTCTTCACCAAAGGAAGCAAACAGGAAGTCACAAAAGTTGTTTCCCTTTGTTAACATGGCGGAAAATTTGGAGGTGTATCTAAACACCATAAAGTACCGTTTCCCTGTAATGAGCCGCGATACGAAAAATCCAACAAAGTGGCATATGTGCCCAGCGAAGACTCAGATCAGCCTGGGCATTCGCCCAGTCTGATTAGAGTCTTTGATGTCGGCATGGAGGTAGCTTAGACCCTTAGGTACACCTTTAATGCACAGCGAAGACTCTGCTCAGACTGGGCCCATGCCCAGCCATTCGTCCAGTCTGATCTGAGTCTTTTCCGGGCGCACATGGCACTTTGTTGACTTTGTCGTGTCCTAGCTCATTTCAGTTTCGAATACTTTCAGAGTAACAACTATTGAACTTAGATGCACCACTACGCTCAAATCAGACTTCCTTTTCGCAGATGTTGAAAAAGACATTACAAACCGAACTACGGCTTATGTAAGTTTCTGTTTATGAAATTTCTCGTATTTCAAGATTTGGTTACTACACTAATATTTTTTTATGTTTGCCCTGTTCTTTTCTTTTAACCATTGTGAACATGCCACGAAAGCAAGAGAGAGCTTATCTCTTTGCTAATTTGAAATTCATCGCTTTCTGGTTTCTCGTTGGATCGGTGGGGGTGAGGGTGCTAGAGGAAAATTGCCATCTTCTGCCATTCCCTAGAGATGTTTTCAATGTTTCCATTTCCTATCCATTGTGAATTTACCATAATTTAAAGTTATAAAACAGAAAGTAGGTGAAAATGACTGACCAGCCAGAGTAATGATCCAGATAATTTTCAAACACTTTCCATGACAAAACCAAACCTGCAAACCTGTATTAATTGTTTCGTCATTTGCTATGAAGAATTTGATTTGGTTGGTTGGTTGGTTGGTTGGTTGTATTAGGTTTAACGGCGTTTTAAAACAGTATTTCAGTCTAGATCGAACCACCTCCCAGAGAGAGGGAGAAAGAAAAGATATTGGTAGGCAGCAGAAAAAAAAAATATCCAAGCAACCTCCAACAAAACCTACTGCAAGCACAGTAGGCCCTTTCGCTACTATCATTAAAATCAGTAGGATGCCTTGCACTGAAAGTTACCCAACACCATCGCCCGAACGCACCCATCCTGCAATGCTGAACATAAAGCGACAAGCTTGAATGGCATAATACGAGTACGGGTGTGAGGATTTTTGCGCTTTAAAGGAGTTTGTTTTTCTCATGCAGGGAACAAACAAATAATGCTTGATATGTTATTTTCTCCGCTTTTATTTTCAGCATCTAGTTCTTTTAAGCAAGTATGCCTGTGGTTTAGCGCCAACATTAGCACCGCCGTTAGCCCCGCCTGATAATGGACTAAGTGGAGGGGCCATATTTGCTATAGTGTAGGTAGACTAAAACCACTAAATACTGGGGCAGAAGTTTCTGTTACGGTAAATTGGTTCAATTTTTGGGGAAGCCACTCTGCCAGCTTCATTTATGCCGCCCTTCTCAATGAGGGTTAACTTTTAAAGGAAAGAATTTGTTCCACTGGGATTTGTCGTCCACAGAAACAAACAGGAAGTTACAAGGAAGTTACAACTGTTTTCCCATTTTGAAAAAAAAGTGGCGGAAAAACTTGGCGATGTCCCTCTTCGCCTAAAAACTGTTAGTTCCAGATCAAACGTATGGACGTACATGTATGTAGCTGACTAGCTCTGGAAATGCGGATAATAATACAAACATTTTAGCATTTATATTTAAATTGTTACTATGAACGTACAGAAAAAAGTAAGGATGTAAGTGCCGTGTGTTGGCATTGCCATGTCAACAACTTAAAACTTACATATTTCTAAAGCATTTTTATTTCTCTGTTTTTCACGCCAGAAATTCTTTATTTGACTTGTTTAAACTATGCATTCGCCAGCCAGTTTAAGTATTTTGTGCTAATGTGCTAGCTATTCTTTTCGTTCGTTACTTTTCCTATGTATTTAAAGGCTACTCTTTTGTCTTTTCATATTTTGCAGATTCTTCAGCCTTATCGGGTCCTATTTACTGTTTGGAACATTATTTCAATTTGCAAGCGGTAAAAGAGGAATTCGAATGTTTCCAAACCACGATTTTTGGTGTATGACTGTTCCAGGTTTATGTAAGGTGGGTTCGCTCAGAATAGTTTCCAGCAAGTCTCTTCTAAAATTTACTAGTTTGTTCCCGGTTCCCCGTAGACAATGAATGGGATCTTTTACCTTACTTTGTATTTTTACCATGTACTTAACATTTGTACTTACATGTAGCATTTTAACCAAATGCATATAGTTTATGATAGCGAGAATAACGTTAGGCCATAGTGGTTGCAAATGAAAATGGCTCAAAGACTTTTTCCGCACATTTATGAGCAATGGAGCCTTTAAAAAACGTTTCAGTCGTTTAAAGCCGGCCGGTCTCGGTCACTTACAATAACGAAGATGCAGTGAGAAGCTCGCAGCGATCAATAAATGATCGGCGACATGACGAAACCAACAAACTGGCATGTGCGCCAAGCGAAGACTCAGATCAGCATGCCATTAGGTACCCGCCCAGTCTGACCAGAGTCTTCGTCTTGTGCTTGGAGGGTAGCTAAGGGTTGAAGCTAAAGCTAGCTCAATGCGGACTGCGAAGACTCTGAACAGACTGGGCGGATGCCCAGGCTGAATTGAGTCTGCACTGGCCGAGCATGCCACTTTGTTTTCTCGTGTCGCGGCTCAATAGAGTTTTTTACCATTGATACACGAGGAGCAATGGTGCCTTTAACATCCGATAACTTACCAATGAATATCACGATTCTGACACAGTTTTGCCACACACCTAAACACCTCTGGTTAACTACCCATAAACGAAAAAAGCTGTTACGAAACGAAAATGAGTCATAGTTACCAAACGAACTTGTCATCGTGGCTAAACAAATTTGTTTAACCACGATGACAAGGTCGTTTGCAAACTTGGCTGTTAGCGTAAGACAGATTTGACTGTATTATAATTATTATAATTGTTGCAGGGATCAACAGAAAAAATGTCCAGCGGCGACAAAGGTTCCAAGTACGACAGTATATAGGTCAACAGAGACTAAAAATGACATTGAACTCCAATTTGGAACACCAACTTCATTATGTACAGCTACAATTTTCCATTATCCAAATAACTGCATACATACATTATCAGCAGCAACAGTAGCATCATCGCTAGCCAAGGAGACTAAGTCCACTTTGTTCCTTACGTACGTAAGGAACAAAGTTGACTTAGTACCCTTGGCTAGCGAATATGCAACGCTGTGCACTTGTGTATTTGCATTACTACACGAAGGTGTATGGATTTACCTCAAATGGAGACAACTTTTGTGTCTTCCTGTTTGCTTCCCCGACGTCGAGGTAGTTTCAAAAAAGGGGTCAACACGTAAAGAATTTGCTCTTTTCCTCTTAAGAGTTGACCCTTTGAGAAGGGAGGCAAACATGGAAATGACAGAGTTGCTGTCCCTGGATTTCAACACAGTCACATCAACATCGGAAGATTTTTTGAAGTGATTAAAATGAGAGTTTGGAATTTGGGTTGTCGTCATTACATTATCAAGCCTAAGGTCGGTCAACACTGGGCCAGTAGGAATGTTACAGATATCCTTATAAAGTGGAATTTTGAAGACATCCTGTATGATCATTTATGGTATATATATTTTTTTTCTGCAGAAAAGCAACACATGTTTTCCGTTCTTTGAATTGTATCTACAAAATTCTACATCTTGACACAAAATCACAGTATCCGAACTACATGTACAATCTCTTCCGGTTTTCATAGCGTTGAATCGAGAGTACAAACGTTCGCTTATAACCAGTAGTCGGAAATCATTATGTTTTGAGATTTTATCCGGAATCTGCTGCGTCATTTATAGCTATTCAGCTTTGAAAATGTAAAGAGGTAAGTTTAATATAATTTGCTCTTCGGTCTTTTACTTTATTACCCTGTACAATGTCGTGTATGGGTGGGTAGTAATTGGTACAGTATTCAAATCGCCCTTGGCATGATTCTTAAACCATTTTGAGCATTTTCTTACATGTTTTATAAAAAATCTTTAGAATAAACGGAAATCGTTATCAATCTACAGTTTGTTAGTTTTGATAAAAGAATGATAGCTAAGTTTTGCACGACACAATCTCGTGTTAAATTAAGCTGTTCGGAAAAAAAAATCTGCGACGGCAAGGAGTTTTTCATTGAACAAGGCAATAAAGTAAAAGACCGAAGAGAAAATTATATTAAACTTACCTCTTTACATTTTCGAAGCTGAATAACTATAAATGACGCAGTAGATTCCGGATAAAAACTTAAAACATAATGATTTCCGGCTACTGGTTATAAGCGAATTTTGTACTCTCGATTCAACGCTATGAAAACCGGAAGAGATGGTACAGTGCGTTCGGATACTGTGAAAATAGTTCCACATGATTTTCAATACAGTCCTACAAAGATACGTATAACATATTGCATCATGAAATCAAAAAATCGTTTGTTAACAACAAACTTAACTAAAATTGATATTAAATTTAAAATGTCACATGGGAAATCGACCATAGCCTTAATATAACAAACATGTATTATTGCATAAAAAGCAGTACCGAGAGGTATTAACAGCCGTGCATCAATCGGCGAAAAGCCGTGTTTCAACAAGGGTTTGGCACGCGCTGTTGATGCATGACGACAGAGCTTTCATTACGCTGTGCCGGGCCACTAAAAAAATCCGCCATGCAACTTTGTCTCTCCGGTTTTGGTCGAATTACAAAAAAATGTTGGTGCGCTACCTAAGTATGCCTATATGACGTCATCATGCCTTTGTAATCTGACGCCATCGTCGTGACTCAGGTTTAAAGCGATGCTTACATTCTTACGATGCCAAATGGAGAGTAAATAAGTGTTAAAGAAAACATACATCTCAAGCTTTCAGCAACCAAGAACTGCAGGATGTATATGAATGGATCAGGCTTGTTCTGCATGGAAATTATTGCTCAAGGTATCTGCTTTTTGTTGATTAATTTGCAATCTATTTTGCATCAACTACAACGACCATCTTGGAAAATTTTCCGAAATATTGAGGTTGAATAGGATGATGGCGACCATTTTGAACAGCTGGGTGCTCTTGGGTCCGGAAGACGAATATTAGTAAAAAGATGTACCAGCACGTTGGCTGTCAAACGGTGACAAAATATAGTGCCAAGTTTTTTCTCAAATTTTAACGAATAATTCGTGAATTTATGCAATAACAGCGATCAAACAGTTGTTTCCAATACATTAACATTTGCCAGGTCCCTCGGGAGATGTTGAAAACCTCGGCCTTCGGCCTCGGTTTCCAACATATCCCTCGGGACCTGGCAAACGCTAATGCATGGAAAACAATGTTTGATCCCTATATTAATAAAACAAACCTTTAAGTTCTAATAACATTACTTCAAAGGAAATTTTCTGGGACCAGAAAGGAGGAGTATCAATAAGGTGAGTTTTCTTCATCCTACCGATTTGTTCTTTTTTAACTGATGGTATTGTCCAGTGTTTCTAGTTAATTAAACCATATGTAGCTTTGTAAATTGATCAGAAAGTCCTAGTTACCGAGCTATAGAGTCACAGAAGTGGGTGGGGTAATTCAACATGATTTTAGCATATCTTGTAAAAATAGTTCCATTTGGTAAAAGAGTACTACAGACAGACGGCGGGGATTGGTTTCGGTGCGGATCTCGTTTGCGTCGGCATCCGTGTCGGCATCCAACTGACAATACTACTCAATATATTTCTTGAATCAGTGGGTGGAATTTTACCTATCTTGCATCGATGTAGGTTGACCAAACTTGCATGGATACATGATTGGGGCAAGCCAAACAGCTGAATAGGTTTAGGTAAATCTCACTCCTTTTTCAAGGTCACCGGAGTCTTTAACTTTTAAATTTTCTGCGTCGGCTTCGGCGTGACAACTTGTTGTACTCTTGATATCTCCTGAACCAATCAGTGGATATTCACCAAACTTGCATGGATACATGATTGGGACAAGCATAAGAGCTGATCAGGTTTCGCCAAAAAAATAACAGTTTAAGACCTCCTGTGCCCTAAAAAATCGCGTCAAAATTTACCAAAACCTAATCAGCTCATTGGCTTTTTCCAATTATGTATCCATGCAAGTTTTGTCAAATTCCACGGATGCACGTTTGGTAACATTCAATCCACTCATTGAGTTGTAGTACAAACTGTCACGCCGGCGCCGACACTGAAGACGCCGACGCCAACGAGATTCGCACCGAAACCAATATGTATCCCCTCAACTTAAGTGGTGGCGCTGTGGGGCATAATTAAGGTGTTAAGATATTTATTTGACCAAAGTCTCGTAATTTTAGGTCATAAAGTTGAATGAAAATCATCTTCCAAGCAAGCATATGTGTTCAGTCAACCATGAAAACTAGGTCATTGTGATATTCTGGTCACATATCCGACGTCCTGGTCAGGATGCTTCCTTGACATGCGATTGATGATTACTGGTCAGTTTATGTAGAATCGTGCCAAGAAACATTGAAAATAGAGGACAAAAATATACAAAACTACTGGATGTCAAAGGAATTATTTTTTCGGCTTTAATCGCATAATCTTACTATTGACCTACATCGTAAGTATTTCATTGGCCAACATAAATATACCCGGGATTTTGATGTTAATTAAGATCTTAACGTGTTCCTTCAAGAGCAGAGAATACATTCAGAAAAAGGAACATGGGCCGGACTGCATAGTTTCGGCTAATAAAGCCTTATCAGTGACCCTGACAATATCTGGTGACGAAACCAGAGAGAAGCATAAGTTATAATTCCTAAATTTTAATTGGACAGTCGATTGAAAAACTGATCAGTATCAAAAAGGGTCCAAATAATATATAAGACGATGATCTAGAATAAGATTCTAAACCTATCTCAAATTTCAGATTTCTCATATTATATCCACTGCTCTCAAAGGTCGAAAGATAAAATATAATCTGCCAGCTGCAGTGGAGTAAAATCAAAATCTAAAAGAGTTCCTTCAAGAGCAGAGAACACATTCAGAAAAAGGAACATGGGCCAGACTACGTAGTTGCGGCTAATAAAGCCTTATCAGTGACCCTGACAATAGCTGGTGACGAAACCAGAGAATAGCATACTGTAAGTTCTAATTTCTAAATTTTAATTGGGCAGTCGATTCAAAGACTGATAGGTATCAAAAGGAGTCCGAATAATATAAGAATAAGAGTCTAAACCAATCTCGAATTTTATAGTATCAGATTATATCCTCTGTTCTCAAAGGATGAAAATAAATATTATCTGCACTACGGATGATATACGAAGAGACGTTAAATACGGCCGCCACACGGCACAACACCAGCTGCAGTGAAGTAAAATCAAAATCTTAAAGTGTTCCTTCAAGAGCAGAGAATACATTCAGAAAAAGGAACATGGGCCAGACTACGTAGTTTCGGCTAATAAATCCTCGTCAGTGACCCTGACAATATCTGGTGACGAAACCAGAGAAAAGCATGCTGTAATTTCTAAACTTTAATTGGGCAGTCGATTCAAAAACTGATCAGTAACAAAAAGGTCCAGATAATATAAAAGACGATAATCCAGAATAAGAGTCTATACCAATCTCAAATTTCAGATTTCTCAGATTATATCCTTTGCTCTCAAAGGACGAAAATAAAATATAATCTGCACTATGGATGTTGTACGGGGAGACGTTTTACGGCCGCCACATGGCACAACACCAGCTGCAATGAAGTAAAATTAAAATCTTAAAGTGTTCCGTCAAGAGTAAGTAGCTTTCTTTCGCTTTCTCTTTCAGTTTCATTTGACTGTTGGCCTATAAACCGTGTCGTTATCAATCTAGATATTTCAAAATCGCTTTTTGCCAAAGAACACTTCGCCTGTTATAACGCTCATGTAAAATATGAAACCAACAAAATAACTTGACACAGATATCGAAGACGAAATTAAGTAATCGTTGCCGGCTTAGATGTTGATGTTGTGTTGGAACTGCGACACTTTTAAGGCTATATGTGGGCGGTCAGCCAACCAATCCTCATTGTTGTGTGCAACACAGACACCCCAATCAGAAGTCAACAGCATTTCCGAAATCGAAACCCCAACACCAACAACAAATATGCATATCAACATGCGCATCCGTACAATCTGATCAGTACATTCGATATATTACATGTACCTGACTCATACATATAACAATACACACTTATATTTAATCTAAGCCGAGTATCTTTTTTTTAAAGATATTTCTTGATTGACGTTATATAATTAGGAAAAACCAAATAAAATAATATGGAAATACATACATCTATTAGACATTCTGCTAATCATTTTATCTCTTTTACCAAACAGAACTATTTTACAAGACATGATGAAATCATGTTGAATTAACCCACTCACTTCTGTGGACCCATACCTCGGTAACTAGGGCTTTCTGACCAAAGCTACATATGGTTCATTTAACTAGACACACTGAAGTATACCATCAGCCATAAGAAGAACAGATTGGTAGGATGCAGAAAACCTACCTTATTAATACCCATCCTTTACTTTTAGATAACAGTACTTTGAGGTTAACTTCGACTTTGAGTTATCGTGAGTTAACTGTAGTCTAACGGCTGTAATGAATGGCGATGCACATTTGAGTGAAAAATTCAGAACACCACTTTGGACATTTGAGCGGATTTAAGGTGAACAGTTTAGCGAAATCTATTTCAACCTTTTTTAGTGGACTTACTGGTAACTTTTTACATGAATATCTTGTTGTGGAAAGCAAAATATCTCAAGCTGGAGCCTTAGATTATCCAAGTTGACTTCAAACTGGTGGTCAAAAATGTCATACGAGATGAAATAGTGCCGTTTACACTTGGGTAAGCCTGGCGGAGAAAGAAACAAAATTTAGGATTAATTCGAGACTACAAAGACATTTCTGACATTGTAAAATGGTTAAGTAGATTTTTCACGTAGGATTTCTTCCTCCAAGTGATGTAGAGAACAGCATTGTAGAAGATTTTATGAGTGACATTCCAAGTGACAGCAAATGTGTAAAGTATGTGAAAAAAGTATATCCTGCTCAAAATCTTGCTTCCATCTCTTCGTGGTCAGTTGGGGGCAACAGGCTTGGGTGGACTCGAATATTTAACGGAGCAATCTTTGACTGGCTAATGGAACAGGCATGAGACAAGGCGTCTGAAATGATGGGAAAAGTCCAGGTAATTTAGGAAATCAGCTCAAAAGGGTTATTTCCGTCTCGCTCAAATGTCCATTTTTTCGCTCAGATATCCTGTCGAACCGCTCAAATGTTTCGCGTCGGTAATGAATGTGTGTAATAACATTATCGGCTTCTTAGACACATAGCATAATATGTTATTTATTCTAAGAGCCGATAGCTTTATTGTATTTGATATCAAACTCTTGTAGTCATGTCTGTGCCACACAATGCTCGCCTAATCCCTTCCCAGAAGTACGGTACCTCGGTGATGTCAGCAGGATATTTGGCATAGGTTTCTGAATCAATATAATTTAGCATTTCGAGATATAGTGTCGTGATGTCAATATCCTCGTACATTAAGACAAACACAACGCTCTCGTGGCGGGAGTAAATCTCTGTCATTCTAGCCATGTTAAATTCTTCCCTACACCATTTACTTGCAAGAAAGCTTTGCGTTAGTATAATAACGGTTTTTCTGCTTCTGCGAATAGCGTCAAGAATGTTTTCCATAATCGAGACTCCGGCAAGAAAATCCCTCGCATGGACACAACAGCGAAGCCCATATTCATTCTCTAATGTTGGTAGAACTTCATCCCTAATAAATCCCATCTCTTCATCAGCGCAAGACAAGAAAGCATCAAAGTCATAGGTTTGGTCATCGTCAGGGAGTTCTTTGTATCCATGAAATTTTGCCATGTAATACAAGTATTTTAACCTCCATTTATACCTATTTAATACTCCACCGACCACAACAATAAGAAATGTGAGTATCAGCAATGACGATACAGTTATCAGAGCTGTGTATGAAACACAGTTCTTTGTAATATTGGGAAGAGATTCTGTTAGCTGATCAAAATTCATTTTGGCGCTTTCTCCATTCTCTCTGAATATATAGTATTGTTTGTTTGTAAAGTAAACTGAATTATCAGTGATCCAGGTCAGAAATGCAAGGTTCTCGCACGAAACTTCCAGCGAGTTATTTGAAAGATCTATTGAGACGTTTTTCTTTTGTTTGCCCTTTAGTTGATCAAGCATTTTAACTGAGAGTGTTGATAGTTTATTATCATGAAGATCAAGATTTGACAAATTCTTTAAGTTATCACTTGTAAGTTTGAACTCAGTGAGTTGATTGTGCGAGAGATTTAGATTCTCAATATCGTACAGATATTGAAATATTGTGCCCGGTAAAGATGCAATGTTATTGCTTGAGAGGTCAAGTCGCTTGACAGTTTTTAATGGTTTAAATATCAGCCCCTCCATGTCCTGAGCTAAAAGAGGACCAAGTATATTATGACTGAGTTTCACCGTTTCTAAATAAGGGCCTGAATCAAAGAAATCGCGAGCGATGAAGGTGCAAAAATTATTTGACAGGTCTAAATACTTTAGATGTTTCAGCTCAAGAAACTGAGGTCCCAAATAATATAGTACGTTGTTGGCAAGATCTATGTATTCAACATTCACATGTAGTTGAAAGGGAAAAGCTGTAACTAAGTCATATTGAACTTTGAATGTGAGACGGGAATTCCTGATTTCTATTGTGGTTAAGGTCTCAGGAAATCTTAAATCACGTATACTTAATGTTTCATTATCATCAATGAATGGACAGTCTTTTTCAGAATCATTTCGGTTTGGCATTGTACAATGGTCTCTATCTGTGTTTTGATATTCTTTAATGTGAATTTCTTTGTTGTACAAACGTAGATCATGGATAGAGTTTTGATTATTCAGGTTAACTTTTTGAATTTTCTTAATGCAGCCGAACTGAAACATATATGGACCATATGAAAATTTGTTATCCTCTGCCGAGAACTTGGTAAGATTGGGAGGAGTGAATAGCATTAAATTTGTTTCAAACAGCGCGATTCGATTGCTGTTAAGATAGAATTCTTCAATGCTTGTATCCTTTGCATAACGTACGTCACATATTCGGAGGACTGTACCGGCTCCAAATGTTTTATAAACTTTTGAGAAATCAAATACCTTTATCTTCGTTGCTCTCAGTCCGTACAAGATATTACTAAGCCAACCAAATCCCAGACCTTGATTGTAGGATAGATTCAAATGTGTCAGTTCATGTAGTCTTTCAAAGGACCCCGCTTCGATCTGCGTTATATTACATCTAGAAATGTTGAGATGGCTTAAGTAAGATAGGTTACTGAAAGTTTTGTTGCTGAGCGAGATTATGCTGCAAAATGAATTCTCGCCTGACATGTCCAGAACTGACAGGTTCTTAAAGTATTTAAAGTTTTCTCCAAACAGAATGTGCTCTACTCCATCCACATGCAGTTCTCCGAGAGATTTGAAAGCTGTAGGTAAGATGTTATCCAGAAAATACTGATTATAATAGCAAGATAAAGTATCAACGTTGTTTTTAAGCGTGAGCTTGCGCAAATGTGGGAGTTGTGTGAAAACATCAGCACTTTTAAATCTGCAATTCGAGACCAGGTGATTGCCGTCTAGATTCAGTTCCTTCAGGTTACTAAGATTTACCAGAGAATGTACCCCGAAATATTTGAGGTTTGTGTCCCTCATAGCCAGGTGCTCCAGATTGTTACATCTTGCGAAGCATCCATTTTGAAGCATTGTTAGATTATTACCACTTAAATCCAGAGAAATCAATGTGTCGTTGAACTGTTTACATATTTCACAAACTTCTACAGAATTAAGATTTGCGTTCTGTGAGATCAGATTTCTGAGATTTACGCATCCTGAAAAGCAGTGATTCGAAATCCCTGAAAGATTGTTATTACTGACATCTAGAGACAACGGGGGTTTATGTAAGTGTGAACAAACACCACATATCTCCAACAAACTCAAGTTGGCTCTCTGACAGTCCACACTTACTCTGTCGTCAACGCCAACACAGCTGCACCGAAAAGAGGGTCCACAGAGTTTGGCGGTATGACATAAGTTATGAAACATGCATAAACTCCAAACAAACACTGACAAAATTCTGCTTATCATTTTCAAGGTCCATTTGTAGGTCCCTTTGTAACAGTGTTACATGAATCTCCTTATAATCGAAAGCAGAGTCAGATTTTGAAGTTCAGTGGTGAATTTAATTTTAAAATATTATACTATGCTACAGTATAAAGTTTGTTTTGAACATATCCTATACAGCTCTACCTGCCGGTCTGATTTTTTTATTTGGTCAGAACTACTTGAAATCGTATACATTTAACTTCCTCCCTCGTTTCGAACAAGCTGTCTGATATAAATGCTGACTGCTGATATGTCGGGACTGATGATAAGCAAGGTAAGCCCATTTCATCAACTAAACAATGTTTTGTCGGTTTCGTCGCCAGATATTGTCAGGGTCACGGAGGAAGCTTTATTAGACAAAACTACGTAGTCTGGCCCATGTTCCTTCTTCTGAATGTGTTCTCCGCTTTTGTAGGAACTTTTTGAGAATTTAATTTTACTTTACTGCAGTTGGTGTTGTGCCGTGTGACGGCCGTAAAACGTCTCCCCGTACATCATCTATAGTGCAGATTATATTTTATTTTCGTCCTTTGAGATCAGAGGATATGTTCTGAGGAATTTGAAATTTGAGATTGGTTTAGACTGTTATTCTAGATCATCGTCTTTAATATTATTTGGACCCTTTTTGATACTAAACAGTGTTTGAATCGACTGCTCAATTAAAATTAAGAAATTACAGGATGCTTTTCTCTGGTTTCGTCGCCAGATATTGTCAGGGTCACTGAGGAGGCTTTGTTAGCAAAAACTACGTAGTATGACCCATGTTCCTTCTTCTGAATGTGTTCTCTGCTTTTGAAGGAACTTTTTGAGATTTTAATTTTCCTTTTCAGCAACCACACAACGTGTAGTTGCTGAAATGGGCTTTCCTTTTTATCATGATTTTGGACAGGTGAATAAATTTTGTCAGGATGCTTGAAATAAATTATTTGGCAGACTTTCGAGCAGTGATGACTGCTCCAGGTCTAATTTCCACAGGCATGTCTCAATCTTTAAATTTTGAGGTCATACTTAAAACTCGTAAAACGTCGTGAGGGGATATTAAAACGACTATGGTATTTAACAAATCTCTCGCCGTCTAAGACACCAAAGGCAGATTAATCAGATCTAGTTTAAAATAAGCTCGAGTTTAGCCCACACAAAACAAAGTAGATCTGAGCAGCTGGCCTCAAGAGTAAAACTAGAGCCAGATATGTTTAGTTATGAGATTTGTGATCTAGATTATTGAAACAAGATATTGCTTTAGATAGATGGACCAATCACAAGATTTTGCCACAAATTATCAGAAACGATACAAACAGTAGATATCATGCGGTGATTCGGTTATGCAGATACAATTTTAGATTTCCGTTAAACTTCCTGGAGTCAAGTGTTCCCGATGTAGAACCATATTCACTGGAGTTTTCGTGCCGCTTATTTATTAATTATATTTCAGTTCAACATTATTTTTTTATTTTTTATTTATTTATAAATATCACTTTTCTTTTATTTATTTTGGTTGAAATGTAGATGATAAGGCAACGATCTGGAACTGACACAATTGTCCGAAGCAACAAATGAAAAAGGAAATTATATAAGCCGCGACACGAAAAAAACAACAAAGTGATTTGCGCCCAGCGCAGACCCAGATCAGCCTGTTCATGCACCCAGTCTGATCAGACTCTTCGTTGTCCGTATGGAGGTAGCTAAGACTCTTAGCTACCCTTTAGGCGTAAAGCGAAGACTCTGATCAGACTGGGTGGATGCCCAGGCTGATTTGAGTTTGCGGTGAGCGCACAACCACTTTGTTGGTTTTCTCGTGTCGTGGCTCATGTGTAGACGGCATACAAAGCAAAACAAGACAAGCGAAAAGCCGCGAGGTCAGCTCTTTCCCAGAAGATGACTAGAAGGCTACTCAATTTACACAAGTCTAAGACTAGTAGAAATCAAAGAAAGATATAATAATAGTTAAAACCACCACAAAAGCACCGCTGGCAACGGTAAGTAATAAATATCATGGAGCATAAGTCGATTTTACATGACCACAACCCTTGGTAATAAATTACCGGGCTCATAAATCGATTTTACGCAGCCACATCCCTTGTCCTGGGTTATGTTGTGGTTCATATACATACATATATGTTCTCGGATAATAGAACGTGCTAGTCTTCAGATATCATCAATCCCTAGGCAAATAGCAGTTATCTAAAGGTAGACAAAAATACTGAGCTCTGTATGTCATAATTTTCATCATTTTAGGATTTTGCTTTTTGGTGTAAAACAATACTTAATTCAAAGTACTGAGCAAATATAATAATTCAATCTCACAACAGCATTAACCTGATAACTGCATGCAGTAGCTTAAAGATACTGATATATTCCTAATAAAAACCAACAACAAAAAAGTAATTTTAAACGTAATAGTGCATCCGAAGTATCAAAATTGATAATGCAATGTCGAAATGAAAGCATTTCCGAAACAACAATAACAAACAAAACAAAAAACAAACAAACAAAACACACACACACACACACAAAAAAAAAAAAAAAAAAAAAAAAAAAAAAAATACAGATACAATGCAGATAACCACTGCAGAATTCACGTGAGGTTGCTTGAGCAATACACCGGTCTACACCCTCCAGTTATTCATTAATGCACTTTAGATTGCGTTGCTTCAGTTGTTGTTGCTCAGTTGCCATTCTACATGCTCGAATTGTAATTGTTCGTCCGCTGTTTGTTTGAATTAATTGTTCAATTTATTCAGGACGAGGTTTTCACAGCAAACGGGATGAGGAGATGGTAACCACATGAACCGACACAATCCCTTACAACATCATGTCGTTAACAAAAAATGGGGAAAGAACAATTAATAATGAAGACGACACACAAAGCAAATCAAGACAAGCGAAAAGCCAAGAGGTCAGGGGTCGTATTTATAAAACGACATAAGTCATTGCTATGCTGTTACTAAGGCTACACTTCTATGAAGGAGATTGCCTACACTTATGAAATTTGCTCTGGAGGAACAGTCTTTTTAGACTGTTCTTCCAGAGCAAATTTCGTAGTTGTAGGCAATCTCCTTCAAAATACTGTTTCTCCAGAGCAAATTTCATAGTTGCAGGGAATCTCATTCATAGAAATTCAGCCCTAGCAACAGCATAGCAACCACTTAAGTCGTTTTATAACTACGGCCCCAGATCTTTCAAGCAGACTGCCACGTCTAATCTAGTCTAGTCCATCCCATAACCATGTGAGGTCGTTGGGGCACCACAGATGACTCTACAACAATCCCTTTCTACCTTGTCATGTCTTCAACTGCCCTAGCTGAGCTAGCAAAATCTATAACTGTCCATTCATCAATATTGTCTTCCCACCTCTTCTTCTGTCTACCTCTTTTTCTCTTTCCTTTTACTTTGCCATGCAGAATTTTTTATGCTAAACCAGAAGACCTTGAGACGTGGCCAAACTACCTCAGTTTCCGTTTCTTGACCAGGGTCAGGAGTTCGTCATAATTTCCAATGGCTGCTTGGATATTCTTGCCAATCTCCTCATTGGTTAAATGGTCCTTGTCTAAACTGTTCAAGACGTACTCTGCTCGCTGACAAGGGTATTTATTGGGTTAAACTTCCCACTGATAAATGATAACGCCTACTTCCTTAAATAGATAATTTATATGGGTGAGGATATCGGTATCAATTTCTCAGAAACTTTGGTACATGTATTCTGTTTGGAGGTTTTATCATTTTAACCGAAGTTTTGTCTCCCGCTTCGGAGTCTGCGTGCATAATTGCTATTCGTCGTGACAGATTAAACTTCCAACACTATTTTAAAGTGGCGATATTTAAACATTTCTTTAAAAAGAAACAACAGATGTTGGCCTGTAAATGAGGTTGAGGTCCATCTATGATAAAAAGAGTAATGTTATAACTCAACCAAAGGATATACAACGCACCGAAAGGGCCATGAAGAGAACTGGAATACAGTCAAACCTGCCTTAAGGGGTTACCCCATGGGACCGACAAAAATTAGCTGCTTAAGACAGGTGATCCCTTAATACAGGTTAACTTGCACTGTATTTTGGTCTAAGTGACCCCCCCCCCCAAAAGTGGCTGTTAAAGAAAGGTGACCCCTTAATACAGTGACCCCTTAAGACTTGCTGTATATACCATGTGAATAATCGAAGATACAAGGATTATGATACATGTCTTTTTTCGACCAGAACGATCAGTACTTGAGTGATTTAAGTTAATAAACACCAGAGCCCAGTCTAAGATAAAAGTAAATGAAAACGAAACCTGGGTCACACAAAACAATGTCGTTTTTGGTTTTGCCACTTCCAGTGCAAAAGTTTCTCACCTTATTTTACCGAAATATAATTATTATCACCCTTGAATTTATGTGTACTAGATTGAAACTCATCGTTAAGTTAACGACACTTTGAACAACTGCGCCCTGGCAATTTGCATAAAAATGCACGAGCGAAATTGCTTAATGTTTTGTTATCATGGTCGCCGCATTTTAGTTTGTACATATGAATAGCGGAAAAATTCTGGTTTCAAAAAATACTACATTAGTCAGTTTTGGAATGTTATCAGAGTTTTAATTTAAGCAATTTACATAAATGTGTAATGTATGCAATTTCAAGCACATAATTCAAACGATTGTCTTGGCTACCACATGACCAAATTCCACTTAAAAATGTTTGGACTGCACTTAGATCACCATATAACCGAAAATTTATATACGTCCTCCAAGTTTCTAAACGGCTAAAAGGCGGATTTTCAAATTTTCATGAATTTTGGTAACAGGGTTGTGCCTTCGCTAATGTATGCAACGTCATTTTGTGAATAGGTAGAAAATTACAGCACAATGGCTGCTATAGGCTTGACGTCATCGTCTGCTGCAAAGCTGCAAATGACGCCAACGTGAATGACACAATGGTGTCACGCCCTTCGCGACTCATGTAATTGCGTCGTCGTTTACGTAATCCCACTAAAAAGGTAAAAAAAATGCTGTCAGGGCGTATTAGTTCCTATGACAGTTGATCCTCTTTAGGCGGGAAAGAAAAATGAAAATGAGAGGCTTTATTAGCCGAAACTACGTAGTCTGGCCCATGTTCCTACTTCTGTATGTATCCTCTGCTCTTGAAGGAACTTTTTAAGATTTTAATTTTACCTCACTGCAGCTGGTGATGTGCCGTGTGGCGGCCGTAAAACGTCTCCCCGTACATCATCCATAGTGCAGATTATATTTTATTTACATCCTTTGAGATCAGAGGATACATTCTGAGAAATCTAAAATTTGAGATTGGTTTAGACTCTTATTCTAGATCACCGTCTTTTATATTATTTGGATCCTTTTGAAACTAATCAGTCTTTGAATCGACTGCCCAATTAAAATTAAGAAACTACAGTATGCTTTTTCCTGGTTTCGTCACAAGATATTGTCAGGGTCACTGACGAGGCTTTATTAGCCGAAACTACGTAGTCTGGCCCATGTTCCTACTTCTGTATGTATTCTCTGCTCTTAAAGGAACTTTTTTTAAGATTTTGTTTCCCTTAAACGAGCACCCTCGATCAGGTATGCGGTTATACTTACTTGTCTCATGCATCTTTAAAAGCACATTCGCACAAACTGAACATTACCATATAGTTTCTATATTAGGAAAGACGTGTTACTGATGTTTCTAAAAGTAGAACATCCGCTTTTTTAAGCGTACCATCACCCAGTGAGTTACATTCACGGGGACTCAATAAATGTTAATCGACTATACCGATGTATCATGGATTGTAATAAATGGTATTTGCGTCATCGAATATGTTTAGCGTGTGTCGATCTACATCCCGTTCCCAAGACAGATGCGTTTTACAGTTTAGGAAATGATCCTATTTGTGCAAATGCCTTCCGATCAAGTCCTAGAGAAATATTTAATACTGCGTCACACTGATCTGGAATTCAAAACAATAAACAAAGGCATCGTACAGGATACTTGCTTGTTCAGTTTGTTTCAGATGTATATTCTCATGGACACTTGAATTAGGAATCAAAAGGTTTAGAAAACTTGTACACTCGACAGTTTTCAGTTCTTTGGTGTGATCCTTGCTTCCAAAGGATAAACCTTTTATAGAACATATTTAACTGATGTGCAGATTCAATTAAGCACAGTATTTATACAAGACGGAAGTGTTTCAAAAAGTTTGTCTGGCTAAGTGGTCTAACAAACCAATGATAACTTGAAAGTAAATTAAGAAGTAGGCGAAAACAATTGAGTTTTATAGTGCATTGCCTCCTTCGCCTATGTTGAAAGCCAGACCGGTGTGTAAATGGGAGCATCAGATATAGTTCTTTTTCATTGTTTAATTTGTGTGGTTGCTTATCCAGTCACGTTGAATATTTTGCTGTCCGCTTTAATTGCGTGTCAGTGGGTCAGGCCGCAAGGCCGCAGACTTAAAGAAGCTATTTAAGAACTGAAATTTGATTTTTCTGCGTTCATCGTATGATGAAGCGAGTGGGCGGAGCTAAAATTCCATGAAGCGCGAAGCGCTTCTTGTAGAACTGTAGCGGCGACCACTGGCTGCTTCACACTATGAACGCTGAAAAATCAATTTTTTTGTTATTATACACTTTATTTTTAGACATTTCTGTGCTGTTTTCGTGGTAATTTAGTGTAGAATATGCAGAATATGGGTCGAGAAATTAGTAACGACGAGTTCTGCTAGTACATTAAACAGCCGTCGCCAGGACGTTGCGTCAATCAAGATGTTTGTTTACCTAAGATGTCGCTTAACGACAAAGCCACATGATCAATTGTCGTTCATCGGTAGTTGCTCTAAAAGGTAAACCTAAGGGGGTCAGTGGCAAGTGTAAGTCATATTGTTGACGTTGGTCGGTGACGTTTACCTGACCTGGTCGGCCTAAACAGGGTTCATTTGATAGTCTTTTTTTCTTTTCTTTTATTTTGTTTTAGTGTTTCAGTGTCTAGGTAACTGTAAATTCCTTATCTTTGTTTCATCCATAGAGGCTTGAATCATTTTAACTTGGGTATAAGAATACAGATTGATTATACTATCTGTATTCATTTACGCAAACCAAACTGATTCAAACCTCTATGGTTTCATCTTGATAGTGATATATCTTGATTCAAATGTCTACTTTGATGATTCACTGATGAGCTAGAAGACACCACGCGAACCGATCCACTTGAATCAGGATGGCAGCTAGAGCGAGGAACGGAGCTCCGAAGAATTTATTTATAAATCGCGGCAAGCGTTTAGTAACCACGGCCTCTATTTTTCCGGAATATTTTGTACTTTTGGGATGCTTGATATCTGCGGCTACTGTGTTTTGTGGATTGCTTATGTAAGTATGACTAGGACAGAGGTGTCCATTGCTTGCAAAGACCTGTCCATCACCTTTTTGTTTCAAATTTTTTGGGTTGAGTGGCACGGAAGAGTTAAATGCTGCCTGCGCATCTGCCGTACTGAATTTGCTTAAGTATATTTATATTGGTTTAAACAAGATTGTATTCATGATTTGCTGTATACATGTAAATATACTTACGAGCCTATACATCAGTTGAATACAGGATCCGGCGGTAATCGTACATTTATATTGAAACCACTGGGCCGATGTCACTGCTGATGGAAAATTTGGCCCTGAGGATACCTAAGATATCTACGTAGGTTGGGATTATGAGGATTATAAATAATGATTTTCGCTATAATGATGATGATAGTCTATCTAATACACAATCATGTATTTGGCTGAAGGCAAGTGTCGGGGCATTTGGTACAAGTAGTATTAGCAATCGGGTGATTGTCAATGTATAACAAAAGCTATGTTTGATCCGTATATTCAGAAATATGACTGCACATATTTGTAAAACAAAATATGATACCTGTACTTTAGTAGAACATCATTTCAGCTCAACTAGTGAACCATTGATCAATTATTCCCCTTTTGGAGGTGAGTTATAAGGTAGATCATATCATGAACGCGGAGCGTAAGTTATTGTTACGTTGCAAGTGACCGATGGCCAGTTCAATGCTAGTTCTAACATTCAAAACCGCTGAAAAAAGTATTCTTTTCGTTCAAATTCTCCCAACCTTCCTGCCAGCGCGTTCATGATCCCGCCAATATTCATAAATGTATCACAGATATATGTACGTTTTAATGACGATTAGTGAAACAATTAAAGGCGATGTTATACCGCTTACTATTTAACATTAGATTTTTAATCGCTGTTAGTCCTAGCCTCGCGGGCGGAAAGCCACCATCTGCTTGCGTAAGGTCAGGTTATTTTTTCCGCCCGACAACTCCGGTTTTCTCCCATCTCTGCTTGAAGATCGACTCGATATAAGTGAATTCTTGGTAGGGCTGTAAGCACATGTGAAAAACGTTTCTGACCTGTCAACAATTTATATACCAACTCTTGCAAACACTGTTGCTGAGGTCCCGATTCACTCTCTGTAAAAAGATTATATAGAGTGGAGTCGGGTAATATCGGACAGCGGGTAAATTCGGACATACCATTGCAAACAGTGAAAATCAAGATGAGACGGCTCATAATGAGCCGTCTCATCAGGATTTTCAATGTTTGCCAAGTTAATTTTGTTTAAATTCCAAACAACTGACATATAAAGGAAACAATGTCACTGTCCGAATTTACCCGCTGTCCGAAGTTACCCGACTTTCCTATATCTTTTTTTAGTGCTTAGCGGAATGCGTTTGTACAAATTGTTTGTGAAGTTGAAATTTACCCCAGTACATCAATTCATATTTAGCATTTTCGACGATTCTGTAGTTTAATTCATGACACAGTGACAGCAACAATGTCGATTAGCAGTTGGCTTCCCGTAACATTGTTAGTAACGATGTCCCAACAATTACAGAATTTTAATAGGTAACAATTTAAATGAATTTTTAAATCTAGTTTAAAATAGCTTGTGAATTCATGCGAATTATTTTGAAATACATACAATCACGACATGATTTCCAACTATCGACACATATTAAAAAATATGTTTTAGTACTTTTTAGGGGAACTTGTAAGAAACGAATATTAAATGAAAAGGAAGTTCTTATTTTTATAGCTTTCTTTTTAGTTGGATTTGTAAAGAAGGTGATTTTAAAACTTGTTTGTAATTGCGCAACGGTGACAGTTGTTGTTCTTTCTTTCTTTCCTTCTTAACTTTTCTTCCGTCATTTTTCCTTCCTTCCTTCCTACTACTTCAGATAAGCTTTACTTTCTTTCTTCTACTTTAGATAAGCTTTAAAGTGGAGGTCTTTGTGAACACACTGGGCTCGATTACATGTAAGTTCGTACTTCAATACTTTGCAATAAAAACTTCACACTGGTAGTTTCTGGACACAGTGCATTCATACTTTTTACACTTGCTACCCACATCCCTTTGATAAACCTGTTTGACCAATTAAGCTTCATGCACCGATGGAGCTTATTGATCATGTTATGTTAGGAATAGATAAGCAACCTCGAAGCTAAAGAACATGTTGATTGTCACGACGCGGTGAATGTTAATTTCATGGAAATCTAACACAAACCAATCACAAGTCTTCTTCTTCTATTCCCAGGATTGAGAAACCCAGAAAGATCTCCGGTGATTATCTTCTGGCGCACATAACTTTTATAAAATTAACCGCTGAGGGCTTCATAAATGTTAAAACACAGGGCGTATAAACATCTACTGTGATGCTGTAAATTCAACTAAGTCTATCACTACTGTTTAAATTTAATTCGTCGCAGGTGAAGCCTATAACATAACTCCGTAGTAGCCTTAGTAATTTCCTTGATCTTAGAATCACTTTTAAAAACTAGGAATTGGGAGCAGTCAAGCAATAGTCTAATGATATTTAGTTTGACGTTAAATAGAATTTTCCATTGATCTATTCCTATGTACTTGATACCGAGTGATCTGGGGCCATATTCATAAAACTACTTAAATCGATGCTATGCTGTTGCCAAGGCTAAATTTCTATAAAGGAGATTTTCTACAACAATGAAATTTGCTCTGGAGGAACAGTCTTTGAAAGACTGTTCCTCCAGAGCAAATTTCATAGTTGAAGGGAATCTCCTTTAAAGAAATTTAGCCTTAGCAACAGCATAGCAACCACTTAAGTGTTTTTATGAATACGGCCCCTGACTTTAGGAAAGAACAGTTTCCTCTGATTATACAGGGCTGGACAATCTAACAACATATGCGTGATATTCTAAATACCTAATCTACAGCATTTGCAGATGACACTTAGTCTAACTGTTCCTTTACTAAACTAATGGCTACGAGACTGTAATAGTGAAAACAGTAATAGTGATAGGATTATGGAGACTTTAATATTGTCATATACTGTATTATTATAATATTACATTTTATTGAATCTCAACATTATTACAAATTCATTCATTTTTAAATTTCTTATCCCAAGATCTGTTCACTTGGTTGTAGTGAATTCCCATTATTTCCCGTCAGATACACGATTCTGTATTTAATTGCCTTGTATATAGATATATATAAACTACTTCACTAGCATTGCAGTAAAAACCGGCTTTTATGGTGACACTGGTAGAGTGTTTGGTTTTTTTACGAAGTTAAGGAAAGGAGATTGCGGTTAAAATCATAGGGAGGGACAAAATCTCAATATGTACGTGGAAGGTAAGTTCTCTGGGGCCAGCTGGAAAACTTGGAGGCCTGGCTCTTGCAACGGACAGGTAGCACTGGAACATATTCTGTGCTCTGTGAGATGCGCTGGAAAAACTTTTGGTTTGATGTTAACAGATGACAAACACAAGGTTAGTTCCAGTGGAGAAGTGGACAGATATGAGAATGGTGTTTGATTCTAGTGCATATAGACATGGTAAGTGCTGTCTTGGGTAGTCGGACAGTCTCTAGCAGACTAGTTTCAATCCGTTTAATAGCAGATTTTTTTTAAATATCAGCCCTTAGACTTAAAGAAGCTGTTTAATATCATTGGTCGGCGCATTATATTTCCCTGCCTTTGGTCAGGCTCATGTGGTTCGTCTGGTGGCTTTATTTTGCTCTAGACTTTCAGCGTCTTGCTTTCTGTTGATCCCTCATTTTTCTTTCATCACAGTTCCATTTCTTGATTTATATATCTACTGTGGTAATTCAAATACTGACTTCAAATGACTATTTTAGGTAAACTTGTCTTAAAAAATCTACTATAACTGAGCTGTCATAGCAACATGAATATTTGCGAATTTCTGCTTCCATTTTTGTGGACTATTTCGGCCATTTGCAGGTTCGCACTGAAAAACATCCCCTCTTGTTGCCCATCTCGCACCCTAAGGTAAAGGCGGCTCGGTGGAAGACTTCGGGTTGTCTGGCCCTTCATCGCGTTCGTCTCTTACCTGATGTCTATCGCTGTTGTGTCTTGCGGATTGCTTCAGTAAATCTGGGTTCGAGGTTATAAAACTTGAGAATAATCACAAAATAAAGCACACTGATTGGCTGCTTCCAAGCATATGCTCGGAAGCAGCCAATCATTGTGCTTTATTTTGAGTTTGTGAATGTACTCAAGTTTTATAACCTTTGGGCCTGGCTCGGAGAGGGATTTCCTTTGCTGACGAGACCTGCCCATCACCCCTTTGTTTCTCACTTAAATGGTTAACGACAAGGCATAAAACTCTAGGCAGGTATGTTCGTGTATCGGCAGCATATTTATAACAAAGGCTATCTCAGAAAAAGTCATCAGAATTAAACCAAAAAATTAATAAAGGTTTCAAATAAAATCTGAAAGCCCATGATCTTGACCTTGTCCAAGTATTAGTATCAACTGAATCAATCATAGCACTGTAAAACCATGTCTTAATAAAAATTTAACCAAACCCTTAAAGATATTTTTCTAAGTCATTGACCTTTACTTCAAGATCACCCAGTGGGATTGAGGTAGTTCTATAAGAATTTAAACCATTATCTAACGTCGGTTAAAGTATAGACTAAGGCCCAATTTCACGTCGACGAATTATTTCTTGGTGATTTAAACTGCGGCGGCGGCTTCGCTAAACTGCCTATAAAACCATGGTTTAAATCGATTTCACGTGTGCAAAATCTACATGATTCAGCAAAATCATGGTTTTGCCAAGCTGACTATTCTTTCATGTACGAAATCATGTAAAAATGACTCACCAAGTTATGTAATGCGCAACAGCATTGAAGCAACTTCAAAAGACACGATTTTTTGATAGCGCAGCAAGATGTCGCAGCAGAACTAGGGCTGCCTCAGATGATATTGTTCTTTGCTAGCGCAGGGTAACTAGCACCATTATGAAGACATCGCCCGTTTGTGTTTTTATGTCTCGCCTCCTCCGGGAGGTTCAGGAGGAGGTAGAGTGGGGGCCGCCTGCGCTCGCTATTTTAAAAGTAGGCATCTCTTACTTGTTGTCTGCAGCTAGTGTGTCCCGCAAAAAGGCATCAATAAGTTTTCGGTAGATGCCTACTTCCCATTTCATTTTTCTACACGAAGGTATAGAAAGTCGCACGTCTGTTGTTGTAAGTTTAAAAGGCCACAATTCCGTAAAAAATAAATTTTACTCCATCGAAACTCCACATGCCCATTACAAGTACGCAAGGTAAGAAAAAGATGGGAGGAGCTGATTCTGACAAACGGACGGACAGAAAGACAGGCAGAAGAGGGCATGGTCACGGCGAGAGGGGGGGGGGATAAAAAGTAAAGGATAGGCACCTTAATAGGAAGTGACGCTTTAGAAACAACCCTTTGCCGATTGCCTCATAGTAACAAAAAATTGTTCCATCGGTTTGATATTATTTTTCCTGTTATGTTGTACACTGCAAAAATAAACGGTAGATTTTACGGTAAAATAACTGGCAACCAGCTGCCAGTCCTTTTACCGTTATTTTTACGGGCGCCCGTAAAAATTGCAGGAATCATCAAGCAGAGTGGGACAGAAAAGAGCAGATGTCGTTTTGGTTACATAGCCCCTCAACAATACAAAGTTATTTTCGAGTGCGCCAAGTTAACATAAAACTTCCATTTCGTGATTTCCAACAATGTCTTACAGGCAAAAACCCGTAAAAATAACGGGAAAAGGACTGGCAGCCGGTTTCCAGTCATTCTACCGTAAAATCTACAGTATTTTTCTACAGTGTAAGTCCTCCACCCGGTACCTTATGAGCCACTCCAACCTTCGCACTTCTGTCTGTGTGAAACAAAACTGCACTACGAATTGTGTACCATCGTAGTATTCAAAAGGGTTAAGTTTATGGTGTACCAAGAGGGTCAAAAGCACCGTATGATACGGGCCAACCCGTACTTTTGAAATACGGGTCCACCCGTATTTTAACGGGTCGACCCGTAAATTTACGGTCGACCCGTATTTCAGATACGGGTCGACTCGTATATTTACGGATCTACCCGCAAATATCGACCCATAAAAATATGGGCTGACCCGTATTTTACGGGTCTACTTGCATTTAGGGATCGACCCGTAAAATACGGGGCGACCCGTATCGGTGCTTTTGACCCTCTTAGTACAACATATAAGTTCTCGGGCTTTTTCAAACATTAATGGACCGTGACATGATAATAACCAAAAAAGTGGCATGTGCATCAAGCGACGACTCAGATCAGCCTGGGCATTCGCCCACTCTGATCAGAGTCTTGTTTGTTTGCTGAAAGTGTAGCCAAGGATCTAAGCTAGCTCCATGCGGACAACGAAGACTCTGAGTCTGATCAGACTGGGCGGATGCCCAGGCCGATCTGAGTCTTCTCCTTAGCAACCCTTTCAGCGCACAACCAAGACTCGGATCAGAGTGGGCGGATGCACAGGCTGATCTGAGTCTTCGCTGGATGTACATACCAGTTTGTTTGTTTTGTCATGTCGCGGCTCATTGTGTATCACGAATATCAGTTATATTAATGAAATCATTATAGTCATTCATTTTCCCTATAGAATCAAGGTTTTTAAGTCCTTAATCTTTCGTTTTCGGAAGCTCAAAATAATCCGGCATTTTATTCACAGTGGAAAATAATTTTTCGACGTGAAATTCATTTCGAAGATTATCTTTGAAAATAAGCATCCAAAGGCCTTAATTCTCGGTTTATCGGCGACGTGAAATTGGGCCTAAATCTACCAATCTGAAAGCATTATATATACATATGCTTTGATGCCTGATGTTATTGCGGTAAAAATTGTTTCTTATTGAAACTGAACAAATAAAATTGAGGTATTGGTACATATATCGAGACATACCACTGGGCGCACGACGTTGAGTCAACGTTGAATCCATGTTGATCCAACGTTTATTCACGGGGTGTGCCTACTGGGACGGGTTATGTCACTGAGACTGGAGATAGCGTTGATTATGGTTTGATTTTACATTGTGATCATTCTGGTCTGTTTCTGTCTGTCTTGTCTGTCTAGCATTTGTCCTGGTGTTATAAAATATTCTTATTATACGGTACAACAAATATATTTAACTGGGGCGTATTAAATGAATTGGATAACGGAATAAGCTACAGAAAGGAGGGGTGTCTATAAGGCTGTTTTCATGGCCACTACCGATTTTCTTTAAACTTTGTAAACTCAGACTACTATGTGTTGGCTGTAATGTCACGCGATATTAAATAATTTGGTGAAGGTTTCTTTGGTGTGTACGAGATGAAAGTGGGTGGGGTAAATCTGACTCGAAGAGGGTTCTGTTACGAAAATGCTAATATTTTTATTGCTACTTAGAACTGGAAGTCTACCATTTTATGACTCCTTATGCAATGCAAGATATAACATATGATTATAATACTTTTGTGAAATTTCTACATGCAGTGCGTTTATACTCACTTGTATGACATATCTAAATTTTAGCCTTTTTTATTCTCCAACTTTACGCAAAACCACAACAGCTTTTTACACTAAAAGCTATTCCAATGATATTTTGCAGTTATACAGTATATTAAATGGTTGTTCCAAAATTATGCCGATAATTTTCTACAATGAATATTTTCTGAGTTATCTCCCCTTAAAACCGCTTCTTTTAGTTTTTTTTTCAAAATTATTACTCCGATTTTATATCCCCCGCCACATGTTAGTGGCGGGATATTCATACCCCGACATGCGAAGTATGTCAGGGGGTATATAGTTTTTGCCATTCCGTATGTTTGTCCGTCCGTTCGTCAACTTTACGTCAAAGTTTTGCGTTAAACCTTTTGTGGATGCTCATTTCTTTAACCTTATATCAGATTCTCTTCATATTTACTTTGTTATATCTCTACAGCTTTACCTTTGATCTGAAATATCAAGGCACCTGGGTCAGGCCCCTGGGAGGAGGTCACGGGTCAATAATTATGACTTAGGCAGTTTCATTATGTCAAAATTTTGTGTTAAACCTTTTGTAATTGTTCATATTTCTGTAACCACAGGTCAGATTCTTTTCATATTTGGTTCATGATATCTCATGAACATTACCTTTGATGAGAAGAGTCTTTGCCCCTGGGTCAGGCCCCTGGGTGGGACCAAGGGTCAATAATTAGGACTTTTGCCTTTTCATTATGTCAAAGTTTTGGGATAAACCTTTTTTAATTGCATATATCTCTGTAAATGCATTGCAAATATCTTCCATAATGTATTCATGATATCGCTATAGCACTGCTTTTGATAGGGACTTCAGGGTCAGGCTCATGGGTGGGGCCAGGGGTCAATAACTAGGACTCAGCCATTTGTTTTATTTTTTGTTTAAATGAAGTCTAGTGATGCATGACTAATTCTATTATATACTAGTTTACCATTTACATGGATGCTGCTGCTGACTCAATGTCAAGGTCACAGACTTAGAATTTGTTCCATTAACATTTGCATTTAACTTTCGGTTAAAATGTTGCTTTCATTTGACGGCGGCACTGGTCGGGTATACGTGAGCCCCTGCTTACATGCTCTAGTTTGTTTTCTGCTGTATGTATTTATGTTCATCTGTTGTACGTACATTTGTCTGCCTGTCTGTTTGTCCGTATGTCAGTCTGTCTATCCGTGAGTCTTCGTAATATTTAAAATAAAATAAAACTAATGCCCTCTGTCAAATGTCTTTGCTTATTTTCTCAGAATTGTATCATGTTCTTTCCAGTGTCTCTTCTTATTACACATACTCTAAGTAACGTATTTTGCAGCTTGTAAAGACCCAAGACAAGTGCACATGCCATGTTTGAAGAAAATCCATCAAAAATACTCAAGGTATCGAAAGGAAACGAAGTCTCACGAATAGACAGACTGACATACGGACACTCAGACAGGCAGACAAATGTACGTACACCAGATGAACAGAAATACAAACAGCAGAAAACAAACTAGAGCAAGTGAGCAGGTGCTCACGTATACCACCAAGCAGTGCCACCGCCTAATGAAAGCAAACTTTTAACACAAAAAATAAATTGAAATGTAAATGGAACAAATTCAAAGTCTGTGACTTGACCTTAGGGCAGCAGCAGCATCCATGTAAAGTAGACTAGTATAAAATAAAATTAGTCATACATCACTAGACTCCATTAAAATATATCAGAACAAGCAAAAAATACAAATGGCTGAGTCCTAGTTATTGACCTCTGGCCCCACCCATGAGGCTGACCCTAAAGTCCCTATCAAAAGCAATGCTATAGAGATACAGTGAATACAATATGGAAGATATTTGCAATGCATTTACAGAGATATGTGCAATCAAAATGGTTTAACCCAAAACTTAACATAATGAAAAGTTGTAAGTCGTAATTATTGACACTTGGCCCCACCCAGGGGCCTGAACCAGGGGCAAAGACTCTTCACATCAAAGGTAATGCTCAAGAGATATCATGAACCAAATATGAAAGGTTACAGAAATATGAACAATTAGAAAGAGGATAACACAAAACTTTGACATAATGAAAATGCCTGAGTCATGATTATTGACCCCTGACCTCCTCCCAGGACCTGACCCAGGTGCCTTGATATTTCAGATCAAAGGTAAAGCTACAGAGATATAACAAAGTAAATCTGAAGAGAATCTGATATAAGGTTAAATAAATATGAGCATTCACAAAAGGTTTAACGCAAAACTTTGACGAAAAGGTGACGGACGGACGGACGGACGGACGTACAGACGGAATGACGAAAACTATATACCCCCTGACATACTTCGCATGACGAGGGTATAAATATCCCACCACTAACATGTGGCGGGGGATATAAAATCTGAGTAAAAATTTTGAAAAAAAATAATAAAAGAAGCGGTTTTAAGGGGAGATAACTCAGAAAATATTCATTGTAGAAAATTATCGGCATAATTTTGGAACAACAATCTAATATACTGTAAAACTGCAAAATATCGTTGGAATAGCTTTGAGTGTAAAAAGCTGTTGTGGTTTTGCGTAAAGTTGGAGAATAAAAAAGGCTAAAATTTAGGTATGTCATACAAGTGAGTATAAACGCACTGCATGCAGAAATTTCACAAAAGTATTCTAATCATTTGTTATATCTGGCATTACATAAGGAGTCATAAAATGGTAGACTTCCAGTTCTAAGTAGCAATAAAAATATTAGCATTTTCGTAACAGAACCCTCTTCGAGTCAGAATTACCCCACCCACTTTCATCTCGTACACACCAAAGAAACCTTCACCAAATGATTTGATATTGCATGACATTACAGCCAACACATAGTAGTCTGAGTTTACAAAGTTTAAAGAAAATCGGTAGTGGCCATGAAAACAGCCTTATAGACACCCCTCCTTTGTAGTGACAGTATACCCTGGCCAGACTGCACATGGTAGCAGTCTGGTCTTGGTAGACACGCTGCCCGCACTGAATGTGTCCCAATTATAGTATTAATGCGGTAATATACAGTACCTAACTGGTTACTGTGACTCAGGTGTCCAAAATATTCTGTTGCAATGGTCAGTTTGTGAGCCCTGATCGGACTTCACTGTGAGTAAAGTCCGATCAGAGTTTACACCTGTCGCAATGTTCAGGCACATTGCGGTAACGAAGAAAGGCAAGGACTATGCTGTTTGCCGCTGTGGTGTTTATATCTATTGGTTTATTTATTATTTCAGATTTACATACTTATAAACTTTTTTATTATTTCAAATATAGGACTCGCTCGGTCGTACATTTTACTGGGCGCACGACCTTGAACAAGCAGGAATCACGTTGACTCGACTTGATGTTGAGTCAACGTTGATTCAAGGTTGTTTCAATGTTGTGCGCCTTCGTTGGTCTAGGATGCGACGGTGCGAGGTGGTCGTTGAGCCCGGCCTCTTGGTTGCTTCGGTCCGCCTGCCGATTCGACGCCGGTGCCCTGGCTCTGGGCACATTGCGTCGAGTGGGCATGGGACCGTATGCGAGGCGAATAACCCGGGTTCAGCGGTGACGCCGCACTGTTGCACAATTATACTTACATGTTTTATGATAAAATAATCCATTTTTTCACGGTACATTCTTGTCAGGATCGCCTGCTTTACCATATTAAATAATTCCATTCAGAAACAAGTATTTGTAATAGAATAAGGAAATCTTGAAACGTGTCAATGCGTTCATGTTTTGCACGGATCTTACAAAGTTAGCCAATGAAAAGCTGCTATGGTTTGTTTTGTCACACCCTAGTGCACTTAGTCAATGGGATAAGCTCGTGAAATATGTCACGTGCAAGGGCTAAAATAGTTAAATGTATGGTAGATTATGGATGTTATTATTTCTTACCTATAGTCTATATAACTGCACATTAAAAATAAGTATGCTGGTTTATGGCAATGATATATTGATCACGGAAAGCTGAATTGTTGCTGAGACTATGGCTTTGTCGAGGTATCCTGGAATTGGCCGGGATGCCACGACCAAGCTATAGAGACAGTAATAATGCTGATTCCCCCTCCTCGAGTCCCTCAAATTCATGAATAATTTATCTTTTTATATTAAATAGCCATAAGTTGTTCCACTAATCGGTTATAAGTATAAATTGCATATTCCGTAGTATTTTGTAGGATATTTGTATAACTACACTTGAAATTTATATACAGCTGCCATGTTTAATGTGTATGTGTATTAACCTCTTATGTCTTTTGACCAGAGTGAAAATAAAGGAAAGGATCTTAAAAAAAAAAAAAAAAAAAAAAATTATAAAACAGTATGCATTAAGAGAACTCTGACCCAAGCCCGAATTCTAAGTATGACCTAAACTTCAGGGTCACTGAGTGGCTGGGATGGTACTCTGTAGGCCCTTACACCAATATCTAACAACAATCCAAGCAGCAACTGAATCCATCTTAGCATTGTAAAATTATGTCTTTAGAAAACATTCACCGAAAGCTTTAAGATGAAATGCGAACTTGAATTCAAGGTGACCCAGTAGGGTGTGGGAGTATTATTTTATAGAACAAAACCCAAGCCAGAATCAGTTCAAGTATAAACATAATCTATCCCAATCATTTTGAAATACTAGTATACCATAATAACATTTAAAAGAAAGAACAACAAATTCTAAGTCCATGACGTTGACCTCAAGGTCGCTGAGCGGAGTGGGAGGCAGTACTTTGTAAAAGTCTGGTCCAACTCCTTACTACAATGCAAGTTTCTAAAAAACAAATCAATGAATTAGGGAGATAAGGATCTTTGAAAAAAAACTGTAGCGGAAACATCCAACGCGGACGCGGACACAGTTGCGGACGCCAGGGTGAAAACAAATGCGCTAAAACATATTTGTACATAACTTTTGCTTTTTTAAATATAACAGCTGATATATTAAAGCAGAAGCTATGCACAAACTCACGACACAACAATGATGTAGATTTACAGTTTGGTCCCCGTAATATGGTGTTCCATTACGGAATTATTAAAAAAAAGTAAAGATTTAAGTGAAATTTTAAATTTAGCTTAAAATAGCATGTGAATTCATGGAGATCATTTTGAAACACGATACATAGTTACGACGTACTTTATATATTTGTTTAAGGAAGATGTTTTTTGGCGAGTAAGCAAACGTGATTTCTAAGGGAAATTGTGAGAAATGAATATTAAATGAAAAGGTAAGTTCTCTTTTTCTGTTAGACTTGTCACGAATGTGTTTTTTTTTTTTTTTTTACTTCTTGATCAAAAACCTTACAGTGATTTTTTATGTTTCTCTTTCTTCTTTACATCCTTCCTTCCTTCGTTCTTTCTGTCTTTCTTTTATTCTTCTTGCATAAAGGTGTAGATTCGGAGAGTCCCACCACTCCCATCGTCACTCAGGTGAGCTTTCAAGTCGAAGTCATTTTATTCTGGAAACTCAGGTCACATTTGTGACATACATGAGTCAACACATACATATGTACATACATGCTAACATAACATAAATATTGAAGAAACCAAGCCCCTTTCGCGACTAGAACGGCTACCCCAGCAGGCACACAACGTCACAACGACGCTGCACCGACGTCGATGTGACGTGATGACATCGCACACACGTCAGTACGACATCGATGTAAGATCTTTGCGACTGTCCAATGAAATCGCCAGCGAAAGAGGATAGGTTTACCGCACTGAAATAAAATACTGTTTGGGACACACACAAAAACAGGAAAGGAGAGAAAACCCGATTACACGGCTTCGGACGAGCGCTGGATCCGACTAACATCTTCAAACCTTCAAAGACATCCCATGAGGTCCATTACGAGAACCACCATAACGACGCGGTTCCAATGATGTCCACATGGACACCATGAGATTGGCACAATCCGGAGCTCTCGCTTGGAAAGGTAGAGAGGACAGGAAACTATGCTTGCATTAGGTGTGGGCGGGGGTGTTTAGATGTTTTCTCTCGTCTATCATTTCTCTTTTCTTTCTCTCTCTCTCTCTCTCTCTCTCTCTCTCTCTCTGGGAGACGGCCCATATAGAGTAAAATACTGTCTCAAAGGGCGGTTAAACCCAAACCAACCAACCAAAAATCGTTATGCATAGCGATGTCGAAGGTAAGTCAAGACATTGATTGGCCGATGAATAGTCCTACCCATGTCACGTATTTACCTTGCTGTGTATTTGGTAAACGTGACATAAAACCATTCACAAACTTAAGGTTAAGTACAAGAGTTGAAATATGAATCTTAGCCCACCCTTGCGAATACAAAGGAGTATTCGATGTTTAACTCAATTTCTCCCAAACTGTAAATAAGTTCTGAATGGTCAGAAAGTCTACTGTCATTGTGATTGGTACATTGTGGTGTTTATGTCCACGGTAAACAGCTATGGTCATGTCGGGACGGTTAAACCTAACCACACTATTCCTGGGGAAGCTTAAACTAGCTACGCGGTTAACAAGTACCATGTGCGTATACTTTAGCTAGTAACTGCCAACAAATCCCCTTCTTGAATCAGTGGAAGGACCAATGAAAGTAAGTGGCCGGACCGGGTATCGAACCTGGGACCTCTGGCTCTTGAGTCAGACGCGCTACCGACTGCGCTTTGCTGCCCGGCATACTCGGTTCATAGATACATCCCTTTGACTGTAGCAGTTGCATCACATTGACCCGGTATATGTTACGGTTGGCCATCTTTCGCTTGTGGAACCATTCTTATAGGAAAACACTCACTAAAATGCAAATGACACTTAAATTGTAGAACTTGATGAGCATTAAAGTTGCTGAAAATTTCATGAAGTAAAAAAGATTTGAAGTTTTAAAAAACTCAAAATGGCCTTCACGGAGGCCGCCATTTTGGATATTCCCGTCATGTGATAAATATTTTTATCATATGACGTCGCATCTGAGAGTGTAATAAAGCCATGCTTAAAAAACGATAATCCACTAGTGGATTAAATATGCAAATTACATCGTAACGTTACGCGTTGACGTCCATGCAAACATCGCATTTTCTAGTGGCGAAATCGTGACGTTTTTGTGCAAAATTTGCTCATAAAATGCGATTTAAGTGTCATATAATAAATGGAATCTTGCATTCGTGCTCATGTATTGTTGAATGTATTAAAATCGTTCGGGGAAAACGATAAGATGCTCGACATAGCCTCGCATCTTATCGTTTTCCCCAACTCGTTTAATAAATTCAATAATACATGAACACTCATGTAAGATCCTCCAACACACAGTGAATTATTACTCAACAATTCAATGCTAGATTTGAACTGTTTCGATTCCAACACTCTAAAAACGCTGAAAAAGTATTATTATCATCCAAACTCTCCCAACCTTCCTGCCAGCGCGTTCATGCTCCCGCAAATATTCTTAACTGTATCTAAGGTAAATATACATTTTTATGGCGATTTTAGAAAGTAAAAGAGACGTTACACCGTCTAACGTCTCAAAACGTCACAAAATACATTAGTAATTGCCAGTGACGTCAGCAGTTTGGCTCACGCGCTCCGAAACAGTGAATTGTTGCCGAATAAATAACGGAAACTGTCCATCGCTTCTATAGGCGAACTGTGATAGAATCTGTCATATCATTTTTAATTCAAGTCCGATTTTCATGAAATTTTCGGCATACTTTGTTTTATTATATGTAAAAGCTTCAATCTTTGCCTAATTTATATTTTGTTGAGTGTTTCCCTTTAAGATTAAAGTTTTCTAATTCTAGCAGACAACACGGGTATTGGTCGTGTATTAGTGAGTAAGTGAGTGAGTGAACTCGGGTTTAACGTCCCACCAACAACGAGGTCATATGGAGACGGGACCTCGGTTTAAAGTCTCATCCGAAAGACCGGAGAAGCGGGGGATCGATCTTGCGATCCCTGGATTGGTAGTCCGGAGTGTTATCCACTACACTACAGCCGCTCCTCGTCGTGTATTACATTAGACATTACATTACATTAGATGAGACACAAATTTTAAGTAAATTTTTTTCTATTTTTATTTTAGGCAGGTCGAGGAGCAGTAACGCCTGGAGCTCTGTCTAGAGGACTCTAACAGAAATCCTAGTTAGCAAAACACCACACTCGTGTAATGTGATCGCTACAAGAAGTAGCTATGCCAAGATCTTTTTGTGAATACATTGTATGATGCCTACATGCGCTTATTCACAGGTTTAAAATTCTGCAAGGACTAGCTGAAATTGGGAAATGTTATTGGATATACGCAACATATTTAAGGAGTCTTTAAGAAATGTGAACTTATTAACGCCCGAAAGGTTTTATTGGGGGAAAAACACTCAGAATAAATCATTGAATGGACAGAGAATGCTAACTGAAAAGCAAACTAATTTGTGCAAAACAAAGAGACAGAATAATTAAAGAAAGAAGCAAGGATAAACGACTAAAAAAAATAACAACGGACTTTAAGTATTATTAGCTGCTTAAACGTGACCGTTTTACTTTAGGACGATTTAAAGTATTTATTGTTTTAGGCGTAAAGATCATGCCTATTGGTGATTCAAATATGTTGCAGAGATTAAAGTATATTGTTATAGCAGTTGTATTTCTCTGCTCAGGTAAAGCTGCACATGACTATTGTCCCAAACAATGCGTATGCTCGGATTTTATTATGGAATGTTATCAAAACATGCCAGATTCTATTCCCGCCTTCGTAACAAAAGTGATTGGATATGAAATAAATCTACATGATAAATTGGTTTTCAATGGCAGCGGCTGGACAAACGTTACGTTTCTTTCCATTAATCCTGGATTAACTGTGCCCCATACAGAGCGGGAACCCTACCTGTATATTGGCCCTAAAACATTTCTAGGTCTAGAGAATCTTGAATATCTTCAAATTGCATGTGAGTGTTTATATGGAGTTCGGGAAAACGCGTTTTATGGTCTAGGCAAGTTAACAGTGTTAGATTTGAGTCATAACGTAAACATACCTATATCGATGATTGTACTGGCGTTAAAGGGTGAAGACAATTTACCGAATTTGTCTGAGCTCTATCTTTCCAGTACTTCAGTAAGTGCCAGCGAAATTTTTCTTTTGGGAGAGGAATTTACAGATGCGATAAAAAGAAAACCCCTGAAAGTTTTAGACATTAGCGATACTGAAACTGCTTGGTTTTCCGCCAACAGTGACCTGCCATACGCTTTTCCACATCTAGAAATCTTTAATTTATCGGGGTCTGGAAATGCAGTGTCATCAATATCAAAAATTTTCAGTCACAGGAATCAATTAGTCACCAGCTTTAGACAATTAAAAGTAATAGATATCAGTTATCCGTCTGAGTCATCCAAAATGACACTTTTGAGTCCTTCTGACTTTACCAACCTTACACTACTGAGTAATTTCAATTCCAGCAAACTGACAGTTCTGGGTCATTTAAACTCTACCAACCGGACATTTCTTGGTCAGTCTGACCTTACCAACCTTACAACACTGAGCCAATCTGTCTCTATTAATTTGACAGTTCTGGATCCTAAAACTACAAATCTGACATTTCTGGTTCCTTTGGACATTCTAAACTTGACAAATCTTAAACTAAATCTAATTGGTAAATTGTATCCTGATGAAATGAGCATATCTATACCAGACCATATCATGGAGATATATGCACAGAAGTTTATGACAAATCCACTTGATAATATGATAAATGGCAGTTATACATCTTCAAGAATATGTATACACGTGAACTCAAACACTAAACAACAAGTCTGCTTAATTGGACAATTGAACAGTTTGAAGAAGTTAGTAATAGCAGAAAATTTATTGACATATATCAACCCCGATTTGGCGCAAGCAGGAAAAGCGTTACGGTATATAGACGTTTCAAAAAATAGGTTAGGGAAAGCAGTAGCTCAAGAGAATTACTTAAAATCAGTTTTGGATCATTTGTATCAACTTGAAGAACTTTTACTTTCAGAAAATCAGATTTGGACAATACCAGAAGATTCCTTTGAAAGCAGCAAGTCATTGAAATATCTTGATTTGTCCAGGAATGAAATGGAAACATTATCTTTTAAAACTAAATTTCTTATATCTCTACAAAAACTTGACTTAAGTCATAACAAAATTAACTTCTTAGATTCGTCAAACTTCAGTAGATTAACAAGTCTGATGGAAACATCCCGTAGATCAGCCCAAAACAAGATGACCCATCTAGACGGAAACCCTTTTAAATGTACCTGTGAAAGCATTCCTTTCCTGAAATGGCTTGCCGCATTTAATGAAACGCACAGATGTGTCTTAAATTCAAAGACTTTCTTGATTGACGAGTATAGCATAAAACAAACTGAATATATGTGTAAAGAAAATACTGTTATTATTATATCTACGCAATATTAGGAGTTTTAGAACTGATTCTTGTTGTTGTATTTGCGTACTATCTTATTCATGAAAAGAAACGTTCACGAAAACATAAACAGATAAATAAAGGAATAGCCTTATTCGCAAAGAAGGGTTATGGCAACACCTTTCCTGTGTTTCTGTCATTTTGCAGTGAGGACGAAGATCTTGTTATGGACTATATTTATCCTCATCTTAATGACGGTTTGCAAAAGATCCTTGGCACAGATTCTCGATGTGTATCAACCGGTGAAATGGACTTTCGTCCAGGATTTTCTTTAGCTAATGAAATTATTCGTTGCATAGACGCTTCTGCAGTAGTTGTCCTTGCCGTGACAAATACATTTTGCAAAAAGAACTGGTGTAAGAATGAAGCCCTGGTAGCTTATTCTGACAATAAACCAACAGTTATTATGCTTCTGGAGAAGGTGGAGGTCAGTGTTATGCCAAAACATATTTACAAGCATTATCAACAATACACACGTGCTCATTTAGTTTCAGAAAATGGTCAACGCATTATGAAACCAGACTGGAATGAGTTGTGTTCGTCAATAGTTAGATTAATGGGAGAGAATTTAGAAGAGATTCATATAAAAACGGAAGCATAGACTGTTACTTTATCTCTGGAAAATGTCCGGTTGACTTTTTTTTATAGAGTAATAAACCTGTCCAGAAAAAAACTAACACTAGACAACAAAGATCACAATTGTGGCTGCTGATGTTCTTCAAATTGAATTTCCTCGTAAGAACTGCGCAGAAAGTGTCTAAAAAAGGGCAGCAAGTTCCTGATAAAACCCGCTGGGTTACCTGGTGTTTCTGTGGCAACTTCCTGTAGCTTTGGCAGGATTTAGTACGTTATTTGCCTTACGCTGGGTGAGATTCGCACATATTCAGTCGCAACGTCTCGATCTGACTAAAAGATAGTTGACTGGGACATTAAAGCACAACTGTCTTACTCACTCACTCTCGATACTGTCAACGTTTGTGTACCGTCGCCAGGTGCAAATTTCATTCTGATTCTGTTAAGCTTAGTTTTTAAAACCCATTTGTGCCCAGTGCACTCTACTGTTCATATAAATTAGATGAGTTCATTTGTCATTTTAGGGGTGTCTGGTTAAGTTTATCTTTATCATTTTATTTTTTGCGGCGTCTGATATGGGTCTGCACTATTTGTCCTTGTCCTTTTTATGGGACACTAGGCATAAATAGGTAAAGCACGTAAACAGACTTCTAACGACACCCACATAGCCTGAGAAAACTTTTAAAGGTAAATGTTTTTGTTCCGCTGGGGATCCAATATTTTCCTTAAAGTTTACAGTTTGACCACTTTTTTAGAATGGAAAAAAGAATATCTAAGCTTAATAAGTGTGGCACTATTACGTCCTATCGCGTGCCGTTATTTTAACTTTTGGCATGGCAGTATTTCGTCTTTTCGTCTTTAACGTTGTTTTTTTTCGCGTGGCGTTTTTCCGTCTTTTTATAGGACGTTTATTTGTCTTTTCGCAATGCGTCTTTTTTGCAGCAAAAATGCATGCGAAGAGATGAAAAGATTAAATAATGCCACGCAAACAAGATATATAACGTCATGCGAAAAGACGAAATAACTCCACGCAAAAAGATCAAATTATGACATGCGAAAAGACGAACTGGCAAAATTACGCCATGCGAAAGGACGAAAAGACGAAATTACGCCACGCGAAAAGACGAAATAAGGCCATGCGAAAAAATGAAAAGAAGACACCACGCAACACTAGAATAAAAGGTTCAAATGGCGTATTTTTGAATGACGTTGTTTCGTCTTTTCACGCTGAAATTTCGTATCTTTGCGTGGTGGGTTTTGTCCTTTTTTCGCGTGGCGTTATTGTGTCTGTTGGTCTTTTCGCAAGGCTTTTTTTTGTCTTTCTAACATGGCGTTTTTTGTTGATTTTTTTGTCTTTCGTGCGGCATCTTTTCGCTGCGAAAATAAGAAATGGCACAAACCACCCACTATTGTTATGACTGTATACTTTTTCTAAACGGTGACATCATCGATTAGGAACGCAAAGGTAACTTTGCGATAGGAGGATAGTCACTCACGCTATTATTTCAAACGTTTACGGGGTGATATTAAACTATGAAAAATGCTCATGCTTAAGGACTAGCTGTCGGCCATTTCTAAGCTAGTGTGTACAAAGTGGTTGGGCTATGGCGATATCAGTTATGCACTAACTACTGACGATATAAATGACAAATGATGTCAGGACCAATATAAAGGCTTGAATATTCACGTTAATTACAATGAATTTGGAAAATATGTTTTTATTACATTTTTATGTTACCTTTTAGTAAGTCCAAACCGCGTACCAAAAAACTGCACTTGTTGACCACCTGTATTTTCTTTCTTTTTTAAGAGAAGTAAAAATCCCCATAAATTGTACAAATAACAAACATCTTTTTTTCAGAGAAATGAAATCGAGAACTTTCCTGATTCGTATTACTGACATTCTATGCAAAATATTGAAAGATAAAGGGATATCGAAATATAGACTACCACATAGATAATTTTATCCACCATATACAATTGTTTTTCATGCACGAGCGAGTGTGGCTCAGTTGTAAACAACAGCTTAAAAAGAACGTGTATTGACAACACCAACGGAAACAGACCACTTTACCTGCTAAAAATTACAATCGTGCTCGTTCTGTACATATATAGATAGTCTTTTAGTCAAACATGTTAAATAAACAGTGATATGGCCTGATCCTTCCGTTAAAGGCTTTCCGATGGCTTATTTTCGATTTGCTTCGAAAGCGGAGATCATCGACATGCCAGAGCACCGCTAGCAGCACGCAAAAAGGAAAATCACACCATCAAAAGAAGTAGTTCGGTGAAATTAATGAAAAATAATACAGGTGCATATAATAATATTTATAACATCTTAAATCTTCTTCGTTTTATCTACTTAGATCAAATATGGAAGTTTCTTGGGGAAAATCTGGAAAAATGCACGATCTTTCTGCACCAAGAAAGAGGCAGCAGATAAATACATTGGTGATAATGCTCTTGCCTGCTCGTGTTTTGGGAATTTCGACAAGACGAAGTTTACACAGTCGCCGACACCTGTTTTTATTTTACACAGTGTGCGAAATCGAAAGGTCAATAAATGCATCGAATAAAGTAAGACGTAAGATATATAAATGCTCTATATCCTGGGGCCTGCATCTGGCGCAATCAAGATTTCAAACACCGTCATCTAAACGTTTATTTTCATTGTTTACATTTTAAGGACAACACCAATATGGCCGCGCTGTGTTTTGAGCAGTCCACGTTGAATGTTATTTGATATTTCATTACCAGGGAAGTAATTAAAAAAAATTAGGGCTCGTCTGCAATAATACAGACAATGGACGAAATAGTGGAGACAAATTTGTCTTCAGCAACGAGTCTTAAATAATCAAACGACTGCACGCCGTTTTCCAAACTGGATCTTTTCAAAGCTAGCACTTGGTATGGTGTCACAGTCTCATGTTTTGCCAAAAGAGAACATTAAGTATCAAGGTTATTTTGGCATTTATGTAATACAAAATAACGATGTGAAGGCAGCATCCCACTCCCTTACCCCACCCACTCGAATATCTCGTGAGTGTCTGATGGCTAGGCCTTAAAGTATCCATTGCTTATTAGCATGAAAAATTGTATTATGGGGTATTGCTGCAAGCTTCTCACTATAGTTTCGTCATTGTAGACGACCGTGATTAGCTAGCTTTAAAAAAATAAAACATCATTGTGTTTCACATGAACAGGGTTTGAAAACTCATATGGGTCATTTTAGTTGGCAACTAAAATGAACTACTTTCGATTTAATTAGGTTTTATAAAATGGTAAAAAGTACAATGTACATGCGTGGAGCCCCAATCACTTTCCCATCTATGTTTACATAGCATTGCTAAACGGGAAATCAGAACTGTTACAGGAAATTGTGATTTGTGGAGCGATTTGTTGTTTTTAAAAGAAATACAAAAAAATCTTGTTTTCTCTACTTGTTACCAGTTATATGATTCATTATATGCACAGCAACCCACGTTTTATTACCAAACGTGATGGCTGACCCGCTTTCTACAATGATTTGAGTTTAGACGTTATTACCACTGATAGGACTATCGTCACCAGATATTGTCAGGGTCACTGACGAGGCTTTATTAGCCGAAACTACGTAGTCTGACCCATGTTCCTACTTCAGTATGTATTCTCTGTTCTTGAAGGAACTTTTTTAGATTTTAATTTTAATATGTCATCTTATGTATTATTACATTTTATTGAATCTCAAGAATGTTACAAATTCATTCATTTATTCATTTTTAAATTTCTTGTCCAAAGATATGATCACTATGTGGTAGTCCATTCCCATTATTTCCCGTCACAGATATATATAAACTACTTCACTAGCCGTGCAGTAATAGGCGGCTTTTATGGTGGCACTGGTAGAGTGGTTGGCTTTTTTTTGACGAAGTTAAGCTATGCAGATTGCTGTTAGTATCGACAACACTACAAGTTCTCATTCTATATATACTAAGCACAACTTCTAACCGACCACTTGCTTTGTCTAGAACACTGTCGTTTGAAGATGGTATCCTGACACAATGTTCTTATATTCAGTACTCCCAATGTGTCATGTAAACTTTGTAAAATGTTTGAGCTCAATAACTTTAAAATCGTTTTCCTGGCAGCAGAGGATGCACATGTACTCCCATTTTCGAACTTCGCAAGGATTATGACTGTGGTGGAGATTGTTTTTTAATTGTGACTAAAATTTTGAATTCTGTATTAAAATAATGCCTTATTATGAATTCTCAAGTTCATTTAAACATTTTCTAAATATTTGCACAAATCATGAGCATATGCTGACAAGATTCCGAAATGTGGTTCTGTCCGAATCTTGAAAATCTGCTGAAATGTTGCGATTTTCGGAAACAGGGGTGCCATTATCTTTCACTTATTCAATGGTATACGGATAAGATTTTTATTTCAGAGTTACCTGAATTACTTTACCAATATCACAACTTAATTAAAGATGGAAACATATGTTCGATTGTCCTTTTTATTTAGCGGAAAACATGCTATAAATAAGTGGTCGGTTAGAAGTTGGTTCTAGTATATATTACCCCTCTTAATATGTTGGCTGGTTTGTACCATTTCGTCTTTACGTCTTTTCGTGGCGGCGGAAAGACGCCATACGAAAAGACGAAAGAACGCCATTCAAAAAGACTGAATAACGCCATGCGAAAAGACGAAACTTCCCAGGCGAAAAGACGTAGTTTCAGCTCGAAAAGACGAATCCACACCATGTCAAAGGACGCCTTTTGAAACTTTTTTGGGCGTCTTTTCGCAGTGCACAATTTCGTCGTTATTTCTTCTTTTTTTCACAAGGCGTAATTTCGTCTGTTCGCGTGGCATTATTTCGCCTTTAGCATGACATTTTCCCGTCTTTTCCTCTGTTCACGTGGCGTCTTTTCGCCGCAGACGCCATGCAAAAAGTCGAAATAACGCCACACGAAAAAAAAACGGAAAAAATAAACAAAAGACGAAATGACAAAAAAAGCCTTTCGAAAAAACGAAAAAACGCCACGCATAAGGACGAAAAGACAAAAAAAAAAAAAAAAAAAAAAAAAAAACGCCATGCGAAAAGACGAAATAATGCCATGCGAAAAGTCGAATAGTCGCCACACGATAGGACGACAACATTATAGTTGCAAATGGAATCTTTTCGCATGGCGTTTTTCGTCTTTTCGCGCTGAAATTCCGTCTTTTCGCGTGGCGGCTATCGTCGTTTCACGTGGCGTTATTTAATCTTTTCGTCTATTTACATGACATTTTTTCGTTGTTGTTTTTTTTTACTTGGCATATTTTCTTTTTCGTGTGGCGTTTTTTCGTGGCCAAAAGACGAATGGCACAAACCAGCCACCATATATTAAACTGATAGACAATATATATGCAGATACTGTACAGGTGGCTGGATGGCTTATAATGGTTTTATTATAGGGATCAAACATGGTTTTTCATGCATTAACGTTTGCCAGGTCCCGAGGGAGATGTTGGAAACCGAGGCCGAAGGCCGAGATTTTCAACATCTCCCGAGGGACCTGGCAAATGTTAATGCATTGAAAACAAATGTTTGATCGCTGTTATTGCATAAATCAACGAATTATTCGTTAAAATTTGAGAAAAACTTGGCACTCTATTTTGTCACCGTTTAACAACCAACGCGCTGGTGCATCTGTTTACCAATATTCGTCTTCCGGGCCCGAGAGCATTCATTCTATTCAAAATGGCTGCCATCATCCTATTCAACCTCATAAATTTCGGAAAAGTATCCAAGATGGTCGTTGTAGTTGATGCAAAATAGATGGTAAATTAATCAACAAAAAGCAGATACCTTGAGCAATAATTTCCACGCAGAACAAGCCTAATCCATTCGTATACCATCCTGCAGTTCTTGATTACTGAAAGCTTAGGATGCATGTTTTCTTTAACACATATTTACTCTCCATTTGGCATCGTAAGAATGAAAACAACATGGCTTTGAAATCCGTGTCGGTACTTTATGACGTAATAAGAGTACATGATGACGTCATAAGAAAACTTAGGTAGCACGCAACCAATTATTGTAAATTAACCGAAAAGGGAGAGGCAAGAGTGCATGGCGGTTTTTAGTGGCCCGGCACAAGCATAACGAAAGTTCTGTCATCGTGTTTCAACAGCGCGAGAAAACCATTGTTGAAACACGGCTTTTCGCCTGTTGATGCACGGCTGTTAATACCTCTCGGCACTGCTTTTTATGCAATAATGCATTTTCAATAGTGTTTCAGTCATATCGAACCAGTGGAGGGTTATGTGAAAAGGAACGCTGTTCAGTGGGAACGCAGACTCATCACATTTGAGTAATTCATTTTCTGAGCAGTCGTCTACGCACAAAGAAATAATCCCCAACAAAATGGCGGCGAAAATTCAGTAAAAACTGCACCTAATTATGCCACTTGTTATTGTCACTACGATGACTGACACTACTAGGAACACGAATCAGGGAAATCTTTTGGCTATTATTGTGAGCTTGAACTCATTTCACGACTCCAGTAAACTTCCAAAAATAGAAATTAATGGTCACAATCTGATGCACCCAGTTCGTATAAACCGAAACCCCCAAAACCCTGCGATCAATTATTTTGCAAAGAAAATTGTCCCAAAAACCGATTTCGGGGACATTGTGAAAATTTCATAGTTGAGATACTCGTCGTCATTCATGCTAGTTAATACGGCAGGAGAAGATCTGTTTACGCAGAAATCGATCAATATCATGGGTGTTGGAAATTCCGTAAGTTAAACGTCACGCGTAGCACGCGTGCTCTCTTGGATGTTTTACGTGATAACCTTTAGCGGAACAACAATATTTTTTTGCTTTCTTGAGCTCTTAAAGATTAAGAGAAGGAAGGAAAGAATGAATTATACTGTAAATTGTAAGTGTCTATTTGTTTATAAGAGCTGACAACCTCGCCTTCTGCCCCCCCCCCCCCCCTTACCCCACCCAAAGCCACAAAAACACTCCTCCTCAGGCTCCTGTGCATCTCCACCCCTACCCCACAGGCACACACATACAACCACATGGTGAGAAAGTCAAATCTCGTGCAACCAGCTCAGTTACAACTGCATACGTACGAGTACAATGGCTCAAGTGCTCCAGGCTTCGCCTATTCGTGAGATTCCAAAAAAAAAAAAAAAAAAAAACAGAAAGAGCCCGGGCCCACAGTGCATAAAAAATGATAGTCGCCTCTTCAGTCTCATGTGAACTGGTTTTAAACCGTTTTACAAGAAACAAACTAAAACAGTCCTCTTTAAATGTCAAACAAGATGAAATATGGGCCGACCCCTTTACGGGAGGATGGGGTTGGTGGTTGGGGGGTGTGGGGTGTGGGGGGGGGGGACATGAAAAATATATTCAGTAAAATTAAATGCCAAAAATTATATTTTAGCATGAATCCCATTACAAATTAAAATGCTTCAAAATATACCAATAGAAATACCACAAACTGAGAAAAAAAAACCCATATTTTTATTCCATTTAACCCAACTAAAAGAAACTTTTACAAATTTGCAAATTATATATCTAGATCTATGTAAATTGAAAATCCTCCTATCAAGAGAGTAAGAGTAAACTATCAGTTAATAGACAGAAAACCTTGATGACAGACATTGGCTGATAGCCATGAATGTTAAGGAGTGCAGTTGAGTGAGGGAAAGCCCACTCCTGTCTACACCCCCTCCCCCCAAACCCAAGGTCACACCCCTAAAGAAGCCATTTCATTGATCACAGAGGATTATGTCAGAAAGATCTTTATAATATAGACCATAGTGTCCATACACAGAAAAAATGAATACCCTGCTGACTGCTAGATCCAGCACTTTATCATGTGTTTGTCCTAAGTATGCAGATATGTTAGGATGAAAAATTAAAAACACAGTCCCATTATAAATATTGCACCAGCATTAATGGGCTTCATGAACACCTGTTGTGCTCCCTCATTTGAACCACTTCAGCAAGATGGTTCTAATAATAGATCACAACATATGTATTTATGGCTGAATAAGATAGAATTTCCAGAATTGCTTTCAAATACAGAAAAAACATGCCCCAGCTGAGTCTTTGTGAAATCTTGTAAAATCATTTCATAAAACCATCACTTGTGGAAATGTCCCTAGAAACATTTTTTTCTTATATTGCCCATCACTTTAATTAGATCTATTTCTTATTTATAAATATATTTATCTTTTTACATTTTTATGGAAAACACTGAAAGGCAATGCCAGACTGCATGTGAATATATTTAGAGCTTTATTCATGTACAATACCTATATAGTAGATAATTGTTCAGTTGAAATTTGTGGAATCTTTAATTTTATTAAAAGTTGTTCCTTTTGACCCAAAGCACCAGTGAGACACCACAATATACAATGCACATATTACTTGAAGAGAAATGATAAAAAATAATTCCATTTTGATTCACCAAATATTGGCCTCTTATTTATTTACTTTTTTTCATGAATAATATTTTGTTTAATCATGATCATATCCTATTATTATATCTTAGAAAAAAACAAATGGATTACGGTTGTGAGTCCATAGATTTTGCTACATATTAAATCAAGTTTGCTGGACAGCTGTTTTTTTTGTTTTTTTTGTTACTCTAACTCAGAATCATATTAGAGAAATATGTCTCATTTAGCCAAAATTTGGGAAAAACATCTCCATTCTCAGAGGTACCATTCATTCTTAAATTATACAATTTTTGCATAAGATTTGCCCCTACCTTACAGATTTCCATGTTTCCATGAGAATTTTGGCAACAGTTAGAGTAAATCTCTAAAAAAAAGATCACTGAGAACTATATAAACACACTGGCGTCTAAATTTATGAACCAAGGGTATTCCAGAGCTGACAACCACTCCCCCCCCCCACCCCATATGCTTGTATTTGACAAACATGGCATTTCATTATAAATGTTTATGTTGTGACACCTCATTAGAACTCCTCATTAAGCAGGTTCAAAACATATGTCATAAAAGATGCAAACTGCAGTTTTAATGCCTAAAGGCTCATCTTACAGTAGATATGCTGCGTTTCAGTTTAGTCTGAACTCATAAGGAGTTTAAAGGAATGAGGAGTGTGTGTGTGTGTGTGTGGCTGTGTCATTTCCAAGCTTAAAGTTGAAACCAAATCTCCATTTAATACTGCAATTGTCCTAAAATAATGCCACTTTTACCATCTGAGTGTGTCAAAACTTCTTGGAAAATAAAATAGTGCATACCCTGATTAGACTGCTGTTTTGGGAGTATGGGAGTAGTCTGACCCAGGTCTACACTGCACTTTTTATCCAAGGATTTACAGTCATTGCAGCTCTGCAAGTATTTGAGGTTTGTTAAACATCATTTATATTTTTCTTTTCTTAAAAAAAAGAAAAAGATTTGTGTGTGTGGCGGGGGGGGGGGGCTGCAGGGGTGGAGGGGGGAGGTCGGGGGTGTTAGTTGGACAGGGTGGTTGTGTAGGTTGTGGGAGTGGCTTTGACATATTGGCGCGTGCAGGATTAATTGGATGGCAAAATTACTTTTTCTAGCAACCCCAATTATTTGACCACAACTTACCGGTGTTATAACTTTTAAGCTAGTAAATGCGAAAGCCGAACCGGTTGACGCTAGTTTAGTTGTTGCGTCACACATCAACTGTCAAAAATCAATTTGTTTACATTCTTTATGGTGTAGGCTACAGATCAGTTTTATTTGTCCAAACTTTCTGAATAATGAAGAGAAAAAAATAAGTTGTGTATCGATGTGAAAGTTGCGTTCCTCGTCGTGTGTCGAATATCAGGATTCAAGAAAATCTCCGTGGGAGTTGAATTTATTACAGACTGTTTTGTTGACAAAACTGTCTAACTTCAATCGCTACCGATCAGGTAAATTATCCGCCATTTTGTTGAGAAAATGCATAGGGCCTTAACATTATTTTGCAAAGGAAATTGTCCCAAACACCGAATTACTTGAATTTTTACATGGAGAAAGGGCAGGCACCATGGTTTTTCATGTCATATGTCCGCCGACGGGAGAAAGTCGATTTACTTTTAAAATTGCTGCTGAAGTTGACGGAAAAGAGACGCCTCTACGTGATCGCGTAAAACGTTCGATTGCCGAATATCGCGGTGTTTAGTTCTGCCCTCAAAGGCATAAAGAATTACATAAAGGTGTAAGGAATAAAACCATATATTATTTTCGGCTGTGTGTAATTTGATTCGCCGACAAAGCAGCACTGAAATGGCGACACGTTCGTCGATTGAATCTGACTTCCAGAAATTTAGAATGTTTTTCGGTTGCTATCTGTATAAAAATATCACTCCGCCATGGATACGCGTTCCCACTGGTTTGGTTGGAAGGAATTCTCCCGCCAACGTGATTCGAACTCGTACTGCTAGCTTACCAGGCCAGCGCGTAACTACATGTAACTGAATTAATGAGGGTCCTCATACACACTGTAAAAGAAAGCATCAGCCCCGGATCCAGGGGGTGGGCTTTGGGGCTGCAGCCCCGCCATTTGGCCTCTGTGTTATGTATAATATGTAGGCCTCCAGATAAAAAGAAGTACTCGTATCCGAGTAGTTCTCGTCAGCTAGTAGTTCTCGTCATTCCGCTTCAAACGAGTTCTATGCGTAAATTTTCTAAGCTTCAACTGCCTAAAATCTGAGTTTATGATAGATTTGATCTAACTAGTGCAAAAACGCATAAAAAATCGAGCGGTGATTATATAAATGCCGTTTTTTTCTATTTTGGATTCGCAAAGTCGCGTGTTTACGTCAGGGGCATTCACGTGAACACGTTCAAGCCACGTGCTGACCTCTCTTAATTGGGTCAGGTTTGTTCATAATTGTTTCTACTTTGCAAACAAATTCCGAAGGTAAGTCAACAGTGTAAGAATATTAAAAAAGCAAACCTGACCCAGTCATCATTTATCGTTTTCAGCAGCCTCGTGAACAAGGCAAACTTTTCGGCTCAGTTTTATGTTTGTTTGCGTCAGCTGTGACCTCACTCAAGAAACAGCAACAATAGAGCGCATTCGGCATACGCACCCAAGTACTTTGCCTCGGGTAGAACCGTGAGTATAGATTTGCCTGTCGCAATGACTGGCTAAATGGTGCAATGCTTATGCAATCCTGTCCGACAGTCCTCTTCACAGCGTAGAGGCAGCATCCATTAAATAATAGAAACTCCACTCTGAGAAGAGTTTAACTGTGGTCAGCTCGAGTAGGGTATCCCCGACCTAGAGCTCGGGCAACTCGTGAAATAATGCCGAACGTGTCCAGTCGATGTTGGTGTACTCTTAAGGGATTCGTTATTTTTTTCATGAAAACTATTTTCTGGAAAGAGTGCATCTTCAATTAATTCTCGCAAACTGTAAATGAAGACAGATCTATTTTGGCATCTGCCGTTACGATAGTTTTAATGTCATAAGCATTTAATTTGATAACTAATTTCTTTTTGGTGCTTTTTAGCGCTGGAAGTCATGAAAAAAAGAAAAGAAAGACAAAAATGTAGTGTCCGTGACGGCTGAGGTATATGTAGCTTCAAAAGGGAGTTTTCTCAAAGTGGCCAAATTGTAACTCATGAAATTTTCAGAACATTTGTTCGATATATTGTACAACAAAGTTTTGATCAAAGTTTCATATTTTTTTGTTAGAAACTTTATTCTTTCATCTCAGTGCAAAGTTTTACGGACACCTGATCTTACATACAAGCCCGACAGTGTTTGTTTGTTTAATATATACATACATGTTTAATTCACATACCCCCGTTAGGGGTTTTGAATAAATTTTGACTTTGGCCGACTTCGAAAAGAGAGAGAGATTTATATTTTTAGAGCTCTTTAGTTTTTAAAGCAAGATTTGAGGGCACAATTTGTTGATTTGTTTTTAAAACACAATTCTTTGGCGGTGTTTTCGGTTCCATTTTCTTTTTCTCTTCTCTCCCTTTTTCTGTTTATCCACCGTAAACTCTGAACTATGTTAGGTATAAATGCCGCTTGCTAAGACCATGATCAAGATGAGAACAGTACTTTTCTATGTATGTACGTGAGTGTTGCGCTTGTAAGCAGCAACTTATGTTCTTATTATCTGTGGATGCGCATTCTGACATGGCTCTTATCATAAGACACAATACATATTGCTCTGCAACATAACTCACTGAGAATTTAGATTTTACGACAGTTCAGTCAATATTTTTTTTCTATTTTCATGTTAGGGAGTAGATGGACGACTTGCAGTTATACGTCCTTACCAACAATATTTCAGTTATATCGCGAAAATGAAAGGGTGATAATGAAAGGTTAATTGTGCAATGGAACCCCGGTTATGCTTTAAAAGATTTCCGCCTTCGGGAATTGCACTAAGGACCGGTAGATCAGCAGTCCAGCGCTTAACCCACTGAGCTATCATAACGCTGCGGGAATATGGTTGTGTCTGTGTGTGTTTTGGTGTGTGTGTGGGGGGTGGGGGGTGGGGGGGGGGGCGGGGAGAGAGAATAAGGTCTACCCGGAATAACACAAAAAATTTAAATTCCGAAATGGTACAATATCAAATGAAGTGTGTATGGGGGAGGCGGGGTGGTGGGGAGGGGCACATGCCACACGCAAGGACAAACATTGTAAGTTTAAAAACATATGGTGGAGGCCCCGACCACACGCTGCCGATCAGCAACATCTGATCGCCCCTCTTCTGCAGCGTTTAGTCTGGGTCTATATTGTTTGTCAAGATTACTTTCTTTGTGGTCGAGTGGTTAAAAGCGCTCGGCTATGGTGCTGAAGGTAACTGGATATCTAATAGGCCAGCTAGTGACGTCAACCCAGCACTAAGTGGGTACGTTTTTCGACCCAGGAAAGGAGAGGCATAGGCACCGTCTTCATCAAGAAACGAAGCAGTTCGACCTCATTATATGAGTTTGCAAATTGCCGCGCACAAACATTTTTTAAAATGATTTACACCTTTACGTCACATTTTCGCTGAGATTGGGACATCAGCAGTACGATCGTTGAATGATTGCGCAGAATGTGAAACACTCAAAATAATTGTATTTTGCTCAGGCTAACTACACTGTAAAAAATCCGTAGATTTTACGGTAGAATAACTGACAACCAGCTGCCAGTCCATTTCCCGTAATTTTTACGGGCGTTTGCCTGTAGATCATTGTTTGAAATCACGATATGGTAGTGTTCTATTAACTGGCCGTACTCGAAAATACCTTCATAGTATTAAAGGGTTATATGGCCAAAATAACACCTGTTCTATTCTATCCTACTTTGCTTCATGATTCCTACAATTTTTACGGGCGTCCGTACAAATGACGGGAAATGGACTGGCAGCTGCTTGCCAGCTATTTTACCGTAAAATCTACGGAAATTGTTTTACAGTGTATGATTGCGGCATTTATTTGGTCTCACTGCAAGAACAGCTTTCGACACGCAGCCTTTCCTAGCTGTCCGCTTAAATTTACAGTCATGTTGCTTAAATTTCATCAGCATTGTCCATGTGTGACGAAGAAGCTTAACTGTTACAAGAATTATATATAAAAGAAAACTACGAGAACATGTTTGTGTGCATTTGCCTGCATGTGCATGAGTGATTAAATATCTCATTTGAGATGTCTTGGTAACGTACATTTTTGTACCATCCCCAAAATTCTAAACGGGATTTTCCAGCTGTTTGTCTACGGATTTTAGAGCCTACGGATCTAGTCACAGGCATGTATATTCATACAATTGGACTGGTAATATTTTGAGATTATTCTAGTTCCTGAAAATGAGGCTGGCTTTGACAGTGAGGAAATTGAAGGCAGATGGCAGTGGAAAACGTTTGGTGGCAACATCCTGCAACATTAAATTATTTTGTGAAATGGATGAACACAGTTTGAAATAAAACAGTTCCACTTATAAGACTCTTTTGTATGCGTGAGACTGTGTAACAAGATACCTTAAGCTTATATACATGTACAACATGAAAAACCCAGTTCGGCCTGCACATCCGTAGCCTGTGATGAGGTCCTTGAACAGACAATGAATGTCCTGTTCCACCTGTTCCACCCTCCCCCGGGAGACTCTGTTTGGCGTGAAGCGAAAACTCGACGCACTCAGTCGGTGCACGAATTTTTGTGTACTTTCTGTACACACATGGGTATGGCCCCTTTCAGTGTGACGCTGCATTGTATGTGCCGCCGATGATTTCAAAATGTGGAAATGGGGTGGCCTAAGGGAACAGCCTCTTACTGAAAATAGGAGACTTTTGGAGTGGTCCCGTACAAAAAGACAGAAGGAGGCTTTGTAAACCAAATCGTCACAGAAACGTATTTCATGAAATAAAAGATCTTTGGAAGCGGACTGCATCCCAAAACTGGGATCTTGTTTAAGCGGCCATAGTACGTGGTCGGTACGTACCCATATTATCCTAACATAGAAGCAACCCCCCCCCCCCCCCCCCCCCCAACACCCCCCCTCCCAACACAAACACACCAACACAATGGGATTATTCCTCGTCATGATAAAGTAGAGTTTTCGTTTGTTGGAGTTATGAAGCAGGAAACCGAGATCTCAGTCCGAAGCTCGAATCAGCTTTATGGAGAGTGTGCAGACTCCACCCTTGTAAAAAGTCCTCTCAATACCTTCCATGTTGGCTTCCTTAGGTTACAACTCAGGCGTGGTCGAGGCCACGGCAAGGTATGATAGGGTTGAAGTTTTATACATGGTGTAAGAATAAAAGGGTAGTTGCATAAAAAATACAAGAAAAAATGTCGGAAAACTTCATTTTTGGCAAAGGCTAACAATGTTGGATGCGGTAGGCGTAATGAAGGGGCTGTATAAGAAGCAATTTGTATAATGATCGCTTGAAACAGACTTTGTTACATGAACAAGATGTCGAAAAACATTTTTAAACAACAACAGCAGAATGGGTTTCATAATTATTGTAAAATCGAGCTCCAATGCAACATGACGAGAACTGCTTCTGAACGTGACGTCGTCTATGCGTGATAGCATATCAAATAATGATCGCTCCCTGAGCTGCGTTTCTATAAATAAATTAATGACGTGTGTGTCAGAACCTGAGGTATTAGGTACACAATACACAACTACGGCAAACTGAAAGAAAACGTGCTTGTTTTGGAGAAAACAGAAAATTGTTAGAAAAAAGTGACGAGAACTGCTCGGATACGAGTATCTGATGACAGTTTGAGAAAAATTATCCAATGTGGTTAGATCAAAATATTCAAGATATATGCTGCGACATCTCATTAGAGTCGCCTCGGGGAGGCGATTCTAATGAGATGTCTCAACATATATTTCAAGGAAAAAAAATATATAAAAAATTCTCTTGAAATTGAACCATAAATATGTCATATTTTCAAGCCCTCTCCCCCACACACATACATTTCGGCACCTCCCAGTCCCACAAGTTATCCAGAGCCCCACCAGTACGTGATGGTCTGGATCCGGGCCTGAAGCATACTTAGTCAGGCCCGCCTAATGAGTTTGAAGATCAAGACAGTCGTTGTGAAGGCAGGTTAGACTACTTGTGAGGATATGAAATTGTCGAACATGTTTGAATAGTGCCCCTTAGATTAATATAAATGATTCGTTCCAGTGCCCGGGCTGGCAGGGTGGAGTGTAGCTGCCAGGAAAAGGTGTCCTACTGATACTGTAACTGTATTTATGTTCGCTGAAACAAAATTTCGCAGTATTGCTATTTTATACACATTTACGGATATTTAAGTTCGCAAATTCGTCATGCTATCCTATTTTTCCTTTGTAACATCATCATGCTCGCGGGTGTTTAAGTTCGCGAATTTATATTGACCGCGAAAATCGTGAACATTAGTTCACCGCGAACATTTGTACAATTACAGTTTTGAAAGGAACGTTGTGCTTGCAGTATAAATGCACGATGGGGCTTTTTTAATATCTTTTATTTCTCCCCTCTCTCTTTATGTCTGTCTTTGTCTCTCAGTCTGTATGAATCTGCTTTTTGTAAACTAAAATGCGCCCACCATAGGCAAGAAACCCCTAAATCAAGCAAAAATAGTTAACAAAAGAAAACAAGTCGATACTTACAGCCAAAATTACCATGATAATTACAGTGCATGTTAAATGCAGCCTACAGCATTTCAGTCGCCTGTCAGTAATGCTAGTGTCACACTATTACGTATCAGCGGCGTATTTCACAAAAATTACATACGCGTGTCGATCGCGAAGAACTGTGGCGTATTTTATGCAAATTCTAGTCCTGCGAAGTACACGGCGTATGTGTGGCGATTCTGCGACGTACCTTTGGCGTATGTGTGGCGTTTAATGCGTTGCTGTGGCGTAATAGTTTCGTTGGCACGGCGTTTCATTTTTAAATGCAACGTAACTACTGCGTACTAGCGGCGTAAACAGCTGCGTCTAAATGTTCCTATGCTCTGCACTGCTGTTTTACCATGTTTTCCCTATTTATAGATATCGATAAAACTTACGGACATCCATAATTCGAGAAAGGGATATCCATTATCCGAATAAGTGATATCCATAATTATCTATGAGTTTCCCTAATTATTTATGGATATCCATGGGTCGAACTATGGATGTCCATAATTCGAATTATAGATACCCAATCATCGGAAAGATTGATGGATATCACTAATTCGAATTATGGATATCACTTTTCGAGTTATGGATCGAATCATGGATATCCATAACTCTGCCAATTTATGGATATCACTTGTTCGAGTTATGGATCGAATCATGGATATCCATAACTCTGCCAGTTTATGGATATCACTTGTTCGAATTATGGATTTCAATAAGTCGAGTTAGTGATATTCTTTATTCAAATTAGTGATAACCTCTTATCATGCTTATCATTTAGATTTCTGGATATTATCCATAATAAGAATAAGTGATGTTCATGAATCGGATTGTGAATGTAAATAGTTTGGCCTATTTATTGATATTACTTATTAGAAATATGGGTATCAATAATTCGTCTTTGCAAATAATAAGTTTAAATAACAAGCTTCTACGGTGATTTATGGCTATCCATAATTCGAGGTATGGATTTCATTGATTCAGTTCGGTTTATTGATATCACTGATTCAAATTATGGATATCCATCGTTCAAATTATGGATATCCGTAATTCAGCCCATTTAAAGATATGCATGATTCAAATTATGGATATTCATTAATTCAGTTTGTGATATTAATGGATAGGCTGAGTTATGGATATCACTTAAATCGAACAATGGACATCCATCAATCAAATTAATGATATTTATAAATAGGGGTTAGATGGTGAAACTGCACCTCATAAAGACCTAGTTAAAAGCTCCCCTTTTCAGCACCGGAGAAAGTGGATCTTCCAGGTCCATGACTATGAAAAGAATGAAAACAAACAAGAAAAATGTATCCTCTGCCTATGATCGTCGTGTTGACGTAGTAGGTACTCATGCATCGCCGAAACAAAATTGACAACGTAACACCTACGCAGTAGGAACGCCACAACAGCGCAAGGTGCGCAGTCCGTACGCAGTTCGTACGCAGTTCATACGCCACGATACTCCATAGAAGCATAATATTCGTCATTCATTCGCACCTGTTACTCTAAAGATAAGAAAAGAACGCCGTAGGTGCGCACTGAAACGTTTTATCCGCCATACGTACGTCACAGTTACACCGCACGCGTTTCCATGGCGTACCAAGCGATCACGCTACGTACCCGCTGCGTCACTGCTGCGTTGTTTTCGCTTTTACGGCGTTCGTGTGACGTATGTATGGCGTATCAAAGGTGCTACGTACGTGCGGCGATTTTTTCAAACCGATTTGAAAAAATCGCCGAACCCTGGCGTACAAGGAGATCGTGCTGCGTAACAGCTACGTAAGCTTTCGTTGCTGTGGCGTTGCTGTGGCGTTCCTTTCTTACTGCCACGTATCAGGATACGCCGTACGTACGCAAGCTGATACGCCAATGTGTGACACTAGCATAAAAGTGTGCAATACTGTCATGTCATTTTCAAAAGGCTATATTAGGCGATGTTTAACTCATTAATGCCTAGTGTCCCAATTAATGGACACAGGCAAACAGTGCATATCCAGATCAGACGCCGCGTTCTGCGGCGTCTCATCAGGGTCTAAATTGGCAACAATTTCTACAAAATGATAAAATCTAAATGATCCACACACCCCTAAACGATAAATGGACCCATCCAATTTATAAGGATAGAAGAGTCCACTGGGTATTAATGGGTTAAAGTCTGCAAATTTTATGATAACTATAGTAATTTGTAAGGGTAGGCGTTTTAAGTGACCGCGTAGATAGGAAACTCAGGCATGTGCAAACAAGGACCTCAGATAGGTCAGTCAGTTGTCTCAAAACAAATATCAAGCAAGTATGAATGGCTTGCATTTCTCTTCCAGGTCCCGAGGTTATAAAACTTTTTTTCATACTAAACTCAGCTGAGCTACGCATTTGGCAGTGATTTTTTTATTGTTCCGGTGCTTGCTTTTCACACCAACTTTTGTTTGATATCTGGAATTTTATTTGAAAACAATCAGCTGAGCATGAATTTTTTTATAACCCCGGAACCAGGTGACGGTGTATCACAGAAGTTATGCAGCTGAGAACTACAGAGAGAATTTTTCAGTCCCTGGCTGGCTCAACGGGGATCTGAGCCCGGATCATGCCAAAGACGTGCAAATGGTACATGTACAAATAGCTAGTTACTGCTATTGGCATTCAATGTGAAGTACTAGAAACATTAACCCTTAAGCGCCAAAACAAGCAGACGACAAATATTACGTCTGCGGAATTAAAAAAAAAGAAATGTTTCGTCTAAACTATTATTCTAACATGTCTAATGCACTAACAAATATAACGCGACGTCAGATTGGATAAGGTCACAAATCTGCGACAGTGTATTCTAACGTCGCTCTCATTGGCTTACGTTTAGTTTTACGTTGCTGACAGCGCTTGAAATGGGTGCGAACTAGTACAAAATGAAAGGTAAAAATGTGGAAGACTGCATTAGAATGGGGATAACTGCATTAAAATTGTCATTGGGGAGGTAAATCATCGGTTATGTGGTCGCAAATTTCGTTTTACGGCTCCGCTGGCGCGTCGCCGTAAAATAAAATTTCCGACCATAAAACCGATGATTTACCTCCCCAACACAATTTTTAAGACAGTTATCCCCTAATCATATTGAGACTTCAAAGAATAGAGGATAATCCGGAAAATGCGACTCATAATGAGCACTTAATACGGCTGTACGCTATTTGAAAATTCAACTGTTTTATTTTTGGCGCTTTAAGCCTGAACTCTTTAAGCACCATAAAGCAGACGACAAAATTTTCATCTGCAATAATTAAAAAAAATGCCTTGTCCAAGACATTTCATATTGAGACTTCAAAGACTAGAGGGCAAACAGTCTAGATCTAAATAATGCGGCTCTTCATGAACCGCTTATCAGGATCCACGCTGTTTGCAAATTATGCTAATTTCGTGACTGGTGCTTAAAGTGTTAAAGTGCTTTGTCGCAAAATACCTTGTACAGTAATGTTATATTCCTTAATTAAACGATGTTGCTATATCTTTAAGACAGGAGTTTGCTCAATTAAACCAGGGGTAGCCTTTACGATAGGTTGACTGTAGACGTTTGCTTAAATGAGGGTCATTCATGACCTCTCGTTTCGTAATGACCTTATCTTAAAGTCTACAGCATTTAGAACACACTTATCAGTTTGAAAATTTAGGTCTATAACAAATAGGACAGTTACACCAAACTTTCAAAGCAACTACAATGGCGATGTCAGTAATTTTGGTTGTGGCGTGTTTAATTGGGATTTCATGTGCATTTCCCCTGCATGCATCATGCAAACTGGATTGGTAAGTACATATATATTTGATGATATTTTGATATGTGGTTTATGGCTCTTCAATGGGAGAAACCGGAACTCCTGTGGAAAAAACACGTGATCTTCCGAAGCAGAATATGGTTTTCTCACTTGTGCATCGAGACCTTCCGTTTATTAAGAGTTAGCGCTCTCATCCACTAGGCCACAGGTATTTGAGTCTTTCTATGAGAAAATATGCATTACGGTCGCATTTGTGTACATCCGAACAGCAAAGTATCATGTTAGCTGGAGTTTTCCATGTTTGCATTCGAATAGTCCATGAATGATGACTCCTCGGGACAGACCATTCTGAGAGGTGAGATTACAGTTTTTACTAATTTATTTATTTATTTGTGTACGAGCCAAGGGAGTTTCTTATCACACACACACACACACACACACACACAGTAATAATAATAATAATTTCCGAATTTTCTGACTAAATTCTCGTCATTTTTCGTTTCTCTCCGTAGGGTTTTTCCTTTGATGTCCGGCATTTATCATTATGCTAATCTTTTTCTGTGTATATAATTTCCCACCCTGATATTCCAGTCACTGATGACCAAGCTTAAGATGAATGGGTACACATCCAGGTGCCGTATTTATAAAGCGACTTAAGTGGTTGCTATGCTGTTGCTAAGGCTAAATTTCTTTAAAGGAGATTCCCTACAACTATGAAATTTGCTCTTGAGGAACAGTCTGAAAAAGACTGTTCCTCTAGAGCAAATTTTATAGTTGTAGGAAATCTCCTTTATAGAAATTAGGCCTTAACAACAGCATAGCAACGAATTGCGTGCTTTAATAAATACGACCCCAGGTGAAGCAGTATTTTCTAAAATGTTACTTTCATTTTTTGCCTCCCTTCTCAATCGGAGTCAACTCTGAAAAGAATGACTTCGCTCTTGAGTCTTTAAGTTTTTTTTCTATCTGTAGGACATTTTCCATGAGTTGCAGTGCTGTGCAACAGAAGTTGGTCGACCAGATAAATGCTTGGCACACAAATGCTAATTGCCCAGGTGGTGCTGGAGAGAAATGTCTTTATACGGTAAGTTTCCTCTTAGTTCGTCAGAGCCACTTTCTGACAACTCAGCATTATAATTCATATGGACTATATTGCTTGAGAGTTCATGCAAAATGTTTTGCAGAATTTTCTTGTACATCAATACGTGGAAGTCCGACATCGACAGATATTCTTGGACAGGTTGGCAACTGGTCCCAGAATATCTGTCGCTATCAGTAATTCTCGATATATTTGACTCTGATACATTTCGTTTGTATATGAGAACATACAGTAGTTGAAGACTTGTCAATAAGCCTATATGGAACAGTAAAGAATGTGCAAGTTACAATGTGTAGTTATGCTAGTATAGTGAACTCAAGTAGTCTGATACCTACTTTTCAAATCAAATACCCAAATGGAATCTTGTTATAACGTGTATGGGTACGCCTCATTTTTCCCACCATTTTCACTGAAGGAAACAACTTTGATGACTTCCTGCTTTTATTGACAACGTAGGCTTTCTAAAATGGGATACACTCTTGAAAGAAATGTTGGTCCTCATTATGAAGCGAGGCAAAATTTAAAATGTCAGAGTAGTTTTTCCATACAACTGTATCCGTTCACCTCAAGCTGATAAACTATTCACATCTGATTAACTATACATTCAAGGATGTATCGAAACGAAAAAGAGCTGTTACGAAACGAAAATGAGTCATAGTTACCAAACAACCTGTTGACCAGGTCGTTTGTTAACTATGACTCTTTTTGTTTCGTAACAGTTCTGTTTCGTTTCGTAAGTCATCAAGTTGTTTGGTAACTATGACTCTTTTGTTTCGTAACAGCTCTTTTTCGTTTCGTAACAGCCTTTGTATATACATAGTTAACCAGGGTGCTATTGAGCAAATTAAACTTAAAACCATAATATTTAACTTGACTAATAGTTTATTTGTATTTGCAGATGACGTCCAGAAGCAGCAACACACTGAAACTTACTCATGAAACGCCAGTACATCACTACACAGATGATGTTACGTTCACCTTCGCACAGGGAGGTTCTGCAAACGCCTGTAATGTTCATGTAAGTATATGATCAATTAAGGAATTTTACAATATCATCGGTTATAACGCAGAAGTTCTGCGACTTATATACAGGTAGGAACTTTCTGACTGCTTTTTGTAAGTTTGAATATCATTTGAAATTGAAGTTGTTTTTCGAGGTTTCTATGATCATGATAAGGCTGTTCGTATTTAAAATGAGCCGCGACACGAGAAAACCAACAATGTGGTTGTGTGCCCAGCGCAGACTCAGATCAGCATGGACATCCGTCCAGTCCGATCAGGTTCTTTGCTAAGGGTCTAAGCTACCTCCATGTGGACAGCCGGGAGACTCTGATCAGACTGGCCGGATACCCAGGCTGGTCTGAGTCTGCGCTGGGCGCATAACCACTTTGTTGATTTTCTCGTGCCGCGGCTCAAATTGTTATTGCAACTTTCAGTAGTTTCTAAGTACATATTCTTGTAATGTCCTTAAATTTCAATACAACAGCATCATCAAACTTATTTCTTCATTCAACACAGTGCTCGCTGGATTCCTTACTATTTGATAATATGAGCCGCGACATGACAAAACCAACAATGTGGTTGTGCGCCCAGCGCAGACTCAGATCAGCCTGGGCATCCGCCCAGTCTGATCAGAGTCTTCGCTGTACGCGTGGAGCTAACTTAGACCCTTAGCTACCCTTTAAACCCTTAGCGAAGAGCCTGATCAGACTGGTTTGATGACAAGGCTGATCTGAGTCTGCACTGGGCGCACAACCACATCGTTGGTTTTGTCGTGTCGCGGCTCAATTATGATCGTTTTTGCAGGGATACTCAACGTCAGAAACCTGGTATGCCGTCTTGGATTACAGCACCAACTACTGTAATATGAGGAATCTTTTGGAAGGTAAAAATATACTTTACGTCATAAGAAATGCAAGTTTTAAAAATGGATTATTTCACGTTTTTTTTTTTTGTTTGTTTGTTTTTGAGTGAATAATTGGCATATAATGTGCTCACTTGTATCAGAGAACATTTGGCGTACTGAATGACATCCAAAATATTCCGGTAAAAATTCTTGGGAAGATTTTTAGATCAATGGTCATTTATGGTAGCTGGATACTAAATAAGAATATTGGTGGGGCATTCATCTCACTTTACCAGCCTAATAACCCACAGGGCTATAAAACATTTGGATAAGAAAAAAAATATTTTTACCGTTTCGTTTTCCAAAAAATCAAAATTTTGTATTTCTACACACTTTTTTTACACAGTTTCTATTTAAATTTAAATTTCAAGCATATGAATGTACTTTCATTTCTGCGATTTATATAATCTATACTATAGGATGTTTGAACAAACTGGTAAAAAAAAGAATGCACTTATCTTGATAATAAGTATTTTTTTACATTTTTTTGAAAGTGCAAATACATTTGATCGATGGGGCATGCTCATGCATATCATTTCAGAAAACCTTACATTGTATGTTACAGAACAAGACAAAAATACAAAATTTTCACCGTTTCGTTTCCTTGCAAAACAATGTTAAAGTTAAAAATACCCCAAAATCTGAGAAACCCAAATAAACAGACAACTCCCATTCCGCACCTGCTGCAACCAAAGTAGGCCCTTGACCTACTATTTATATCCCTGTTATTTCGGTTCTACCATAAAGTAATGCCACCAAAAATGTGCAGACGAAATTGCAAATCAGAAACGTTCCTAAGGAGCAGTCTGATCTCAGTTCCCACTATTTGTACAAACCTATCTGCTCAAAAACTTAGGATCTTTACGGTAGTTAATGTCATTGTATAGGAAGCTTACCACCAAATATTTCACATAGGCAACAGAAATAACGTTTCAGCTAGCCACTAGAAAACTTGAAATTAATACCGCATTTTGACGTAATCGTCGACCTTAAAAGGAAATTTTTGAAACAAGCTTTAGCGATATTTACAAATATCTTATCAACTGACTACTTGTTTCATCCATTTATTCGATCCTGATAAATTTGAAGAGACCTTTTAAGGGGTGTCTAGTGTGTTTATTTTAATATTTTTGACAGAAATTGCTGTAAGTATTATTTATCATATGACGTCGCATCTGAGAGTGTCATAAAGCCATGCATTAAAAACGATAATCCACTAGTGGATTAAATATGCAAATTACGCCGTGACGTTATACGTTGACGTCCATTAAAACGTCGCGTTTTCTAATGGCGAAATCGTGACGTTTTAGTGCAAAATTTGCTAATAAAATGCGCTTTTAGTGTCATATGATAAACAGAATCTTGCATTCGTGCTCGTGTATTATTGAATTTATTAAACTCGTTGGTGAAAACGATAAGATGCTCGGCAGAGCCTCGCATCTTATCCGTTTTCCCAACTCGTTTAATAAATTCAATAATACACGAGCACTCATGTAAGATCCTATATGCAAATAGTGAAAAAAAAAATATGCGGCGTCTGAAATGGGTTTGCAGTGTTTGTCTATGTCACAAGGCATTTTGGTTAATATACTGTATATCATATGATGTGTTTGGGCACAGAAAGTGATCTCACTTTTACGGTGACTGGGCACATTTTCGGAGGACGATACTCTGCTATTTTCAGTTTTACCGCCATTCTTCATGGGAGGAGAGGAGTGTAGGGGGTCAGTTCTTTAAGGAAAGAGTTTTCTCCTATATGCAAATAGTTAGACGGAACTTTAACAGAGGATCTTACATGAGTGCTCATATATTATTGAATTTATTAAACGAGTTGGGGAAAACGATAAGATGCGAGGCTATGCTGAGCATCTTATCGTTTTCCCCAACGAGTTTAATAAATTCAATAATACAGGAGCACGAATGCAAGATTCTTTTTATCATATGACACTAAAATCGCATTTTATGAGCAAATTTTGCACTAAAACGTCACGATTTCGCCATTAGAAAACACGACGTTTAATGGACGTCAGCGCAGAACGTTACGGCGTAATTTGCATATTTAATCCACTAGTGGATTATCGTTTTTAATGCATGGCTTTAGTACACTCTCAGATGCGACGTCATATGATATACAATGATATTTGACTCATTTATATGTAAAACATATTTGTGCATGTAATTAAGGTGCTGGTGGAGCTCTCACAAATAGAGCTGATTTTTGTACAAATAAATTTAAATATAAATGAGTCGAATACAATTATTGCTATATTTTCGCTATCCGTTTGAAGTAACTTGAACTTTAAATTTCCAGGTCGGACTTGAATTGCGGGGAGACAAATCAGTTTGTTTATAAATTGAGCCGCGACACGACAAAACCAGCAATGTGGTTGTGCGCCCAGCGCAGACTCAGATCAGCCTGGGCATCCGCCCAGTCTGATCAGAGTCTTCGCTGTCCGCATGGAGGTAGCTTAGACCCTTAACTACCCTTTTAGCCCTTAGCGAAGAGTCTGATCAGCCTGGGTGGATGCGCTGGTTGCACAACCACATTGTTGGTTTTGTCGTGTCGCGGCTCAATTCTCAATTAATACTTATTCTGTCGTTTCAGGAGCCAATTTACACACAACACAGGGCTTCACAGAGAGCACAAGCAATTCCGTGTGTACACAGTACTCCAGCAGAAACTGTGTTAAATATTAAACGAGTCTGGCAATTATAGCTTATTCCTGAAATATTTTGTTTTCTCTTTTAATTCGGATCCCAACTACATGCATGTACATATTGGAATTATAGGGAGTACATGTACTTATTTTTTATTTTAATTACAAATCAAAACAAAACGGAAAGCAGACTGAGCAATAATACAGGTGACCAAACCGCCAGAGACCATAGACAAGCGGACACAGCACAATATAACCGGCATCAGGGAACCGCAACAGAAGTACCGCCTTTGAACGGTCAGCAAAAGATTACTGGAGGGCTTAAACTAGTTTTACCGGACCCAAACCTCCCTAAATTTTTACTTGCCTTCTGATGTGTAAAATCCAAAGTGCCATCGAATGGGTAGATAATTAGTTATTCATTACATGACAATTATTTTTCTCATGACGTCACGAGCTCACCACGCAAGGGTAACCCTACGAAGAAGTGCGCGCGTGGACTTGTTATTTTTCTTTCTTTTTTTCGATTTTCTACAAATTGTCCTCTTTTCTCTCTCCCAATGCCTCTCTCCTTATGTGCCTTTTTAATGCGCATTTATCCTATATTTTCGTTGTAGCCTGCCTGATTGATAAGCTCAGTACGGCTTTTGGAAGAAGACAGGGTCACAAAGGCGATTTTCAGAACCTAAGTTTTCAAGGTTTTTCGGCATTTGAATATATGATGTCGTGTGGGTCGTTCAAAAAGCCATTGTCGACAATGACGCAAAAATACGATACGGCTGTGGTAAAAATATCTGTGAATCTAAATATTTCGGATTTGTCGGTGATTGAATGGTTCATGAGTTCGGATTTATGATTTTGGTACCTTGACCGTTTTCACTAGTGATTTTACTCCTTTTGAAAGACTTTCTGTTTCTAGTCCGATTGCAAGCGGGGCGTCGAAATTAGTATGCGGCCCATATGTCAGTTTTACTGATAAATTAATCCACACTACAGACACAAATCAGCAGTTTATTAACGAATTTCCGTCTAAACATTAAAACTGATAACATTTTGTAGACATCTGAATACAGATCACGCGTAATTTATGAAGATATTTATTGAATATCTTTTCATTTGATAGTCCTGTATTAAATTATTGGTGACACACGATATTAGTGAGTTGAATTGTGTGAAACAAACAGAGCAATCAAAATTTCCCTGATTTGAATATTGTTGATTTAAAGAGAAACAGATACTGTACAAGAAATGAAAAAGTAGAAAGGACAATTCTGTTGGCGTTTGAAAGACGGAATGCATGCACTGAGTACAGGAAATATTTAAAAAGGATGTCCAGGAAGGCTGCTACAGCCATCTTTTTTCAGCTGCAAACATATTGATTGCATGAAAGATCTATCGTATCAATTAGTCCTTCGGTATCATTTACAATGATACTACGAATATGGTACATGTACGAATGCTTGATGGACGCGTAATGTGGTGATACAATAGATCATGACTGCGTGCGTACTAAAGTAAACATTTTTAGCTTTCACACATCGGCACTTGCACCCGTTTCGAAAGATGCTTTGAAAAATTAATTACAGGACTTACTTTCGTCATCCATTCAGGCTTTTCGGGGTAAAAGTCTCAGAAATTCAAATGCTGAAGTTTGCAATCATTCTCTAATGACAGTATTTTGTGTTAAAAGCTGTCATGTAATCGTAGTGAATTCGGCTATCAAGGAAAGAACCTTTCTGCTTTCCATTCGAAAAAGTTAAAAATTCACCTGGCCATATTATTCATACTAAAAAGTTTCAGTACTCTCTGAATCTGTACTATAACAGACTCCGGATTATTCAATATATTAGAGGTGTTGGAGACAGATATTAAGATATCAGAGAAACAAGTTAGATTTGATAATGTTAAGGAATAAATTTCATTTTTCTGATATTTATCGAAGTATAAACTACATTGGGTTGCTAGCAAAGTTTACATGAACCCCTTCGGGGTTCATTCACTTTGCACGTGACCCAATATAGTTTATAGTTTATACTTCGATAACTACTGATGAGTCGACCAAGGGAAGATCATAATTATTTAGCACAACATGTATGATTTTCATATCTATCCTACCTTGACTACTTGTTATTTTCAAACTCAAGCTGTTCTGAGAGTGTAGGTGGCCTTTGAAATTATCGTAATATATACTTAGTAAAACAATTGAAGGATATTAAATTTGAATCCTAGATGTGGCTTTTAATGGAATATATACCAAATTAAATGTGCATGCATGTACTTGTACCGGGCGTATGCAATTGATGCGCAGGATTAATTAACGTCACGCTACAGTGGTCAGTGGACGGTACCATTCCAAATGTACTGACCCCCTACTGTAAAAAATCACAAACAATTAAAATTGTGTTTAAATCTCCTTTTTCGCATGTAAATCACATAGGCAGCTTGCCTGATCATTTAAGCGCCTCTAATAATATTCTGATGCCAACTATTCTGCTGCTGATCAAGGCTAAACTAAAGAATATTCAGGGCAGTGAGTAGGAGTAGTCTTGATCCTTCAGATTTGCACATGTGTCAAATGCTTTTATTGTGTAACTAATGTTTTATGGGAATAATAGCCTCCTTATGGTAAACCATTCAACTCCTTAAAACCGGTATTAACAACAATATTGCGATAAGTATGCATGTTTGTGACTTCGTGATGTAGGGGGTTATTCCATTTGGAGCGGTACTGTAACGTAACCACGAAACCGTGACTTTAACTGGACAGGCTTTTAATTGTAGATACCCGATACTATTGAATGCATGCCTATTGAAAATTGTAAAGATTTTGTTTTTAAGCAAAAATAATCATAGAATTTTAATATCCTTCAATTGTTTTACTAAGTATATTTTCATATTCCAATGGAGTCGAAGATGTGCGAAATAGAAATGTTTTCAATTGAAATACATATTACAGAATAGTAAAACCATGAGAAACAACATTGTATATTGCAATTTCGAATCACTTTCTATAAAGTATTTTTGATTGCAATTTTGGGATACAAATTTGAAAAAAATCAACTGACTTTCTTCTGAATCCCATTTGTATAAAATATTATATTCAAAAATGTGTAATAAAGTTTAAACTAAAGTACAACCCATTCATGGCACTGTCAGAACACAAAGTCAGAAATACAAACGACCAAACGATACACCGAATGTGAGATAACAGCACGTTCAGTCTGTTACATGTAAAATAGGAGCTGAAACATATGAACAGCCTTGGAATGGTCAGTCGTAAAAATAATAGGAGACAGAGTTGAAATTGTTTATACACTTGCAACTTCACTTTCAACTCTCAAACACTTGCAAGCGGCAGTTTGCATAGAGTCCCCTTACTCATGAACGAATCACTGCATTTTTTCTTATTGTTATGAATATGGTGTTTAAGTTGGTGTAAATATTTTCTTTTACCATGATTTTGCAGTTTTTAGATGTTTACTAGGTTTGAAATAAACAAGTTGTTTACATTGTACTTTAGAACATTCTGGAATAACTATTTTTAGTACTGAGAAAATATTAGACCTTTCTGTTGTAAACATTAAGAATCTTCTGGTATGAAATTATGTCAGAATTGAGTACTTTTTGGTAAGATCTATTTTTGGTTAGTTCCGGAATGTTCCTAGATATTATATAAAGAGGACAGATTTTCATTTAGATGATCTTTGTAAGTTTCGCCAGTCTATAGTTAAATAAGTTATACTGGAATTTAAACATATTGGATTTCTTTTGTGACTATTGGAAATATTCATGTGCTCATACAGACTTTATTTTCTGGGATCAGAAATTATTAAAGGACTTGTGTTTTAAATTCTGAGGGATATTCAGACTGAAATAAGGTATCTTAAATTACATATTTTCATGATTAACAAATAAATGTTTTATTTTGATGTACATGTAAATAAATTTTGTTAAGTTTAAAAACAGGCTTGTTGCTGGTTTACTTCCATCTTTTTGTTACCTCCGCCAGGTCGTAACAAATTGGGGGCTCGCGTCCGAGATTGAAATTTCTAGTGCATCAAACAATTTTGAATTTAAAAAAAAAGTTTTCACTGTTTGCTATTCAAATAAGTAAAGCCAGCAAAAAGCTATCATGTCTTTTGATCTTGATAAATTCATTGCTGCGCCTTCTCAGGAGCTGCTGCACTTGGCCAAAAAGACAGATTTATTGGATATTGCAGCACAGTATGAATTATCTTCAGTCAAAAGGTCTATGTTAAAACATGAAATTAAGAATATTTTGATTCAGTTCTTTGTTGATGAGGAAATTTTTGATTCCTCTGCAACCTCTCACATTCTCGTCACTCAAACTGATTTGCAGATGAGAGAATTAGAAATTCAAAGACAAATTGAAATAGAAAAATTAAGATTGGAGCATGAAGAAAGAGTAAGGATTGAAAAAGCTGAGCGTGAGGAAAGAATTAGGCTTGAAACATTAGAACGAGAAGAAAGGTTGCAGAAACAAACATTAGAACATGAAAAATTAAGGTTAGAAATGGAAGAACGAGATAAAGAAAAAGAAAGAGAAATGCAAAAAGAAAAATTAGAAAAAGAAGTAAGAATTGAAATAGAAAAGGAAAAATTAAAATTTGAAAAAGAAAGAATTGAAATTGAAAAGGAGAAATTGAAATATGAGAAAGAAGAAAAAGAGAGAGAAAGACAATTTCAAATTAGAATGAAAGAAATTGAAATACAAGACAAGACTAAATCAAAATCTTTGCTTTTGGACTCAACCAAAGTTTTTGATGTAACTAAACACATCAGACTCGTTCCTCCATTTCAAGAAAAAGAAGTTGATAAATATTTTCTTCACTTTGAAAAAGTAGCTGAAAATTTGAAATGGCCAAAAGAGCATTGGACTTTGCTTCTTCAGAGCGTTGTGATCGGCAAGGCTCGCGAAATTTATACTCAACTTTCTCTTGAGCAGAGCTCAGATTATGACAAAGTAAAAGAAGTTATTCTTAAGGCTTATGAGTTGGTCCCTGAGGCTTACAGGCAGAAATTTAGGAACTGTAGAAAAGAAAATGACAAAACTTATGTTGAATTTGCTAGGACAAAAGAGCAGTTATTTGATAGGTGGAGCTCATCAAAGAAAGTAGGCTCTGATCATGGTAAACTTAGACAGCTCATGCTTGTTGAAGAATTTAAAAGGTGCATTAATTCTGACATTAAATCATTTTTAGATGAAAAGGAAGTCGAAACGTTAGAGGCAGCAGCTCGTTTGGCTGATGATTATGCTTTAACTCATAAGACTTCTTTTGTGCACAAGCCTTTTCCTAAAAAGACCTTTTTCCCTCAGTCAGGTCCAAAATTCAGTCCCAGTAATCCATCTGGCAATTCCAGTCCTGCATATACTCCAAAACCCAAACCCCCTGGTGAAAACAAAGGTCAAAATCCCTTATCTCAGCCTATTTGTAATTATTGTAAGCAAACAGGACATATAATTTCTGAATGCTTACTTTTAAAGAGGAAGAGAGAAAAACAAGAGGGCCCAAAACCCACAGGTCTTACCTCTTTACGGTCAATGCCACAGTCTTGTGTTCAGGATCAAATTCCTATTCAGGCCAAAATTTCTGAGACTGATTCTGTTATGGAGATTTATGAACCATTCTTATCAGAAGGTTTTGTGTCACTAAATTGTGACTTTGCCCAGTCTACCCCTATTACTATCTTACGAGATACCGGAGCTTCTCAATCCCTTATTTTGGCAGATACCCTGCCATTTTCTGAGAAGACTTCTTCTGGGACAAGTGTCCTTATTCAGGGAGTAGAATGTGGATTTGTTAATGTACCGCTTCATAACATTTATTTGTCCTCAGACTTAATTTCTGGTCCAGTGGCTGTTGGTATTAGACCTTCATTACCTTTTAAAGGTGTTCACTTATTGTTAGGCAATGACCTAGCAGGAGATAAGGTTGTGGTTAATCCACTTTTGACCAACACTCCTTGTGTTGATCAACCACCTGACCCCATTGAGCAGGAAATTCCTGACCTTTACCCTTCATGTGCTGTCACTAGGGCTATGGCAAAGAAAGCCATGTTGAATGATGGGAATCAGGATATTGATTTAACTGATACTTTTATAGGTCAGTCTTTTAATGACGAGATTTCAAAATCTCTTTCACCCAGCCTGTCTGACATGCCGACAGACTTTACACACAACTCATCTGTGTCCAACTCAGACCACTCCTCTTCATTTTCAAATGACAAAGGTCATGACCTTCTGTCAAGGTCACAGCTTTGCAAAGAACAACACAGTGATCCTGAGATCTCACCTTTATTTGAAAGGGTTTTAGATGAAAATGACATGTCCCAGGTTCCTGTTTGCTATTATGTCAAAAATGACATTTTAATGAGAAAATGGCGTCCTCCTGATGTCTCAGTAGAAGACGAGTGGACTGTTAACCACCAAATTGTGGTTCCAAGGGTTTATCGCCCTGAAATTTTAAACTTGGCCCATGAAACTCCCATGTCAGGTCATTTAGGTGTAAACAAGACCTATCACAAGATTCTTAATCATTTCTACTGGCCAGGGTTAAAATCTGATGTTTCTAAACATTGCAAATCTTGCCATACATGTCAAATGGTAGGAAAACCTAATCAAACTATCCCTAAAGCCCATTTGCAGCCAATTCCTGCATTTGAGGAACCTTTTAGCAGAATAATTATTGATTGTGTAGGTCCTTTACCCAAAACAAAGTCAGGTTGTGAATATCTTTTGACCATAATGTGTGCTTCCACACGTTTCCCAGAAGCAATTCCACTTAGGAATATTAAGACAAAGACCATAGTTAAGGCTCTTGTGAAGTTTTTCACATTTGTAGGCCTCCCTAAATCTGTTCAGTCAGATCAAGGCTCTAATTTTATGTCAGGAATATTTCAGCAAGTGATGCATGAATTAGGCATTAAGCAATATCGGTCATCAGCATATCATCCTGAAAGTCAAGGTGCCTTAGAACGATTTCATCAAACGTTGAAAAACATGATCAGATCTTACTGCTTTGACACTGAAAAGGATTGGGATGAAGGCATTCATTTCCTGTTATTTGCAGCTAGGGAATCCGTACAAGAATCACTTGGTTTCAGCCCATTTGAGCTTGTATTTGGTCACACAGTGCGTGGACCACTGAAACTTTTGAAAGAGAAATTTCTTTCTGATGATAATAATTCTTTAAATTTGCTTCAGTATGTCTCTGACTTCAATAACAGATTGTCAAAAGCCTGTGAAGCTGCTCGGTCCAATCTCAAATCAGCTCAAAACAAAATGAAATTTCATTATGATGAAAATGCCAGGGAAAGAAATTTTAAACCCGGAGAGAAGGTACTTGCTCTTTTGCCAATTCCTGGCAGACCTTTGCAGGCCAGATATTACGGCCCTTACACTGTTGACAAAAAGCTCAGTGATGTAAATTATACTATCAACACACCTGGGAGGCGCAAGGATAAACAGTTATGTCATATTAATATGTTGAAAAAGTACATTGATAGGGATAATTCAGTTGTTTCACCAATAAGCGTAGTAAATTCTGTCCCTCAAGAGCAATCTGAAATGGACTCTGAGGATATGAACTTTATAAAATCTGATCCCTCATCATCAAAACTCCAGAATTCTGACATCTTAAAGGATCTCGACCAGAAACTGTCACACCTGGATCCAGTCAAGAGACTTGAACTGAAACAGTTAATTCTTGAATATGAGCACTTATTTCCGGACATTCCAACCAGGACTGGCAGAATCTTTCATGATGTTGACATTGATGGCGCAAAGCCTGTGAAGCAACATCCTTATCGAATGAACCCTGTGAAGCAACAGTATCTCAGGGAAGAAATTCAGTATTTGCTGGAAAATGATTTTATAGAACCAAGTCAAAGTGACTGGAGTTCTCCTTGTATTCTGGTGCCAAAACCTGATGGAACTTTTCGTATGTGTACAGACTATCGAAAAGTTAATTCTGTGACTAAAACGGATACATTTCCAATCCCACGTATTGATGACTGTATTGATCAAATTGGACAAGCCAAATATGTTACTAAATTTGATCTTCTGAAAGGATTTTGGCAAATTCCTTTGACAGACAGAGCTAAGGAGATTTCGGCATTTGTTACACCAGATGGACTCTATCAGTATAAGGTTATGCCATTTGGTATGAAAAACTCTCCAGCAACGTTTCAGAGACTTATAAATAGCTTGACATCTGATCTGGGTGGTTGTAAAGCATACATCGACGATGCAATCATCTTCAACGATGAATGGAAACTACATCTACAGACTATCAGAGAATTCTTTCAAAGACTTAGTGATGCAAAATTGACAATCAATTTAGCAAAAAGTGAATTCTGTCACGCAAATTTGACATTTCTAGGACATGTTGTGGGTCAAGGTCAGGTTAAACCTGTAGAAGCTAAAGTGGAGGCTATCTCGGATTTTCCTGTACCTTCATGCAAAAGACAACTGATGCGCTTTCTTGGTATGGCAGGATATTATAGGAAGTTCTGTAATAACTTCTCTGTAATTGCAGAGCCCTTGACAAATTTACTAGGTAAAGGAAAGAAATATATTTGGAATGAAGACTGTCAAAAGTCCTTTGATAAGTTAAAGGCCATACTTAAGAGTGCTCCAGTTCTCTTAGCACCAGACTTCAACAAAGCATTTAAATTGGCGGTAGATGCTAGTGACGTTGGTGCAGGCAGTGTTTTGGTTCAGGAAGATAATGATGGTGTGGATCACCCTGTTTGTTACTTTTCTAAGAAGTTTAACAAACATCAGAGAAATTACTCTACTATTGAAAAAGAGTGTTTATCTCTCATCCTTGCTATTCAGCAATTTGAAGTGTACTTATCTTCTTCAGCCACACCAATTGTTGTCTTCAGTGATCACAATCCACTGACCTTCATTCATAAAATGAAGAACAAAAATCAGCGGTTACTCAGGTGGAGTCTCATGTTGCAGGAGTACAATCTTGACATCAGGCATATCAGAGGAAAAGATAATATTATCCCAGATGCACTTTCAAGAGCCTAAATTTGGCTATTACTACATGATGTCTGGATTAGTACTGATATATATACAGTGTATATGCATTAAACTTAATTTTGTTTTATAATTGGTCATATGGCAAAAGAAAGCTTTATTTCATAAAACTTTCTTTTCCTTGAAGAGGGGAAGTGTTATGAATATGGTGTTTAAGTTGGTGTAAATATTTTCTTTTACCATGATTTTGCAGTTTTTAGATGTTTACTAGGTTTGAAATAAACAAGTTGTTTACATTGTACTTTAGAACATTCTGGAATAACTATTTTTAGTACTGAGAAAATATTAGACCTTTCTGTTGTAAACATTAAGAATCTTCTGGTATGAAATTATGTCAGAATTGAGTACTTTTTGGTAAGATCTATTTTTGGTTAGTTCCGGAATGTTCCTAGATATTATATAAAGAGGACAGATTTTCATTTAGATGATCTTTGTAAGTTTCGCCAGTCTATAGTTAAATAAGTTATACTGGAATTTAAACATATTGGATTTCTTTTGTGACTATTGGAAATATTCATGTGCTCATACAGACTTTATTTTCTGGGATCAGAAATTATTAAAGGACTTGTGTTTTAAATTCTGAGGGATATTCAGACTGAAATAAGGTATCTTAAATTACATATTTTCATGATTAACAAATAAATGTTTTATTTTGATGTACATGTAAATAAATTTTGTTAAGTTTAAAAACAGGCTTGTTGCTGGTTTACTTCCATCTTTTTGTTACCTCCGCCAGGTCGTAACATTATTCTTCTAAGTAAAAAAGATAGGTAATGGTCAGGAATTAATACAATCAAACCCCACATTCCGCTCTCAAAACTAATAGAGAAAGAAGCACATACTCACAGAAATTGACACAAGTTTACGAATGAAAGGCACAGTAAACCGAATGAGCAGCTCTTTCCCAAACAGATGGTAATTTAGCTACCCCAATAACAGCATCAACATTTATTTTTATGCCCCCGTGACGATAGTCAGGGGCATTAAGATTTGCTCCTGTCTGTCCGTCCGTCCGTCTATCTGTCCGTACGTCCGTTCGTCACACTTTACGGTATAGATTTTGTGTAATCAACTCCTCCCACAGTTTTCAGTGGATCTTTTTCAAACTTCACATAATGTTGTGGACATATTGAAGATGTGCATGTGGGTTTTTGTTGGAGCTAAAATTAATTTTGACAGAATTACAGCCTTTTGAACTTAGTCATTTTAGGCAAAGTTTTGCATTGTCAGGTATGCAGTTTGTGTAATCAACTCCTCCCACAGTTTTCAATGGATCTCTTTCAAACCTTGCATACATGTTTCGGACATATTGAAGATGTGCATGTAGGTTTTTGTTGGATCTAGAATTAATATATACAGAATTACGGCCTTTTGAACTTAGTCATTTTAGGCAAAGTTTTGCATTGTAGGGGGTGAAGTTTGTGTAATCAACTTCTCCCACAGTTTTCGATGGATCTGTTTCAAACCTTGCATACATGTTTTGGACATATTGAAAATGTGCATGTGGGTTTTTGTTGGAGCTAGAATTAATTTTGACAGAATTACAGCCTTTTGAACTTAGTCATTTTAGGCAAAGTTTGCATTGTCAGGTATGCAGTTTGTGTAATCAACTTCTCCCACAGTTTTCAATGGATCTCTTTCAAACCTCGCATACATTTTGTGGACATATTGAAGATGTGCATGTGGGTTTTTGTTTGATCTAGAATTAATTTTGACAGAATTACGGCCTTTTGAACTTAGTCATTTTAGGCAAAGTTTTGCATTGTAGGGTGTGAAGTTTGTGTAATCAACTCCTCCCATAGTTTTCAATGGATCTGTTTCAAACCTTGCATACATGTTGTGGACATATTGAAAATGTGCATGTGCGTTTTTGTTGGAACAAGAATTGATTCTAACAGAATTACGGCCTTTTGAACTTAGTCATTTTAGGCAAATTTTTACATTTGTAGGATGAGGAGTTTGTGTAATCAACTCCTCCCTCAGTTTTCAATCGATCTTTTCCAAACTTTGCATACATAAAGACATATTATATATGTGCATGTGGGTTTTTGTTGGAGCTAGAATTGATTTTGACAGAATTATAGCCTTTTGAACTTAGTAATTTTAGGCATATGTTTGCATTGCAGGGTAAGTACAATGTGTAATCAGCTCCTCCCACAATTTTCATTGGCTGTTTTTCAGACATTGGAGACTTGTTGTGGACACAGTGAAGATGTGCATGTTGGTTATGATAGGAAAGAAATAATTCTGAAGGAATTATGGCCTTTTAAACTTAGTCATTTTGGACTGCATTTTGCACTATAGGGTATAAAGTTTGTGAAATGTTTTCAGTGGATTCTTTGTAAATAGCATTTGTGCTTGAAAGTTGCTTTAGGGATGTACACATATCCTGTGACAGGCGCTGCACGGGGGCATCATTAGTGTCTTACAGACACAATTTTCTAGTTACTTATTATTTATTTTAATTACAAAACAAAACAAAACAGAGGGCACATTGGGCAGCAATATAGGCGACCAAACCGCCAGAGACCATAGATAAGCGGATGTAGCACAATATTACATCAAGGAACCGCAACAGAAGTACCGCCTTGGAACGGTCAGGAAAAAATTCCGGGGGGGGGGGGGGGCTTAAACATGTTTTACTAGGCCCAAACCTCGCCCTCTGCTTCTGCAGTGGTTTGAAACATAAAGTTACATGTAGCTGTTTGGTCCGCATGAAGGTTTCCTGACCCATCAATGAATCATCACCGGAATCAAACAAATCACGGATAAGGCCTATGATGACTCAGAGATGAGGACTCAACCGAAAGCACGTATTGCAACACCCGGAGACCCCTGGGAAGTCAGCCACTGAAATAACGGAGCAAAAGAAAACGATCAGTTAAACCTCGTATATCCAAGCAACAGACAAGGCAAACTCCGGCCCCAACCAACTATATTAAGTAGCTTTATGTCGGGCCCATCACTGAATCTGACGCCTGACCAACCGGCGTGCAATTAAAGAGGGAAGCAAAGTTTTTGATCATGATTGGGTTAACCACTAAACATGCAGACTGTAGCATTACATTTATATTATAACCTTAGTTTATTGGCGAGACACCAAGCATGGGCACTGTATCACCTGAACTTAATTACCATGGAGAGACATGGACATAAAAAGTAATCGCCAGAAACACAACCAATTCTTCTAACCAAATGTGGCCCATCCAGTAATTAATTGGGCTTTATTGCGTATAAGTTGCAGGGTTGGTTGAACTCAACGATGAACTTTATGGTATTATTAAGATCACAAAACATGATACCTTTGAAGACCATTCAGAAAGACTTCATAAATTTTTCAACAATCACCGCACGCTGCATCAGCGGTCCCAATAAATTAAGATTTCGCAACAATTTGGGCCGTTATCGAAAATATTCAAATTTCATATTGAATATGTTTATCGTGAAATCGACAACTTTCTCTAATTGTCCCGCACGCAGTGTAGAATTTGAATCTTATTGACAAACCAGAAGATGTTTATCGAAGCACGTCTTTCTAGAAACATGATTCATTAAATTACATTGCATATTTGCTACGTTTATTAGCAATGAATACATTTTTAACAAGATTAAAAGTATCAGGACAGGGCATCAGTTTACAGCATATGCAAAATATTTGCATGGAAGGAATGAACTAGATTACATTAGAAATGCTAAGCTACATTAGAAATTAAAAGAGGAGGTAATAAAACTAAACCAGAGACAAGCTGTGAAATAAGTGGTAGAGCTTGTTTCGTTCTTCCGCCTGTACGGAGAGATAATCTACTAGCTTTCGCGAGTGGATTATGGACCGTAAAAGTGGAAGAACCAAACTATATCTCACCTATGGCATGATACCAAGTGTAGACCTTGCATGTTATCGGGTAGCTACAGATTTGAGGACCGCGCTATGAAATCAAAGTAAAAAATAATATGGTTGCTTGGACAATTTTCGATTTTACGTCCTTATAATAGGAGAGTGATTTTGGAAGGCTCTATGCAATGAAGCGCCGTTCAGGTTCAGACATAATCTTGCTTCCAGCGGGACTCGAACCCATGACTCCGTGATCTGGAGTCGGAGGAGCTTATCACCCGTCCACGCGGGCGCTTCAAAATATTGATATAGGAAAAAGAAATAGTTTAAAAGAAGAGACTCCACATGTAGGGTCAGTGAAGGTAAACCAGAACCAGACACAAACTATTGTTCCACTAATAAAAAGCTTAAAGGCCCCATCGCTCTATCAGCATGAAAAATTTTATCGTGAGGTATCGCTGCTAGCTTCTCGCCATAGTTTCGTCATTGTAAATCACAGCGATTAGCCAACTTTGAACCAATAAAACATCATTGAGTTTCAAATAAAAAGCATTCGAAAATTAATTTGGGTCGTTTTAGTTGCCAACCAAAATGACCTACTTTCGATTTCGTAAACAATGAAAAAATGATAAAAATACAATGTACAGCTGTGGAGTCCCATTCACTATGCCGCTTTTGTGTATATAGCATCGCTCAACGGGAAACCAGAAAAGGAAACCTGTATTTTGTAGCGCGAATTTCGTCTTTCAAAAACACGTTCCCCATATCTTTTGCAAGGTATTTGGATCAATCTATCCACATCATCCCGTATTTTATCACCAAACGCGAGGATTGAAGCGCTTTTCATAACGATTTGCGTTTAGACGTTTTTACCACTTATAGGACTATGGAGACTTTAACTTACATGTGTTCAGTGATTTCTTTTTCTTTCCAAACAACCCCTTTACTTCTCAAACACTTATTATTTTTCTGCAGCCTCCGAATCTAGTCCTTTGCAAGTCTGTTTAAGTTTTCTGGGCAACAAATTCAAAATTAGCTGCAAACGATGGTGAACAATCTATTCCATAAATATTAAGTTTATGTTTATGTCTGAGGTAGCAGTCAAATTATTCAGTTACTTGCGATCAAAAAATTCGTTAAAACTTTGGTACTTTTAATAATCAAACTTTTAAAAGATTTGCCGATTATGTCATTAGAAAAGAATTTATTATCTGAATTAGCATCTTCTGCAGTGTAATATGGGAAAATATTGGTTTGTTTGAATAGGAATCGATATTGGGGTGGGAATATGATATCGATACTTTCTGTTGTGCACATAAATTTGACGAATCTTTGGACACCGTTTTATATATGGTTCCATAAACAATATTCAACGATTTTTTTTTTCACAATGATTGCTATTTCAAGATCATTATTTATGGCCTCACAAGAATTTAGCAGACATGATTTTACTTTATTGCTTTTTATACGTTTAAAAGTATCTAATTCGTTCTAAAAATAGAATGTTTAATGGTATTGTAATTTTCTAAAACTACAAATCAAACGCAAACAAATAAAGGACACCTCGCCGTAATGATCTTTCAGTAATGAAAAGAGATGCTGTTTGAAATATTCAACAAAATCAGAATTTGTCGTTTAGCGAACGACAAAATTTACCTCTGCAAAATCAAAAAAAGAAATCTTCAGATCTATATCATATTTCGAATTTAAATAATGGATGACAAACAGTGTAGATTCAGATGTGGCGGCTGATTATGGGCTGCAAATTGAACTATTTTTTTTTATTTCTGGCGCTTTGAGCGTTAGTCATAGAACACAACGCCACAAACAGAGTATCTTTTTCAACTTAGTACATACTCCTTTTCCTTTTGGTTTTGAGGGCGGTATATGGGATCTGAGTGTATTTGTTCCTGATAGTTGCTAAGACACGCACAGTAAACCGAATGAGCAGCTCTTTCCCAAACAGTTGATCAGTCAGCTACCCAGATGATCATTCAACTACCCCAATAACAGCACCAACATCTATTTTTACTTATTTTCTATTTTAATTAAAAAACAAAACAAAACAGAGGGCAGACTGGGCAGCAGTACAGGTGACCAAACCGCCAGAGACCATAGACAAGCGGACACAGCTCAATATAACACCAAGGAACCGCAGCAGAAGTGCGCCTTGGAACGGTCAGCAAAAGATAACTCGGGGGGGGGGGGGGGAGGGCTTTAACTTGTTTTTCTGGGCCCAAACTTCGCCTTCTGCTTCTGCAGTGGTTTGAAACATTAATTTAGCTGTTTGGTCCGCATGAAGGTTTCCTAGCTCATCAATGAATTATCACCGAAAACAAACAAATCACGGATAAGGCCTATGCTGAATCAGAGATTAGGTCTCGACGGAAATAACGTATTGCGACACCAGGAGACCCCTGGGAAGTCAGACAGCACCGCTGAAATACCGGAGCAGAAAAAAAAAATCAGTTGAACCCCGATTAATGTGAGTTAATATTTGAGCGTCTCTTACCTGCCTCGCGGAGTACGTCAGTTAATGTGAATCGTTCGTCCGTTGCCTGCCGAGGTTTCATCAGCACCATTAGCTCATGCTGTTGGGGTAAAGCAACACTGAAGAAGTTAAATACAGAAAAACTAAATTTGGTAAAGATAAAGTGACTCTTTTCACTTTCATCTCAGAAAAAACAGGCTTTGATGGAGTGACAATAATATTGTGATTGGGGTTCAAGACATTAATATGTGAAAAGGACCACTAAAGAATTAAAATAAAAACACCATTTAATATTCCTGATTTTATCCAACGGGTGCTATGATGAGAAGTGTATCCTGTTTTATTTGACAGTCGTTTATAAAACTGACCATCAGTTTCACAATGATAATAGAAAAAGGCTGTTAGAATTCAATCAAAAATATGATAATCATTAATATGAATCCTGAAAATTTTAGTGCCACGTTTTTTTTTCCGAAGGAGATTTTATATTTGATTTACTACTTTTGTGAAATAATTTCATCTTAAAATCAAAGAAAGGTGATCTGTCAAGGAATTAGTTGGATTGCTGCCGACATGATTATGAATTATTGCCAGAAAATTTAAACACGCTTGTATGGAGCTTCGGTATTACGAATTACATTATATTTTATGAAAATGATCAATTATCATAATGAATTTTGAAAAACTAATATCAAATGAAAGTACAATAATCAGTTTTTCCACAGTTGAATATATATCATATAAATGTTGCCACAGACAAAGCCAACTCTTTATTTCTTTCTAGTACACTAAGTACGGCGAGCGAATCACATACTATCATATGCATCAAAACTAGATATCGAAAACATTGACTTCATAGAGGCCAACGTATGAAACTTATATAAATTTATCAGCATGTTATTCGCGTTTGATCCTCAGTGAAAAACTAACTATATCTTTAAACAGAATACTACTATCTAATCGCATATACAGGTAACCGGAAAAATATAAAAAAAGACTGAGAAACAAACACATCAAAGCTCAAGCAAATATAAACATGCAGTGCCAGCTAGACCGACCAACAAGTGGCTGGGCTACGTACCCAGCCACGATCAGTCGGTCCAACACAGTGCACAGTGTGCCGACTAAGCAGTGATTGGGCAACCGCCGGAGCGGCTGTAGTGTAGTGGATAACACTCCGGACTACAAATCCAGGGGTCGCAAGATCGATCTCCCGCTTCTCCGGTCTTTCGGGTGAGACTTTAAACCGAGGTCCCGTCTCCATATGACCTCGTTGTTGGTGGGACGGTTAAACCCGAGTTCACTCACTCAATTATGAGCAACGGCCACTCTCTCAGTTAGTCAGCCCATCGTGCACCATATTTTACTTTCTACTGACACTATCAGTGCTCCAGATAAGAAGGGGTAACAGATATAATTTTGGGATAATTAGCCATATTTCTCCATAAAGACATATTTTGTGACCCATCATTAGAACTGTCTCGTCGAGACGGTTCTAATGAGGGGTCACAACATATGTTTTCGTTGAGAAACAAGAAAAATTATCTTTGAATTATCCTCAATACCCCCTCTTATCTGGAGCTCTGACTATTCTATCTTTGTAATTATAACTCTTAATATTTTATGAATATGTAACGTTCTTTTAACATTGACATGTATCTAATACTTACAAAACTGTTTAGCATCTAAAGCAGATGCAGTGCAGAGTGGACTGACTTACATGTGACTGGGCCATGTCCCCACCCCCTATAGTGAGTCCACTTTGCACAACATGATGCATTTTATAAGTCACATAATCAAACACATTTTGTTTTCATAAACACGCCATCTTTTTCTTCTAAATATTTGTAACTTTTCAGACTTAAACATTGCAAGACATACAAAGTTCCAACCCTTTACAGCATATTTTATACCGTGACAGTCGCATTAACCTCAAATTTATTTTGAGATGTTTTCAATAAATACTAAGCTATATGTACCCCTAGTTAACTATGTATATACAAGAGCTGTTACCAAGCGAAAAAGAGTCCTAGTTTGTTTAGCCACGATGACCAAAACGTGTTTTAGCTATGAATCTTTTTCGTTTCGTAACAGCCTTTGAAACATTGATAACCAGGTGTGATATATATACCGTAACATTCTCTTTTACCATAAATTAATAAAATGATGTTTTCTATAATTTTAAGCTATACAGCCGTAAGGCAGATAAACTGTCATTGCCTTTTACTGCAAGAAATTTAAAAGTTCTCCACATGTGTTGTCATCATATACAGGATATAATTCAGAGAAACCAAGCTTAACATTGTTGCATGAAACTACTTTATTAAGGAGAATAGTGGCGCAAATGGTTAAGCTTGTGTGTCTGAATGGCTAGGCGAAGTTGTCGTACTCGACGTGTGTTCGAACCCTGTCCGCCCAGTGAGTATTTCTTTATTTCTCAGCTATATATATATATACATGTTTTTCTAGCCTTTTTCCCCATTTGGTGTTGTGTATGGGATGAGGAATAGGATTATATTAGCAACGTGGGTATTTTCACATTTACTTTCTGTCAAATTAGAATGGCACAACTTGATCATAATTGGATGGGAAACTTTAACTTTTGTTAGTTTTAATGCAAATATCTTTCACCAACTTGTGCAGCAATATGTCCAACTAGTATAAACAGTTCTTTATCTGTTTTCTCATATACATGTCAGCTCAGGTATCCTTGTCCGACTAATAACTAACACGGTGACAGGAGAATCTCTGAACATTTTCTCTTTTCTCGTCATGTTTTCTTCTCTCTTTTTTTCCCCTTTTCCCTCTCCCGCTCTCCGTCGTAATAGAATTACACGTTCATCTGTATTTACCTACAATTTAAACAAACCGTTTAGTTAGGAAAATATACTGTACATTGCTATTGTTGTAAAAAACGGAGCCCAAACTTTTAGAGTTCAAGTTTATTCATAACTCGTTGGTGTACAAGGAAAAATACATGCACTCGTAATGTGAGTCAATAAGGTGATAACCGATATCAATTTATAGTAGAAAGCCTCCGTGGTTCACATGCTCAAATAAATACATAAATAGCGAGAGGAAGTGAAAGACATGTATAATTAGTTTCATAATTAGTTTCATGTTTTTTTTTAAAAAAGTAGTGTGACAGACTGTGTAAGGAAAGTTGAACGTTTGATCAATTCAAACATGAACAGATAAATGCACGTAATGTGTGCACATCTTTCGGTACAGCTCATCATATAAATAGAATGCAAAATATCATGATTCAACGGTAACTGAAAAAAAATTAAGCAGTATTGATTTTTTGTTGACCGTAAATTATTGCTCGTATAATTGTAATTTAATATCTTTCGCTCAATTTCCTATATTATGCGCAGCCAGTGAAAACTTCACGGTCTATCGAGAGATTTCTAGGGCCCGCCCCTCTCAATAGTAATCATTTATTGAAACTGAAGTAGTTTGCTCCTCCCACTCAATACCCGTATTAAGTGCTGTTGTTTGATATCTTTTGCTTGTGCTCGGCACGCGCCAAGGTCGAAAACGGATATAATCAATAGTGTTGTGGGTTGTTAAAAAAATACTGGGTTCACGTTGATTTTTAAATCTAGAAAACTAAATATGTGAATAATCCTGTTATAGCAGAATTACGGTATTACAACATTTATTTATTTACAAAATCATAAAAATAAGTAAACCCGAATACTTTATAAATTTTCTTGTAGTTTGGTATTTTAATCTTACAGAGAAAGAAAAAAGTTCTTTTTAATTTTTCGACAGTTTGTTTGGAATGTATGATACAGTAACGTGTACGCATGTTCATTCCTTATAGAATCTGAAAGAAGAGCGTCAACAATCAATATTCAAAGCACCAAAAACGCATATTTCTGAATTTGCAAACAGCGTAGGTCCAGTCGAGGCGGCTCTGAATGACATTTATTTATTTACAAAATCATAAAAATAAGTAAACCCGAATACTTTATAAATTTTCTTGTAGTTTGGTATTTTAATCTTACAGAGAAAGAAAAAAGTTCTTTTTAATTTTTCGACAGTTTGTTTGGAATGTATGATACAGTAACGTGTACGCATGTTCATTCCTTATAGAATCTGAAAGAAGAGCGTCAACAATCAATATTCAAAGCACCAAAAACGCATATTTCTGAATTTGCAAACAGCGTAGGTCCAGTCGAGGCGGCTCTGAATGACATTTATTTATTTACAAAATCATAAAAATAAGTAAACCCGAATACTTTATAAATTTTCTTGTAGTTTGGTATTTTAATCTTACAGAGAAAGAAAAAAGTTCTTTTTAATTTTTCGACAGTTTGTTTGGAATGTATGATACAGTAACGTGTACGCATGTTCATTCCTTATAGAATCTGAAAGAAGAGCGTCAACAATCAATATTCAAAGCACCAAAAACGCATATTTCTGAATTTGCAAACAGCGTAGGTCCAGTCGAGGCGGCTCTGAATGAGCCGCCATATCTGGGTCTACGCTGTTTTCCATCTAGTCTTTGAATTCTTAGTATGATACAGCTTGAACAAAGCATTTTTTATTTTAATTTGCAGACGCAAATTTTGTCGACCACTTTTTTGGCGCTCTTAATTTCAATAGTATTTTTCATACTCGCGTCAGAAAGATAATTGTATATTGAGTGAGATTTATTCAGAGCTTCCTCTTAGCTCGAACGCGCATATCAATGCAATGGCAGACCTTAAGCATTGTCTCGTTACCTAAGCTACTGTCTTAATCTGATTTTTCACAGATAAAAACCTGTAACGATTGCCTTGGGAACAAAGAACAACCACAAGAATGACGATTGAAGTCCGATTTTATTGTGACTATTGCACATCATAACTTTAATATTCCTGTTTATTATCAAACCAATTGTCGTCTGAATGTAACTATAACAGTTAAGCTATTTTAACTTGAATATCTCGACAAACTACTGGAAATTGTTATCCCTATTGTAGTATATAATTTTTCATGGTTATTGTAGCATTACAAAATATCTTAAAACGCATGCCCAATATTCCTATAGAACAGTCGCTTCATACAAAACAAACGAATTATTTATTGACCGACCCTTGTAGCTTAAGTCCTTCAAATAATCTGGATTCTGATTGGCTTATCTTAAATTTGACCCACGTGCTCAAAAACAATATAAAGTCAAGAAAATGATTAAGTTCTATAATGATAATGAATTAAGAAAACTACTTTCAAACTGTTTGTTGCTAATATAGCTATGTTAGAACACTTGGATTTTGATGATTTTGCGGACGATCTGTTTGACGAGTTTTCTGATTCCTCGGTATCAAACACAGATGAGGATATTTTTTCGCCTCCTAGAGATATAATAAATGAGGACAAAGATTACTTACAGCGTAAAAGCAGAGTGAAACTCAGACACAGAAAATCCAGTGGACCGCGCAATATTTATTTAAGACATGCGGCAAATATGAGAGAGAGGAAACGAATGCAATCCATAAATGAGGCGTTTGAAGGACTTAGATCACATATACCTACGCTACCATATGAGAAAAGACTATCAAAAGTAGATACATTACGGCTTGCAATAGGTTACATAGGTTTTCTAGCAGAAATGTTAAACTGTGATAGCAGTTCAGAGGATTCACTAAGAAACTCGCTTGACTGTTCAAGAAAAGTTATTATACAGTATCATTCAGGTAAACTATCTGCACACCTTTTCTGAATGTTGATTAATGTTCAGTCGGCACATCTGCTACGGAGATCTGAATCACTTGGAAGTACTCCTTTCCTTTCTTCTAGGGGGTCTCTCTTTACAAAAAAATCATTTGCCCTAAGACCGGACAAACGGCATTTTCTTTAAGACTAACCCTATTCGACAAATGCTTCAAATGACATAGAGGAAATGCATAACTGTTCGCTCGCGTGGAACTCTTTTGAAAGTAAGACATATTTGAACTTAAATGTTTGAGACTGATTCAGATGTACCTTTAGGAAACTCATAATGATTATTTCTGTCATTAAGAATCCTCCTAAATAAGTACTAATTATCAGTGAAAGATTTGTTGTTCTGCGCCAAAAGCTGTTTGCAGCAACATTACCTATATCTTATCTCATCTTAAATACTATATTTCAACATAATTTAGATTCAATTAACACGGCCTTTCTTTATAATCAATCATAACACTTTCTTAATATTCAAAATTAAGATGCTCAGTTTGTGTACAAATTAATCATAACGTTTTCTTATTGGACGAAATTAAGATGCTCAGTTTGAGTGCAAACTTTTTCCTCTATTCTTGTCATATCAAATATGATAAAAGGCTCAATAAATGTGACACCTATGATCATAGATGAATACCTACAGAGCATAAAAGAGCTTGGACTCAAAATAGTTTAATTATCAAAGAACTTTCTTAATTTTAATTTCAATAGCAACATTGTTAGCGGTATTAGTAAGTACTTCAGACTGTGCTGGTTTGACGGCTCGAAAACATTTTTGGTTGTTTTCTTTTCCGATAATTATATAAAAAATGATCCTTCGTATAATTATAGAAAGTATATTCTGTAAAATTGCAAGTATCATATAAGTTGTTTATGTTTACTGCTAATTAGTTTCGGTTTCTTTTATGCAGATTATTTCTATTTTCGCACAGGAGCTTGCAAATGGTATATACTGATGGGTCCTGTTTATAAATGATTTGTTGGTTTGACATCGTTTCTTTCGTTTTTAGTCTTTTGGATATTTTAGTCTTAAAATTTTGATTTGTTGCAAGTTCTCGCTGCATTAGAAACTTCTTCCTGGTTCACGCCGGGGAGGGGGGGGGGGGGGGGGGGGCGCTTTCGCCTTTCTCCGGCCATAGGAGTTGATGTATCTTGTTGGGGAGGCCCGCCCTTACTGGTTAATTCGTAGGTGTATGTATACGGCTGCCCTGTCTTGTGGAGTGCCTCCATGTGTTCGGATGTGGATTGTCCAATTCTTGCCGAGACCTGCCCATCATCCATTTTTTTCCAAACGTTTTGGGTTGGCGACGCCGACGATGTTAGTTACAGAAATGCGCATCTGTCTCATAGGAGCAAATACATTTATTTTTTCTATAGCATCTATGAAGAATGTTCGGGGAAATAAATATTCAGTGTCAACGAAAACTATTTTTTTCTATAGCATCCATGAAAAATATTCGAGGGAAATGAATATTCAGTGTCAACGAAAACTGTTTCATTGCTTTATATTTTGACTGCTTTGGCGTCAGAAAGGCAGTTTCAAAAAGGTTTGTTTTATATGTTTAAATTAAATGGAATTGCAGAGAGGAATTAAGAGGAAATGTGAAGATTTAAAAAATTGGCCAATATATTCTTTTGTTTGTTATTATTGATTCAATTCAAATAATGAAGAAAAAAAAATGATATGCTGTCAATAAGTAAGTGTTTTCTTAGATTTTGTTTTTCAATAATTTTGTTATATAATGCGATACAAAGAGATTTCCGTTAGTTAATATGGATGAAAATCCAAAGGTAAGGCTAAAAATAAAAAAAAAAGTTACTATCAAACTTTATTGAGCCACTTGTAATTTATTGTTTGTTGGGATGTCTTTGTCAATCTTTCCCTTTGATGTTGGGGATAGGGTTTGGGATCTGATTCAGTCAGTTCCTGAAGTGTAGTTACTCTTTAAAATTGGTATGTGTTGTCCAATCCTTATTTATAATAAAAACAGAAAACGGATCACTTATGACCATTTATAAATACTTGGATAAAGTGATACAGTTTTCCAGCGTATATTGATAACAGATATGCTAAAGACTTGCGAAGTATTTGAACTGTTCATAGTTTTCTGTTAACAAGCTTTTATAATAAAAGTTAAAAGCACTATTTCACTACCCCATTACTAAGAAGTTGGCTAGAAAAAATATGTCATATTCTATGCTTGCTGCTCGTGATGCTTTCTAGTCGCGAGCACCTGATCACACTTCTTGTTTCGGGTCCTCGTCTGTGTATCTAAATATTTCGGATTTCTCAATGTTTCTGTGGTTTATGAGTCTGGACTTATGATTTTTGTACTTTGACGGCTTCTAGTTTGGGGTTACAAACCACAGGTAGATCGGGACTATTATATGATACTCTACCTATTCGATCTTTCGACTGTACCTGTGCATAATTTATTTCAAATGGTTGTGCTGATACGACTGGTATTTATTTCATGATTGTTTGGTTAAGGCACGCGTCACAAATAAAGAAATCATTAACATAAAAATAAATTAATGATTTTTCATACCCATTTGATAGATTGTCATTAACTGAGCAAAAGATGTTAAAACCAAATTAGACATAATGATTTATAAAGAGAAATAAAATGTCGTGTTCTGAAAATTGAATCAACACATTGCTTGTCATTTTGTTTATTTCCCTTTGAATAATTTTAATTAGATTTGTTTGAAGTTCATATTCAATTGAAATTAATCATTTCTGATACTAGACCTTTGATTACTTTAGGATGCGTAATTGCCCTGGCGATATAAAAAAACATATGAGCCGCGACACGACAAAACCAACAATGTGGTCATGCGCCCTGTGCAGACTCAGATCAGCCTGGGCATCTGCCCAGTTTGATCAGACTCTTCGTTAAGTGCTCAAAGGGTAGCTAAGGGCCTAAGCTACCTCCATGCGAACAGCGAAGACTCTGATCAGACTGGGCGGATGCCCAGGCTGATCTGAGTCTGCGCTGGGCGCACAACCACATTGTTGGTTTTGTCGTACCGCGGCTCATATTGATCATGATTTCCTTAGTTCTGTTGGAGGCAGGTGCAAGTTTCTGTATCAGCTAACTACTCTTCATCAGAACGCTTGCATTCCGATAAGTCTTGCATAATGCGCTTTAAATTGTATACCGGCCGGGTTATGTTTCAGATCACAATTGATCTGGCGTAAGGGACGTTGCGCTTTTCAATTTATTTCTCATGCACATGATAAATCCGAGTCATGTATTTTCTCTCAAAAATTTTCTCTGTACTTGCAGACAATCCCCAGCCCCATTTCTTCATAACATATGTTATCTTTGCTTCCAAACGCTTCCCCAACTCCCTTTCTTCATTTACACATTCCATGAGGTATGGTTAAAGGGGAAATTATGCACGAAATTCGCGTTTTCCGTCATCACAATGAAAAAGTGAATTGAGATTTTGATATTTGTGAAAGTGATAGCTTAACGCTGACGTTGCTCTTGTTATGTTGTTTCAACATTCTAGAACATAAAACGTGTACATTTTCAACCGAAATTTATTTTTTTATAATTTCAGTTTTGCCATACTCCAAAATGTGACTTTTTTCCATTTTTTATGCCGACCTCTGCCCTGAAGTTTTACCAGAAAATAACAGAATGAATATATATTCACTATCAAACTACATCACGTCGGCGTTGCTTGAGTGGTACAAATGATAAATAACACTCATCAAGTTTCTATTTACACGGCTATTTGATAGCGCTATTTAATGTAATACCTGTTTCTCAGTAATTAAATTTTGTATTTATTCATATGTTATTCACACAACAAACTGCAACGCACTGTTTGTGAACAATTCTTTAATACATGCCTTTCTAATATTCTAATTCATTTCAGGTACCCATGAGGATTTCACATCTTCACAGGGCTTAATGCCTTTAGTTGGACATTCACTATCATGGAAAAATGAAAAGGACAATTCTGTGGGACCAAATAATAAACTAGTGGCAAAAATATGGATTCCATCAGATCCCAGGGAATCAGTAAATGATGACAAGGCTACGAGTACAGAAACTAGATGATACAAATGTGTTGTGTCAGCTGCTTATGCACAAATAAGCCGTAAAGACTGTGACTACTACGGTCGCAAAATATGTGTTTACGATATACCTAGTAACTGGCAGTGAATAGGATAGACATTGATAGCTAGTGAACGGAAATATTCAGCAGTGTCAAAAGTTATAGTCAACAATATCGTGCAATAGTTTATTATTATTTTTATTTTTAAATCAAAGGACATCTGACAGTATTAATGCAGAATTTTGTATTTTTCTATAAATTATTATGCTCCTCGGGGAGAAAACGTGAAATATTTGGAATCAATATCGGGCATTCTAATGAAGTTTTGATAACAGTTTTAAAACATATCATGCCTTAGGGCTTACTTACATCAATATTTTAGAGAAGGGAAGGCGAAATCTTCGGTCTCCGAAAATGAGTCAAATTTTTCTTATAATTTGATAAATTTGCTTAAATTGAGGAGGACACTACAGTTGCTGATTAAATGCAATAATTCTAAACAATAAGGACTTAAGCATAATTTCTAAATATAAAGGATGTTATTAACCCGCCAGCTTTTCGTTTTATTTTTCTGCTTTACACTACTTTAACACTTTTACACCCTCCCCCCCCCCCCCCTGTTTCAGCATGTCGCTCACTTACATGCATATTATGATAGCATAAGCATATATGCAAAGTGGCTTGCGAGGGCTTGCGAGGCACGGGTGGAAGTAACTAAAAAAGATGTACCTTTTTCTTTCACGTTAAATTAAATAAAATATGGCTATTTCCACCAAAACCTGAAGTCTCTGTTGTAAGGGAAAACCAGAAAATAGTTTTAAAGCTGGTTATGGGAAACTGTGAAAAACAAATTTCAACAGAAATTGTTACATGCATATCGGAAGATTATTTTTTACTTCTTTTTAGGCAAACTTACATTAAATCTGTCAGAGGTCCTTAGATTCAGTTCATTACTGTAGATATCTAGTCCCCTTCTGACTATTTCAGATAAGTGCGTCTAGCTGACATTCAAACCACAATGAAATATTATCAACCTATAAGACGTTCCAAATACTGGCGTAATTCATTGAACCGTGTAACATTCACACGTAATATGTCAGTGCATGGCAAAGTCTGTAAGTCAAAGCACCTTGATTTAACTGATTGAATATTTACATGTATTTACAAGTTCATGTAACACATCGTAAATAAGTGTAAGTTTAAGACTAGTTTTATTTTCGAGGATAAAATTGGAATACTACACTGAATGAGTTTTAAAGTCTTTTTTTCTACTAGTCGTTAATTAAATAAAGTATTATGTAAACGATTAAAGTTTTGATTATATTCTGTCTTGTTCAAAACTTTCATAACCCAACAAATGACTGGTTACAGAGCCCTAATGCTGTGACAAATACCTAAATGATTCAATATGCTTGTTTTCTTTTGGGATACTTGTGCTTCAGCCTTTGCATTCGAAGTCTACATGTTCCAGCTGTACCTATAAGATTATTACAACTGAAGGTGTTAAATATCAGCTTGGGTTAATTCTAAAAAAAATGGAGGCATTCTCTGAATCGGGGGACATTGCCATATACTGTCATGTATTTTGGCCATTTTTGCACTATGTGTTAAAATTCTGTCTCCCGATCGGGAGACAGGAAATGGCCACAATATAGCGTTTCAGATTCAAGTTGGTATCTTCTGCTTGCAAATTTATCGCACAACAAGCAATGCTTAACAATGAAATCACCAAGAAACTAAACAATTCTTACAAGTTTGAAATCTAGAAACTAGACCAGGGTATGTCACGCATTTCTGTAGTAATCGCAACGGTGCACTTTTGAGAAGCAACGAATAAAAAATAGATTTTGTTGGACTGGTGTCTCCAAATCTGGTTTTAATATGCGCTTTTTGAAAGTAAACTGCGCAGAGCAGTCTATAAATATATCATTTGTCATACTGTCTCCCGATGAGGAGAATGTCCTCCAAATCAGAGACATTTTTGTCTCCAAAATGAGAGACATTTTTCTGATCGAGGGACATTTGATTGTTTCAGGACGTGCGTATTTTCTTGTCTCCTAAAACACAGATAGTCGCTTAAAGGTAGGTTCCTGAGCTAGCGATGTCAAATATGTCCACAAAATAATTTCGTCTTTTTCTGAGCAGTATTGAATTCTCTTATTTTTCTGAATTTGTTGCTACTGAGAAACTCGTCAGATATGGAAGAAAATAGTCGTTTTCCCTTTTGGTTTATTTTCTTTCGTTGGAATTCCAGTTCTAAAAATAACTATGTTTATTTTGTCTATAACTGCGCGATTTCTGATGCCATTCTACAAAGGTCAATTTTCCCTAGACGTGAGCTCTCCTAGAGGTCCTGGCAGGGCGGGTGGGTTAAAACTATCCCAAAATGCAATGCAGCATGACATTAGCTGCGTTATCTATTTTTGGCGCGAACTAAAAATAGCGCTAACTGGTGTGCGAAGCAGAGTTAGGAAATCCCTTGCAAAACAACTTTTCTAATATTTTTTTTGATTTACACTTTTTAGTGAAACTTATTAATTTCCTTTTATAAGTGCTTTCCAACAACTTGGATGAAAGTTCATCAAGATCATGATGCATTCCAAAGTACAGGAACCTACCTTTAAAATGGAGATTGTCTCCATATTTGAGAATGGTTCCCAGCTGAAATATAGAAAGGTGCCTCTGTCGAACTTAAGTTAGTATGCGTAAGTTTATACATGTACGTATATTCGTACAAATTATATTGTTATTCCAAGTCTCATAACGATGTTGGTCCTTAGAGCTCAGCGGAACGAATCTATAGCCGCACTCCCTAGCACCGACTCCGTCCTGTGCCCCGTCTATAAAAGGCCACAGGAGTGGTAGGCAATTCAAAAAAATATAGATGGACGATCGGCGCCCCGTTCACTGCGGCTATGGATTCGTTCCGCTGAGGTGCAGGGGGAACGTCGATATGAGAATTGAAATACTACTACTAGGCAATTCAAATTATGGACCGTTATCACACTAAATAGTTTGAACACCGTTACCAATTACGATAATAAGCTTGAATATGAATGAATTGAGTTTTTCTTTGCGGCTATATGCCAGACTTTGCCGGCAAAAAGGCAGACAGAACAAGTTCTGATTAGAACATCGTGTTTATACGGTTTGCTTGATATTAGACGTATTTTGGGAAATCGTTCAACGAATTGAGCTTTTTTTTTATCTGATCTGATCTGATCTGCAGATGCTGGAATTCTCACAATAAGCAAATATCAGATGAGTGAAATCATTAATTACTATGATCCCGGTTTTATTTACCATCTCTGTCATAAAGACATTGATATTTCTGTACAAGCAAGTTTCAATATTTGAACACAGATATAAATCAAATATATTACAATCTTGTAGTACGATCCCCAGATAACAAAATCTTTAGCATGAGGTACCGCGGAACATGTAAGGTCTACACATAGTATCAAGCTTTAAGGGTAATTGAGCATGGTTCGTCCTGTGCCACTAAATCACACGGAGAGGTTGGAATATTTGCTCTAAGAGTACAATTTAGCCTTACCTATCGCACGAAAGAAGACTTAGGAGTCCTTCATGCGGACCAAGCAGCTAACTTAATGTTTCAAACCACTGCAGAAGGAGAGGGCGAGGTTTGGGCCCAAACCTAAATGTAGTTTAAGCCCTCCCCCCGTATTCTTTTGCTGACCGTTCCAAGGCGGTACTTCTGTTGCGGTTCCTTGATGTTATATTGTGCTGTGTCCGCATGTCTATCGTCTCTGGCGGTTTGGTCAGCTGTATTCTGCCCAATCTGCCTTCTGGTTTGTTTTGTTTTGTAATTGAAATAAAATATAGGTAAACATAGATGTTGATGCTGTTATTTGGGTAGCTGAATGACCATCAGTTTGGGAAAGAGCTGCTCATACGGTTTACTGTGCGTGTCTTTCGTAAACTTGTGTTAATTTCTATGTGTATATGCTTCTTTCCCTATTGATTTTAAGAGCGGAATGTGGGATTTGATTGTATTAATTCCTGATCATTGCCTAGCTTTTTAATAATTAGATTTGTTGTGCATATATACAGTAAGACATCATGCTTCCTAGCTGCAACACTCTACAGGTAATAAATAAGAAGCTATTTTCTTGACTACGACAAGTAATGGTATCCTTTTTTGTGTGTGTTCGTCTTACTCAAATATGTAGTATGAGGTATGTCCGTGAGTTCGTGGACACCCGTAGAATTAAAATCTTAAAAAGTTCCTTCAAGAGCAGAGAATACATTCAGAAATAGGAACATGGGCCAGACTACGTAGTTTCGGCTAATAAAGCCTCGTCAGTGACCCTGACAATATCTGGAACGAAACCGGAAAAAAACATACTGTAATTTCTTAATTTTAATTGGGCAGTCGATTCAAAGAACGAATAGTTTCAAAAGGATCCAAATAATATAAAAGACGATCTAGAATAATAGTCTAAATCGATCTCAAATTTTAGATTTCTCAGAATCTATCCTCTGATCTCAAAGGATGTAAATGAAATATAATCTGCACTATGGATGATGTACGGGGAGACGTTTTACGGCCTCCACACAGCACAACACCAGCTGCAGTGAGGTAAAATTAAAATCTTAAAAAGTTCCTTCAAGAGCAGAGAATACATTCAGATATAGGAACATGGGCCAGACTACGTAGTTTCGGCTAATAAAGCCTCGTCAAACTGAAGAAATCAACACAAAATAGCCCTTTATGTTGTCGTTAATAGCCACATTTTATTCATTCAAGTGTAATGTATAGTGCCGAATATTCCTGTAGTTAATGTTTTACAAATATTTTGACAGACACACCCAGCTATATCAGGGACAGGTGCAAACGTTGCCGTGACGTTAAAGATTAACGTTCGGTGAAAGTCTGTAACTTGTTAAACGGTATTTCCTCTAAACTATCAAACTGACATGACTGAAGCCTTTGAAATCAATGTTACCTGGTTTCTCCCTGCAAATCAAACCTAGTATCTCCCTCCTAATGATCAAACTCTCATAATCAAAGCTTATCAAAGTACTATCAAACTGTATCAATACACTTTTGATGTCCGTCAACCCATTTTTTTCAAATGCTTTGTGATAAAATCATGAATTGGACCTCCTCACAACCTCCGGTACATGCAATTTAAATTTTCCCAACCAGCATGACGGACTCCTCTCAGTTCCTTCCTACGCCGCGGAAAATTTCAAAGCCTATAAAAGGCATATCTGAGAAGTACGGTCTATGAACAATAGCCCGAATACAAGTAGATCTATGTCCAATAAGGTTGCTTCGACACGATGTACAGGTGCGTTGTCCTACTACTTAGCATCGCCTTGATAAAGCCATGGCTCAGAACGTGCAAAAAACAGATAAGCGCAAATTCAAACCTTCTTCTACTAATCATTTTAGTATAAATATATTTAGTATATGTATTATCTGTTAAAGGTTTTTTAGGGGACTTTACTTTCAAACAGTAGCTGGCACAAAAGGACTGGAATTGCGGAGCAACTAAAACCTCGCCGGTCCGTGAACCATATAATCAACATTTGCTGTCTGTCTTTCAGCGGCGGTGCGGCTGTTTTTCATTTTCACTCAGGTAATCCCGCTTTGTTTTTGAATTAAAATAGGTTTATCATCGTTTCATTCGTCCTCACAATTCTTTCCAAGAAGTTGCCTTGTAAGAAACTTACGCATGCTGACACTACATGTATGTCCATTTTCTGTTCCCCTGAGAGGATTATCAAAATCCATTTTCATCTTTAGTCTGTATTCAGAAATAGCATCTATAGCAATTTTAGGTTTCCTTTACCAACTTTATCCGATAAGTCTAGTATTCTTACTCTACGATACTCGTCTTTGATGGCTTTCGCCAATTGTACTAGACCGACGTTTATGATGCACAGTCTTACAGGTCGTTCGTCGTCTTTAGCGGTCCAACCATTTTTACACAGAGAAAGTCATAATGTGGACAACCCTGTAGTTGCAGTTCCTGTAATATGTTTACGTCCCCGCGTCCCCAGTAGTCTACATTATTGCTGACTGTTGCAAGCCGCTTTTTCGTCAATCTTATCTTGTTATTATGTCCACTTGTCTGTGGTCTCCTAGCAATATGGCAACCTATATAACTGCCAAATTTGCTTTGTAATTTGAAACAGAAAATATGTTAAATATGTCTTTCTGTTATTTGTTTTTGTTGTCAGTGTAGGTGTTTTTGTTTACTTGTTGTGTGAGTGATGTTTTCGATTGCGGTAGCTGAATAACCGTCTATCTAGGAAAACGCTGTACATTCGGTTTACGTGTGTGTCTTTCGTGTGCTGTTGTCAGCTGGTATACATACTTCTTTTCTTTTTGTTTTTGAGGGTGAGATGTAGGATATGACTATTCGTTCCTGATAATTGCATATCCGTTTGCTTCTCAAATTTTCATACTAGCTTCCGATGATGTTGCACTGAAACACATGACTTGATAATCGTCCGTTGTCTTCCAACGCCAAATTTAACAGAGCTCGTTCCGAGGTGCTTTAGAAAACTTGGGCCTTAAATTCAAATGGCTGCTGTGTCAGCATTGGTAATTTCTGGAAATGACGTTAATGTAACGTTCGCTCTGACGTGAAAATCTAGAAAGACATGATTAATTTGGAGCCTTATTATCTTTAAGACTAATAATAAAACTATATACTGTAACATTACGCGTTTTACAGACTGGCCAGTTTGTCACACTAGTACCTCAAAAATGGGAAATGAATCGCTGATTTATCATGTATTTCTGCGGATGGTTGACGTCGTGCGATGTTGCTGTGTATAACTTCCAGTGCCGGGGCGTCCTACTGATTTGGAACATAGTAAGGCAAGGGTCTACCGTGCTTGCATCAGATGCGGGTTGTTTGGACGTTTTTCACTCCCCTTTTATATCTTTTTTATTTCTCCCTCTCTCTGGGAGACGGCTCAATATAGACCGAAATACTGTCTCAAATGGCCGTTAAACCCAAGACAACCAACCAACCAACCATCATGTATTGCTTCTGTAATATAATGTAAGATAACTAATAATAGCAAATCCAAAACTGCGTTGGTTTTCTTTAAAACAGTAGTGTCCCCGAACGTTGTTAAGGTAGACGATTACAGGAGAACTCTGTATTGCTTTTGTCCAAACAAAACAGAGTTATTGTTCGCTCAACTTGAGGTAGCTTACCACTTATTATTCATAAACCACCTCTTTAGGGGAAAAGCTTCAGTAAAGAAGAGAATGTTAAGAATGGCCACCATTAGTCAGGTAACTAATGTAAACAATCGCTAAAATAAAATAACAGACCTAGATGAAAAATACTAGATGGTAACATTGATTTTTTTGCTGTAGACCACGGAAGTTTCAGACAGTTTTATAATTTTACCCGGTATAAACTGACACGCCAAATTTACTGCACGCGCCGGGGTTACGTGATCTAGTTGAATAGCGGCCTCCAGAGCAGGGAACATGTGCTTTTTGTCGCACCTGCTTTAGCAAGGTGCGATATAGGAGTTCACTTTTCCGTCCGTCAGGCATTCCATTCGTCCATACGTCCGTCCGTCATCAATTACGTCGACCCTAGCGTCGACCCTAGTGTTAAGTCCATATCTCGCAAACTATAATATCTACAATCATCAAACCTGGCATAAAGCTTCTTCTTAGAATGTTCTCGAGAGCTGTAGCTCTTATTTTTACCTTTGACCTGTATTTTATGATTTGCTGACTTTGTAAAACTGTCCATAAACAATTATGTCGACCCTAGCGTTTAAGTCAATTTCTAGCAAACTATGATACCAACAATCATGAAACCTGGTATAAAGCTTTTTCTAAGAATGTTCTTGAGGACTGTTGCTCTTATTTTTACCCTTGACTTCTATTTCATGCCCTGCTGACTTCGTAAAACTGTCAGTCAACATTTGCGTTGACCCTAGTGTTTAAGTCCATTTCTCGCAAACTATGATACCTACAATCATCAAACATGGCATAAAGCTTCTTCTGAGAATGTTCTCGAGGGCTGTTGCTCTTATTTTTACCTTTACCTATATTCCATACTTTGCTGGCTTCGTAAATGTTTCATTCAAAATTATGTTGATACTAGTGTTTAAGTCCATTTCTCACAAACTCTGATACCTAGAATCATCAAACATGGCATCAAGTATTTTCTTAGAATGTTCTTGAAAGCTGTTGCAATTAATTTACTTTTGACAGATATTTCAATTGTCGCACCTGCTTTAGGAAGGTGCGATAAAGGAGTTCACTTTTCCGTCCATCCGTCAGTCATTCCTTTCGTCCGTACGTACATCCGTCCGTCAACAATTACATTGGCCCTAGCGTCGACCCTAATGTTAAGTCCATTTCTAGCAAACTATAATACCTACCATCATCAAACTTGGCATAAAGCTTTTTCTTAGAATGTTCTCGAGGGCTGCAGCTCTTATTTTTACCTTTGACCTGTATTTTATGATTTGCTGACTTTGTAAAACTATCCATCAACAATTATGTCGACTCTAGCGTTTAAGTCCATTTCTCGCAAACTATGATACCAACAATCATGAAACCTGGTATAAAGCTTTTTCTAAGAATGTTCTTGAGGACTGTTGCTCTTATTTTTACCCTTGACCTCTAGTTCATGCTCTGCTGACTTCGTAAAACTCTCCGTCAACATTTACGTTGACCCTAGTGTTTAAGTCCATTTCTCGCAAACTATGATACCTACAATCATCAAACATGGCATAAAGCTTCTTCTGAGAATGTTCTCGAGGGCTGTTGCTCTTATTTTTACCTTTACCTATATTTCATGCTTTGCTGGCTTCGTAAATGTTTCATTCAATATTATGTTGATGCTAGTGTTTAAGTCCATTTCTCACAAACTATGATACCTAGAATCATCAAACCTGGCATCAAGTTTTTTCTTAGAATGGTCTTGAGTGCTGTTGCAATTAATTTACTTTGGACACATATTATATGCTTTGCTGACTTTGCAAAATTTTAGACCCAAAATTGTGTTGGGCCTAGCATTTTAGTCCTTTCGTCTCGAAGTATGATACCTGTAGTGTGATACCTGGCGTAAAGTTTCTCTTTGGAATGTTCATGAGGGATGTTGCAATTATTCCTGACCTTAACCTATATTTTATGCTATTCTGCTTCAGTAAAATTTTACATCCAAAAAGTTGACCCTAGCAGTTTGTCCATTTCTCATACACATTCTTTTTAAAGTCTCCATAGTCCTATCAGTAGCAAAAACATCTTAACTCAAATCGTTGTAAAAGGCGGTTCAGCCTTCACGTTTGGTAATAAAATGTGGGTTGATGTGCATAAATTGGGTCATATAACTGGCAAAAAGTAGAGAAAACAAGGTTTTTGAAAAATAACAAATCGCCCCACAAATTAAAATTTCCTGTTCTGGTTTCCCGTCTAGCAATGCTATATAAACATAGGCGGGATAGTGATTGGGACTCCACGCCTGTACCATTTTATTCAACCTAATTAAATCGAAAGTAGGTCATTTCAGTAGCCAACTAAAATGACCCAAATAAGTTTTCAAACCCTTTTTATGTGAAAGTTAAGGATGTTTTATTTGTATAAAGCTGGCTAATCACGATCATATACACTGAGGAAACTATACTGAGAAGCTTGCAGCGATACCTCATGATAAAAGTTTTCACTCTGATAGAGCAATAGGGCCTTTAACTATAGTCTTTACTACTGTGGCAGCGCAATGCAGGTGCGACATATCATTCCACGGAATTCTTGTTTCTTCTTTAAACCATCGGCTAGAGTCGTTCTTTAAAACGCGGTATTAATTTCGAGTTTTCTAGTGACTAGCTTTAACGTTATTTCTGTTGCCTATATGAAATAATTGGTGGTAAGCTACCTATACAATGACACTAACTACCGTAAAAATCCTAAGTTTTTGAGCAGATAGGTTTGTACAAATAGTGGAAACTGAGATCAGACTGCTCCTTAGGAACGTTTCTGATTTGCCATTCCGTCAGAACATTTTTGAAGGCATTACTTAATGGTAGAACCACAATAACAGGGCAATAGATAGTAGGGCAAGTGCCGACTTTGGTTGCAGCAGGTGCGGAATGGGGGTTGTCTGTTTATTTGGGTTTCTCAGATTTTGGGGTATTTTTAACTTTAACATTGTTTTGCAAGGAAACGAAACGGTAAAAATTTTGTATTTTTGTCTTATTCTGTAACTTACAATGTAAGGTTTTCTGAAATGATATGCATGAGCATGCCCCATCGATCAAATGTATTTTTCATGACTTTTTTCATGAAATTGAATTTTCTTGCATTTTTAAAAAAATGTAAAAAAATACTTATTATCAAGATAAGTGCATTGTTTTTTTACCAGTTTGTTTTAAACATCCTATAGTATAGATTATATGAATCGCAGAAATGAAAGTGCATTCACGTGCTAGAACTTTGAATTTAAATTGATACTGTGTAAAAAAGTGTGTAGAAATACAAAATTTTGATTTTTGTGGAAAACGAAACGGTAAAAATATTTTTTTTTTTCTTATGCAAATGTTTGTTAGCCCTGTGGGTTATTAGGCTGGTAAAGTGGTTTGAATGCCCCACCAATATTCTTATTTAGTATTCAACTACCTTAATACATGTAAATCTCATTCATGGCGTCGAAAACGATACTAAGTTAGGACTTTTTTTTCGATATATCTTACTTTTCTATTGGCACAAATATTTTTCGGAATAATGAATAAACAATATTTTTGATACAAAAAGGTTACAATATAGGTGTTATACACTGTCAGGAAAAATGATCAAAGTAACCCAGTTATAAGTCCGGACTCGTAAATCATATAAAAATTGATAACTCCCAAAGATTCTAGATACACAGACATGAATCCCGAATAAGAGGTGTGATCAGGTGTTCGCAAGTAGGAAGCAGCACCTGCGTGTATCTGTGGAATCCGCCATAGCTTTGTATCTGTGGAATAAGTCAGAGTTAATAAAAGTCCAGTTTTTGAAAACCTTACAAGCTGCATGCATGCATTGTGGTTAACCGTATCACGGTAGATGTATTTGTTTCCCCATTTAGTAGCACGACGGTGAGTAGGACCTCCGACTAAACGACGACACTCTCCTAAGCTACTAAAGAACAATCTGTCATTGGGGGTTTTCCTTTTGATCTGGCTTCGGACTTAACTTTGCCTAGTTTTCCATGATTTTATGTGTTTAAGTGTGTTGTCTCACTGCTGGCTTATGCCCCAGTCACACACACATATACGGATTCTGCGGATGCTACGGATGGCCCGTCCGTATCTATTCGTATCTATCCATTTAATCCGTAATGGATCCGCATCGAATCCGCAGAGTCCGTAACTGTCCGTTTCATATCCTCAGGGTCCGCAGGATCCGCGTCGAAATTTTGAAAAGGTTCAAAATTCGGGCGCGGATGAGTAAACCGTGAAATTCCGTAACTGAACGAATTTATCTGCATCTATCCGTATCTAATCCGTGTCTCATCCGTATCTATTCCGTATCTTATCCGTAACTGAACCTATCATTCCGCAGTCCCAAGTTGAAGACTGATACGGTTTCATACGGATCTTTACCTTTAGTTACGGAAGTTATGGGTCATGTGAGGGTCATTGATGAGGCTCTAGTAATCGTAACCTCGAAGAATGGCCCATGCTCCTGCTCTCGAATGTGTTTAGTGCTCTGTGCTCATGAAGGATTAGATTTTTATTTAAATTTGTATACCTGGATCCAAACTATAAATTGGGTAATGGTAAATGTTTCCTATAGCCTAATGACCGTAGGGGCGGTGGCTTGGAAGGGGGGGGGGTAAGGTTTCCTATAGCCTAATGACCGTATGGGCGGTGGCTTGGGGGGGGGGGGTTAGGTGGTTAGGGTCAATGTATCTTGGGCATTGCATATGAAAGGCGAAGCCCATCTCTCTCCTTTCGCTGCCTTGTCCTTCCCTGATTTGAAAAAAGTACCCATTTACTGCTTTGTTGACATAGATATTCAGTCGGCAGTTGATAAAGTAGATACTATTCTAATCCTTCAAGAACACTGCACACATTCGAAGGAAGGTACATGGACCATACTTCGAGAATTCGGCTACTCAAACCGTATCAGTGACCCCGATATGATTTGGTTACGAAAACCAGAGAAAGCATAATGTAATATCTTAATTTTGATAAGCAGTAAATTCAAAGACTGATTTGTACCAAAATCTAAACCAATCAAAAATTTCTGATTTCTCAGAATATTTTCTTTACCTCAAAGGAAAAATTATATATAATCTGCACTATAGATGGCGTACGGGGAGACGTTTTACGGTCGCCGCACGGCACGACACCTGTGGCACTGAAGTAAAATGAAATCTAAAAGAGTTCATTCAAGAGCACAGAACACATTCGAAAGAAGGAAGATGGGCCACCTTCGAAGTTTCGGCTACTCAAGCCTGACCAGTAGATATTTATTGCTTCATTTCACCATTAAACTTTGTCCTATATTGGACAACTATGTAATTGGAATTAATAAAAGAATTACTTTGTCCTATATTGGACAACTCATTCGAATTGATAAAAGTCTAATAAGTTTATGAAATGATGGCCCTACTTTAGCCATTGGCAAGTTCATGAAAAGATGACCCCACTGTTACAAATAAGAAACGTAACATCTTCCCATAACTGCACCATACGTCACTGCCATTGCACCGACCCGGCCTCTCTGTTGTAGTAGTCCTTGAGATACAGTCTCTGTTTCTTTGCCCCCTACTGGTGTTGTTGCCGTACAGCCGCATCTCCAAACCAGTATTGGAACGCATCCTTTTTGTATTGAAACGGTACTGTAGAAAACGGTCCGTTACAGTACGCCGAACGAGACCCGTAACTTCCGTAACTAAAGGTAACGATCCGCTTGAAACCGTATCGGTCCTCAACATGGAGTGGGACTGCGGAATGATAGGTTCAATAACGGATAGGATACGGAATAGATACGTATGCGACACGGATAGATACGGATATATGCGTTTAGTAACGCATCATTACGGTTTACTCATCCGCGCCCGAATTTTGAAACTTTTCAAAATTTCGACGCGAATCCTGCGGACTCTGCGGATATGATACGGACAGTTACGGACTCAGCGGATCGGATACGGGTCCACTGCGGATAAAACGGATGGATACGGACGGGCCATCCATAGTATCCGCACAATCCGTATGTGTGTGTGTGACTGGATCATACAAGGAGCAGACACAGATGTCGACGTCGCTGTTAATCTTTTCTATTCTTCTATCCGCTAGGCATGCGCAACAGTCCGCATCTGAAGGTATTTATCTGCATCTAAAGGTTACAGAAGGTAACGGAAGGTTAGTAGTTCGTACCTATCCGTATCCATACGCATCTATTGGTAACTGTATCCGTAAATTCATTAACTAAAATTAGGCCACGCCCACAAATTCTGCGGATAAACTAAGGATTTTATCCGCAACTATCCGCCCTATCCGTAATGTGTGTGTGTGACTGGGGCTTTAGAACGCTTCTATGCGGACAGAACACGTGTTCGGTCCGCGTAGAATCGCTGTAACTCATCACTTAAACCAGTTTTATACGCGTTAAAAACATACAAGAGTTTGTGTTAAGGGCTACATTAAGGGTGATACGATACGAGGTTGCGCGCCTAAATCTGGTTAGGTAGGAAGATACCAAGGAAGGCCACATTCACAAAGTACAGGCCAACCAAGACACTAAGGGAGATTAAAGACAAATATTCTTGTATATTGGGTCTCCTAATCCTATTATGCAACAGTCCTGTGACACTGCTATTTCATCAAAGGAAGTATCCCATCTTACACAGGTAATTACATAACAGGGTCATAAAACCAATAAAGACTGGGGGTGTGTTCTATATAGTAGAGAATATTTGTCTTTAAGGAAGAAACGAGCAAGATAAAACGAAACAGTAAAGCTTTAATAAGGGATATACTGATTCCTACACCGAGGAACAATACAACATAAAACACATAAACGCTATTTACCTAAGAACTGGTCAACATAAAATGAATTAAATTGAACGTTTTTTTTTTTGCCTAGGAGCCTTTCAACGTAAACACCTAACTGAAATTTTTACCTAGGAAATTTTCCTACGCTACTTTACTTAAGAACAAAAAAGACATTAACACTATTTTACCCAGGAACTGTTTCACATAAAACATATAAACGCTATTTCACCTAGAAACTGTTCAATATAAAATATATAAACGCTATTTTACCTAGGAAGTGTTCAACATACAGCACATACATGTTATTTTACCTACGATCGTACAACATAAAACACAGAAACGCTATTTTACCAATTTTCTATTTTGAAGCACAAAACAGAATTAATACGTATTCGTCTTTGGAGTAGAAAATTGACCCCTTATTTATTAATGTATTCTGTTTAAACTCGTCACCGACACCTTTTGCTCACTTTCTCCGTATTTCCATATTCAGCAGCCAGTCTCGTAAAAAGTATCATTGTCCACATATGCTGATATTGTCAGGGCAGTGTCTTTGTCATAACAACATGAAAGGGAAGTTATTATAACTGGAACTCATAAAAGATTTGAGCCACGTCAAGCGATATAGGGCTTCTCGTATTTGGGATCAAACACGGCTCAAGCCAACCCTTTACTCGTGCAGTCTGACTACAGTCTATGTTTTATGTCTTTTGATTCCTTGGGGGTCTACACTTAATCTATACGAACAGCAAAGGTTCTGATCAGACTGCGCGGATGCGCAGGCTGATCTGAGCATTTGCTGTTCGCGTATGCGTTAACTCATTTTCGCATGTCGTATCTAAATTCATGAAAGTGGTCAGTTAAACGGATGAAACCTATAAATTTAATCAAACTGTAAACGACACTTAATCGGGTAATCTAACGAGGGCAATCATCGACATAAAATTAAGAAAAAAATACATAGGCCGCACCACGGAAAACGGTGCCTAGGGTTAGTAAAAACAGTGAAAACGCATATTATCATGCACCTTCGCGCCGTCAGATTAAAGAAGTGCGTGTCCGCACCAACAGTCTAAGGGTGTCGAGGAACAAAGCCAGCTGAGGGTACATCGAAGATCACCCTACGCCATCGCAAAAGCTGTACCGAGTCTTCGCCGCATAGCCCCTTTTTCCAGGCGGATTTGAAATAACAAATTTATTACGTTCTCAATAAAGCGTTTTATTGGGGCAATATAATAGTCTTAGTCGAAATTAGGATATTGGGGTTCAAGCCGCTGATGAACAGACCATCCAAACCTCAACGACAATGTTTGCTGGTCTTTTATTATCAAAATAAACGTCCTCAAAATAAAAGGATAATTCATACAATCAAATTCCCTATCCCGGCGCCCTCGAAACCAGAATGGAATGAAGCACACACACAAATTGGCAAAAGCATACAAAGACACGCACGGTAACCGAATGAACAGCTCTTTCCCAAACAGGTGGTCATTCAGCAACATATATTTTTACCTATGTTCTACTTTAAGTTACAAAATAAATAAAAAAGCAGAATGGGCAGTTATTCAGGTGACCATATTGCTACAGATCATAGACAAGCGGACACAACAACACGAGACACTGCGCAATCAAATATTAATTGTATCACACGATTAATACTCTACAGACAGTTAAAGAAACATCCCATCTTCCACTCATGAACTACGACGGGCATATTTCTCGGAGAGAGGTACTACGGTGCTGTAGAGAACTCCATGTTCACATTTGACTTTCTAATTATTTCAGCTGGCAAATAAACTAAACTAAACTAAACTAGAAAATAGGTAAAGATAGATTTTTTTGCTTATTGTGCTACGCGTTGTTTACACCTACATAGGAGGGAGCTGATGTTCAAGAAACTCTGTCATCTTTGTGAAAACAATATTTCTCACATGCCAGTCTCTATATCTCATTTTCATTTTTTTCTTTGTCAGAAGTGAGTCCCTCTATTTCGGTGTATATGACAGCAATTTGTGCCGGATCCTTAGGAACGTTTTTTTTTCTTCTTATTCTTGAGCCATATATACAGGTTGCATTCTCCTTATTGAACGCTTTTGATGTGGTCATATTGCTCCGAAATTCCATCGCTTGTAGAAGCTATTGTGAGTATATCCTCTACAAGCAACTATTTCACGTCTATCTTTAGTGTCGGAAAAGACACATCATGGAGTCATATATCAGGCATTTTTTTATGGAGGCGTGTGTTGTAGAATTTGAAGATGATTGCTCTTTGACTAAATGAGTATCTGTCCTCGTACGGTTTCCAACACAACAGTGTCCCAAAGAATATTAACGAAACTGTCTGCTAATTGTGTAAGGTAAGTCGTATCATCCTTACTTTCCTTACAATCCCGTAATCTTATTTACCTGTTTGGCTGTCTTGATATCTACACTATCCACCCAGACCTGCCAGTTTTTTTATCGGATTTCGTCAATTGATCTATCCACCTGGGTGAAGCATTTACTTTGTACAATATTCTGCCATGCCTTTTTCCCATTTATAGACACTTTTATCAAGCAGAAGTGTTTTTGTTATTTCACTTCTGTGCTCGTCATTTCCATCTCTTCTTAAGAAAATTAGTTCATCTTTTCTTTCCTGTCACTTTTTCCCGCTACTACATGTACTGCGATTTTTTTAGACTACGCCATTGTAAGTAGACAGTTGCGGTAACGTATTTACGTTGGCGCTATGAAAGCTTCCAAATATTGTTGAAGCGCAACAGGAAAACTCCGACCATGTCAGTGAATACGTAACTTGTCCATTTGCGGTAGTTTTAAGTAATAGAGTCCAGGCCAGGCAAGTGACCTCTACGGTAAAGCATCTCTGTTAATTCAAATACCAAAATTATCTGGAAACCAGGCTGGTACAGTTTTATGGCACAACCTTTATGAATTTATGAAACAAATTGTATGTCTTATCACTGGGCACATTGCGGCATTATAGTCACAATAAGTCAAAATAATCTGTCTCGGCATAAGTAGAAAATAGCACAATCATTCTTAATGTGGTGATTATAAACAAATGTAAGAAAAAACATAATCACGCTTGATTCTGATTGGATCAAAGCAAGGGAATTAAGGGAAATAGACTAGTATCAATAATTTGTGCATTTGTACTTCTTTTCACATACAATATTTAGAAAACTATATTGGTACAGCATTATCCGTAAAAACCGTTTCGCATTTGAGATACTTCTCAACTCTGATAAAACAAATGAATCACACAGACGAGGTCAGTCTACCCAAGACAATCAAATCAATGAACACAGAAAAAACAAGCTACCTTACACAATTAAAAAATGAACACAGAAGAGGACAGTCTATCATACACAACCACATTAACGCACTCTAAAGAAAACAAGCTACCTCATAAAATTAAACGAATGACCGCAGAAGAGGACAGTCTGCCTGACACAATCAAATTAACGAATGCCAGATATGAGTTTTAGCTGGGCGAAAATGCCACTTTGTTAGTTTTGTCGTGGCTCAAATAAGTCAGATCTAAAAAAAAATCGTTTCTAGATGATCTATTCTTTTTAAAAGAGCTGAAACCAATTTAGAAGGACAGCAGGAAAAAATGACAGTGGTATCTTCCTCTGAAAGTATACCCATTCATTTTACGATGTACTGTTAATAGCTTTCATTAAGTACAATTAATGTGTGTTTTAGACTGACAAATGTCAAAGCGAAAAGCTAACACAAGTATGATACACTTTGACAAAGAAAGATGATTGTGGGTTTCTAATCGCCAAGTCAGTGGACACTAATTTAGAAGTGACACACTACAATGTTAATGTCATTTTCACACCCATTAAAGGCTTTTCAACAACCATTTAGCCGCGACAGGGAAGAAGGTTATTTCATACTTATACATAGAGCCAGTGTTCTGATGAGTTTGCGCATTCGCATGGTCTTATCACAATCTTCGCCGTTTGTTAACACTACATATTCTGATGCTTCAAATGAAAGTTTTAGTTACTCTGTAAAAGGGTCCATCATGGTTTGAGTTTCCTTACTTGCAAAAGTATGAAGTATCCTTTTTGCGTGCCATTGCTCAATTTCCTAGTGACTTCGAAAGGACAACAGTACCTAAACCGTCATGATGGGCATTTATTAGCTGCGAACAGTGTCAGCTATTTAAAAAAAATCAGTTGAAAATCGAACTACACGTTCTGGTCACGTGTTTGATAAAAACTCATTATCGACACTGGTCGGTAAACTGAAGCAGTTTTTTTTCTCCTTCAAAAATGTGAGATCGCTTTTGATTTGCCTTTTAAATGAAAATAATTCCGACAAATTGTCTAAAATTTTACGATGGTCAAAATTATTATGCTTAGATCTTATGATGCTTTACGAATTATCTTAATGAAAGTGAAATCTTTTTTGAGTGTCACTTTACAAAATTTACAATCGTGTGTTACGATCACAACTAAGGGTGTAACTAAACATGTTGGTTTGTTATATGTTTGCATAAATTATTCCGAGTGCAGCATTGTACACGTTTAATGTATTCTGTGGAACATATTTGTTCAAAGTAATTGACTGACAATGTTTTTCTCTCATCTTCTGCGTTGCTGGAGGCTTAGGATTTAATCGACTTTTTAGAGCAAGGTACACCGAATGAGCAGCTCTTTCCCAAACAGGTGGTCAGTCAGCTACCCAAATAAAAAAACAGCATCAACATCTATTTTATCTATTTTAAATCAAATATAGTTTCCCATGCATCAGCATCTGTTGGGCACCGAAGACGGTATTGCCAGCTGGTGTGAGTTTCAATTCCTTCCGACGTGCCCAGCAGTGGTTGATGCATGGAGATAGCATGTTTGAACGCTATTATCATGATGTTTGTAATGTAAATTTTACTTTTTGTATGAAATTTAGCAAAAGTTTTGTTGAGCTGTGTATTCAATTGACTCGTTAGACCCAATAGCCAATCCTCGGCAAACAAAATGAAACAAACCGACGTAATGCCGTTGTTCACGTTAACGTTTGTTTGTTTCGCCGGGTCTAATCACTATTCATTTCAAATCAATTAAATATTAAATTACAGTTTGATTTGATATAAATCGCAGTATGATTTCCAAAGGTCTTTCATAGCACTATCATGTGATAAAAATCATATAAAACGTGCTCTTTTACGATCCCGCACGTGTTCATGCTGATAGTTTTGTTTAGGCATCAGAAATAGACCTTGAGCTGACCATAGACCCCCCTCCCCCCCCCCCAGGGGGAGTTTTGTACCCTATGATTTTCTAAAACTACATTATATAGGAAACAAAATGACACATGTTAGCCCTCTGTACGTTGGGGCGTTAACGTTTGACGTCAACGTCAATTACACTACCCAAATTTACATATTCACGTTATAATAGAAGGTAAGCATTGTTGTACACATGCTAGTATTCGCCCTAAATAATGTTTGGTTTCGTCTGCTAGTACATAAATAACTGTGTCAGAGTTATTGACATTGTCAAGGATAAGTTGACTAGCCTGTATAACGTAGTTTACATTGCATATGACGTTTTTCCCCTTCAGTGTCTAAATACATGTAATATAAGGAGCAAATTTTAAGAATTTAAGTGTAGCGAAAAAATAATGTCATATATATGACTGTTTCAATATTCTATTATATAAAAGAAACAATCTAAAGTCTTACAAAACTCGTCAGCAGTCATGATAAATATGTAACGTATATAACCACAACAAAAATACGAAAAAAAAAAAAAAAAAAAAAAAAAAGCCAGAATCAGACTAAATCGCTGAATTGGTGGACTGAAGTTTATACGACTACATCAATTTTCTTGTATTTATGCCGAGCTTAGATAATTTAAATTAAAAGGGAATACATTAAATGGGGACAGAAACTATCTTATTTTTGAAGAATTTAACCTACAAAATGACCAGAAAAGCTACGAAAGCCAACATTAGCTGTATTTTATATTTCAATGTTATCTTTAATTTGTCTTCAGTAGATACTGTTGTGTATGTAAATACGAAGAAATGTCAATGTTACGTGTCCTCTAACTATGAAAAACATCTAATAGAGGATATTTAAAAAGCAATCTAACAGTAACATTACGTTACATAGTTGTAATATGTCGAGGAATAAGATTTGTGAGTCATCTGTTATCAAATTTTTAGTTCCCTGGCGGCATGAAGTATTTATTGCTGTAGTATAAGCTTACCACTGGTAGTCAGATGGCAAATTTAGCTCTTTGAAATACACAAGAGTTTAGCAAGACGCACATAGATTGTTACAGCTGAAGCAGTTCGACCTTGCCTTCAATTCAGTCAGACTTAAAAGTGACTTCATAAAAATGATTTTTTTTAATTTTATGCATTAAATGAAGTAAGTATATGTTGATATATGCTGCAACTGATTTATATTTAGGTTCTCGTTATGATTGGGATAAAATCAGTTTCACTACCTGTGCTGTTGCCGCTGAGCCATTGAATTAGCCTACTTACAAATATGCAACTGTGACTACCAGCCGAGGCAATCAAACGCAGTACCACATCTGCCAGCATGGTATTAACACCATTTTTCTATGCTGTCAGTCGAATCGTCAGCCACGAGCCTCTTTGTACAGTAACTGCTTTACATGGGTTATCAAATATGTGTGGCTCCCGTGATCATAACTTATATGTTAATTTGTGATCTACGTGATCTGTTTATGCAGCTCCCGGCCATCAAATACGTTACAAAATGTTAACAATGTGAAAATTTAAGGATTATAGAAAGTGACATGCTTTATAAAGCATACAACATTCTGTCTTCAGCCTGTTCAGGTATTCTATTTTTCATTATGTTGTTACAAATATTCAAGTGGTCAGGTAGTTTTGCAAACCCCATTTTATTATTTCCACTTGTTGTTACTATCAAAGACTAAAGGTGTTACAAAATACAAATTTCAGTCAGACAATTTTCAGTAATGTAACAACTAAAATTGGAGCTTTATTCTCTAACAGTATTTAACATATTTGGACAAGGATGATTTGATAAGCAGTAAGCTATCATAAATAAGCAGTTAACAACCATATTTATTACTAAAAAGTAACAATATGGTAATACAAGGTCACGGAGATCAAATGCAGAAAGTTACTTAGGTTAGCCCTTCCTTGTCGTGTATAGGTATGCACTATTTCTATTGTTTGATTATTTGCTCACTAATGGTTTGAGGGCTGGATTTGGATTTGGATTGTTTCAGTTCCTGGTCTTTGCATACTTTTTAACTGTATTACTAGTTGAGGATATCGGAAATGAAGAATTCATAAACTCTCAATAAATACGTTGTATACGATACTTGTTTGGTCTTTCTTTTTCCCTAATATTATGCTGCAAAGCATATAACTACAGTGTAGGCAAATACATTCTGAAGGAGAACAACTAAGATTTGCTCATAAATATCTGAACAGCGATGACCAACATTAATATATTCTGTCATTTTCATTTGCCATTTTATTATGTGTGCAGAGCTACTGGAACACTGTCCCTGGAAAAAAACTAAAACATTTTTGTTCAACTAAACGTGTCTTTATGTTAGTGAATAGATTCTCTAAGGGATGATTGAATGTCGTTAGATTCTTTAGAAGATGGTTGAGTGTAGTTAGACTTTAAAGAGCAAGAAACAAAAGCATAGAAATATAGATCATCTTAAACATAGCATTTATAGATAGCTATAGTATACTATTGAACTGCCAGTGTCTCTTTTCTGTATTAAATATTTCTGGTACTATTTTCCCAAACTTCTGGTTGACACATAATTGTTAGTTACATAAATGGACTAAGTAAAGCAATTTATTGACACTACCATTAGTTATTTTCAACAGTCTGTTTGTTTCTTAACTGTAACTCAGCAATGTTGTTTTCTCTGGTAACGTAAAATATACAATAGTCTTACAAAACTAAGTATACGCTGCCAGCAAATATCTACATTAGCTTTGATGCTGAACTGTATTTGGCTTAAGCCTTTAAACTTCAGGTTACTGTTCTGCTTTATAGTTTTTCAGTGTTCACGTAAAAGCTATAACAAATCATGTCAATAAACATGGTGGAACTCCAGTTTGCATTGTTGATTACTGATTGTTGTATAGTTTTAAACTAAACACGTCAAAACCGCTTAGCTTTTAATTGTATCAAACTGATTGCATATCATTTTATTCGAGCCCTATATGTAAAATCAATGCTGGCTTTTAATAGCTGCGGCTTTATTTTTTCTGAAGTATTTTTTACTTTTAATTTTATTTTATTTTATTTTTTTTATATTTTTTTTTGGGGGGATTTTTCAGCTGTATATAACAAAATTTCAGGTATGTTAATGTCTTTAGAACTCTAATGTACAATTTGTAAAAGAAACTAAATGGGCAATGTCAGTATGAAATACTTTTATTTTTGTTATGATAACAAAGTAAACACCAAAACCCGTTTTGCATGTGCAGAATATGTCAATGCCCTTAACATTACAATTTGAAGTATACTGTGTTTAATCACGTATAAAACACACCTCATGAATCCCTTAAAGTAATAACTGAGAGAAATGTTGATATGTCCAAGTACACAATATATTATAAGAACACCCAGACTTATATGTGTTATTTTTTAATGTGACAGTGGAGAAAAAACTGATTAAAGGTATTACAATAAACTATTTTAAATATTAATATTATTTACGTTACTACAAGTAATAGCTTATCATAGAAAATAAACCAGAATGCATTTTTCTCTTATATTAAAAGATTCTTTTATGAAGAAACTGCTACCAAAGAAAATAAAATGATTTTATCTTCAAATTATATGATTTTAACAAAAGTAGCCCTAGGTAACGTATATAATCGATCATTATGGCCGAATAAAATGCATTCAAAATACTGCTGAACTGCTCCTTGCTGTTTAAATAGGCTGGTGTATTCAATATTACCGTTTACTGTTGTTTTCAATTCCAATAGTGTAGTTTAAGCGCTTGAATTATACGTAAAGTGATAATTGTAATATGGAACATTCATAAGGGGTTACTGTGTTTAACATTCTATTTCTCCCAAAGTATACAAGATAGGATACTAATGTTTGCAGATCTGAAAAGATCAATAAATTTTCTTTAACACATAAACAAACATTTGGTCTAATATTAAAGGAATAACTTACAAAAAGAAAGTATTTTGGATGGAAATTGCAATTTTAATGGAGAGTAAAGAAAAACGTCACGTATATTACACCACGTAGACAAAAGTGACGTTTCAAACATCATAACTTTTAGCTATTGGATTGTTCTATTAGACTCCATTATAATTTTAAACATTGGAAAGTGAATTCTATTTTTTATAATTTTTGATAATTTTTATTTTATGATTATTATATTAATGGGTAACTTAATGTAACAGGCTGTTACAGCTTAACGCCCCACTCGCCAGAGGGCTAACATGCTGCAACATACTTCTAAGATGCTGGTCTTTAAGAAAAGTATGGTCTACAAAACTCCCCCTGGGGGGGGGGGGGGTAAACCATATCTGGCTCATGGCCTAAAAGGCAAATTCATGTGAAATCACAATATTAATATTTGCATTTGATAATATTAAACAACATGAACTATTAGGACCGTGTTATTACAGTCATCGTAGAAACTATCTTCCAATATGTTCTGATTTGCATCGAAGAAAATTAAAACCTCCCCAATAATTTTTTCAAATATGTGCTCCTAAAGTTATTATGGTATCATTAAAAATCTGATTGTTTGACGATTGTGTTGAAGAAGTGGACGAAGACTCAAACTTTTCGTATTATCAGTAGTCATCGGAAAGATATCTGAAGGCTGCTGAATGATCCTGGTATATTTATTACAGATTTTCTTGTTATGTAGATCTTTATACCAAAGAAAACTGGTACCAAAGAGAACTGTTTTGAATTACGAATAAACAAAGCTTTAATATCATTTAAGCTTTTAATTTCTCCCTTTTGCGCATACCTTTCCTTCCTCTCTCTCTCTCTCTCTCTCTCTGACTCTCTATCTCAGGGACGTATCTATAGACTGATGCTGTGACGCCGTCACAAATTATTGGGTCACTTTTATACTATAACTTGCTTCTTAATATACAAATAGTCGAAAACTTACAAGACGCCGACAAACAATGTTTATTTTAATACTAGTAAACCACAACAGAAGCATCGCCTTGGATCTGTCAGTAATAAACCTCTTGGTGGTGGGAGTGGGGTGAGGGAGGCAACTGGAGGGCTTGAACCGGTTTTACATGCGCACAAACCTCGCCCTAGTCTATTTCAACTTATTTGTCCGGCGTATTCCTTGCTCCCAAACGATCTTATCCATCTATCGAGGACTTATTTAGAAAATATTTTTTCCTGTTGTTTCGTTATTAGAGAAGACCAAAGTGAAAAAAATCCAAACCAAGCACAACCCGCACCCTCTGCAAGCTTAGTAGGCCTCTTGCAATATCAATGGGACGCCTCAACACTCAAGGTCACAAAGGACTGTAATCACGCAAAAAATCAAATGTCGCTAACTGGTCCAGTCAAATTGTGGGGGAACCTAAAACAAATTGCAACAAAAGGTTTCTTTACAGTAATAAGCTCCTAAGACCTACATTTTTAACATACTAAAAGTAGGACAAAATCGGGGAATGCGAAACTTGATTTTTTTCATATGTCTTGTTTTCGAAGGATTTAAACCACTGCACAGCTACTTTTGGTCGGAAAGCCACTTCTAAACATCATTTCTAAACAAGTAAAATCCATAAAAGTCGTTGATAAAACAGTTATATACTGTTCTTTAGCTTTTGTCTACCATTAAATTTGCTGATTATGCATAGCCGGTCGATCATATAGTATATTACTATTGGTTTACCCCACCCACCAGTGCAAATTTTGCTTTTACCATAACCTCTATTCAGATGGACAATATGGATGGTAATGAAGATAGTAAACAGAATCAATGTTTTCAAATGAAGAATGTGACAGAACAACAGAAGAAAACAGCTTGATGTAACTCCTATTTATCAAATGACGGGACATCTGAGAGTGTTGTTTTGTTGCTTCACGTCCACGGTAAACAGCCATGGTTATGTCGGGACGGTCAATTAACCTTACGACACTATTGTTTGGCCGGCTTAGACCTCCTATGCAAGTAAGCAGTACTAAGTGCATATACTTTCGCCAGTAACTGACATCTGTCCTTCCTGAATCAGCGGAAAGAGAAACGGAAGTAAGTAGCCGGACTGGGTATCGAACACAGGACCTATGGCTCTTGAGTCAGACGCGCTACCGACTGCACTATGTGGTCCGGCTAAATACTTCATGTGTTGAAAGGATAATCCACTAGAGGGTTAACTATGCAGATAACTCGGACATGCTTTGGGATATTAGGTGATGACTTCCATGACATTTTTGCATTCACAAATGGTAAAATGTTTACTTTACTGGTTCAAAATTTACAAATTATACCTCCTTCTCGCCTTACAGCCAACTCCCCACCCCGCCCACTCCTCTGGAAAGAAGTCATTGTGTTAGCTCGCCTAAACGACCTTCAGGAAGAGCCATTGTTGTCACCACGGTGTCGGCCTCCGCGTTTGCACCCACGTCCATGTCCCCCTTTTGGGTGTTTTAGGTTATTTAAACACCCATATCTCTTTAACCCATTGATAGCCTAAGTTGATACTTTCACTTATGCTAGATAAGGGTCTTACGTTTTACACCCTTGCCCCTCAGTGACCTTGAGGTCTAGGTCATCGAATTGGAAATTTCATGTTAAAATATGGGATGTTCTTTAAGGTTTTAGCTCACCTGTCAAGATGAGCTTATAGTATAGCCTAAGTCCGTAGTCGTCTTCCACACTTAAAAACATACCTCCTAAACCATCTGCCCAATCTTGATCAAATTTACTGTGTAGCATTGTTGGGTGGGGTATTGACTGCATAAGGTTATAGGGCAGATTAGATTGGAACTCTGGTTGCCATGTCAACATAAAGCTCCCATAGACTTATAATGAGAAAAACTTAAAAAATCTTCTTCTCCGAAACCATGAGGCCCAGAGCTTATATATTTAGTATGTAGCAATGTTTAGTGGTCCCCTACATCACTCCTGCCAATCCATCCCCTGGGATCCAAACTGGCCCCATCGTAGGGGCCCATTTGTTTATAAAGGGCTATATAGCTTAAGAACCTTCAAAAAATTTCCACTCTGAAACCATGAGGTCCAGAGCTTACATATTTAGTTTGTAGCAATGGTTTGTGGTCACGTACGTAAATCCTGCCAACCATGCCCCTAGGGTCCAAATTGGCCGTCCCCAGGGGTCATTAGCTCCCATAGACTTATAATGATAAAAACTTTAAAACTCTTCTTCTCTGAAACCATGAGGCCCAGAGCTGAAATATATACACAAACCCTGCCAACCATGCCCCGGGGTCTAAACTGGCCCCACCATCCCAGGGGGTCATTTGTGTATATAGGGCTATATAGCTTAAGAACCTTCAAAACTTTTCCTCTCTAAATCATGAGGCCCAGAGCCTACATATCTAGTATGTAGCAATGGTTAGTGGTCACGTTCATAAATCCTGCCAACCATGCCCCTAGGGTCCAAATTGGCCACGCTCCAGGGGCATTAGCTCCCATTGTCTTACGAATTAAAAAACATTTTAAACAATCTTCTCTAAAACCATGAGGCCCAGAGCTTAGACATTTAGTTTGTAGCAATGTTTATTGGTCCCCTGCATAAATCCTGCCAACCATGCCCATGGGGTACAACCTGGTTCCACCCCTGGAGTCATTTGTTAATATAGGGCTATATAGCTGAGAACCTTCAAAAATATTTTCTCTGAAACCATGAGGCCCAGAGCTCACATAATGAATAGCAATAGTTAGTGGCTACGTTCATAAATCTTGCCAACCATGCCCCTGGGATCCGAATTGCACCCCACCCCCACCCACTATTATTGACTCCCATAGACTTATAATGGAAAAAACTTAAAACATCTTCTTCTCTGAAACCATGAGGCATAGAGCTTATACATTTATTTAGTATGTAGCAATGTTTAGTGGTCCTCTACATAACTCCTGCCAATCAAGCCCCTGGGGTCCAAACTGGCCCCTCCCCAGGGGGTCATTTGTTTATATAGAGCTATATCGCTAAAGCACCTTCAAAAATCTTCTTCTCTGATACCATGAGGCCCAGAGCTTACATATTTAGTTTTTAGCAATGTTTAGTTGTCACGTACAAAAATCCTGCCAATCATGCCCCTGGGGCCCAAATTGGCCACGCCCCAGCGGTCATTAGCTCCCATAGACTTATAATGGGATAATCTTTAAAAATCATCTTCCCCGAAACCATGAGGCCCAGAGCTTACATATTTAGTACTTAGCAATGTTTAGTGGTCCTGTTCATAAATCCTGCCGAGGAGATTTACAAAGACTATTCATAAGTATTTTGCACTGTTTGTGTTATTAAACATGTAGTATTCTGCTCTTTGTGCCTTTGTTTCGGGCTTCTTATGCCTTCAGAGACCAGTATTCTAGATTTAAGCATGTTTATGGTAAGCAAAGTCATCAGTATGATATATTTCTTGTTGCAGTTCAGTAACTGACCTTCAAAAAATCACTTCAGATTTTAAGGCAGAATAAAGTGGGTGGGGTAATTTATACCATTTTTAGACCTAGATGGCTTTACTACATTCAATAAGAAAATGTGCCAAATTCAATTTTAAGCTTCTAGATTCAATTCTGGCAGAGGCAGAATAGGTTCTTAGAAATAAAACTCACAGCAAAAATGTTATGTCATATAAAACATTACAAATAATTGGTATATCTAAGACGCAAATAGGCGCTTGTAAAAATGCAGAAAAAAACATATTTTGCATTATCCGATTTTATCCTACTTTTGATATGTCATATGTGAATATTAGTTCTCAAAAAAAATGCAAAAAAAAACTTTTGTTGCAATTTGTTTTGGGTTAAGGGAAAAAATCGCCAGTTTGCCTGGACTAAACAGTCACGACTCAAACTAGCGTATGAACCGCTGTCAAAGCATGTCTTAGGCCCGATTTCACGTCACAGTTATACAACTCGGATTAACAAGTGCGTGGTCTATTTTATCGAAAGGCACAATGTAACATTTTGTGTTCCGAATGCTAATCCATGTACTAATCGGGCCTTAGCGAATAGTGAATCGTAATTATTAAGATGATCGTAAGGTAACCGTGTCGCCCCCTTTACCGTTTTTGCAATTCCGTCGACGGTCTCGTAAATACGAGCACGTCGTAAATGTCTCTCACATTTAAGGCGACAAAATTGATGTCACTCACATTTAAGGCGACAAAAATTGACGTCTTAGCGTCATCGTAAAACTCCTGCGCTCCCTCTTAAATTCAAAATTCTGTAAGTCCGGAACAGTAAGGAATATATCTGGGTTTTTTATTCTAGTGCACATATATATCAAAGTACTGCAGTATAATAGTATTTTGTCTCTGAACTTTATATAATTGAAAAGGAGCTGATAACAATCAAAAACATTATTTACAGGGTGGGTGGAGGGAGGGTACCCTTTTAGCATGCTAGTTAATACTTACATATGCCACAGAAATGTGCACTTCGTATATAGGATCTTGCATATGGATATCGTACAATGAGTCCCTCCCAGTGTTGAACAACTTGGACTTCAGTCGAAGGTTTAGAGGAACTTGTCGTTTTTCTTCTTTCGTCCACCGGGTCGACAACCACAGACACAGTCAAAGCTGAAGATTTTTCATAAATGCTGTTATACGCATTATCGGTCCCTTCATCATCTTCAATACCTCAGCGGGAAATTCTTGACCTTTTCTGTTGGATTTTTATCGCATCTATGCCACCTTTAATACCTTCTATGGCTGTTGGACCAGGAATAGACGCTATTTCTCTTCCAATGGTGCCAAAGGTGCTGTATCAGGAGTGTCGCTCCCAGTTTTCTCCATCTCAGCATTAATTTTCGATGCCTTTATCTTTTCGCAGAGCTCCAGTTAGTCCAAGTTTCATGAATAAATCTGCACGTCTCTCCACAAGGGAGACAGCATTGTTCGTAACGGCATTTTGCCTCCAGCATTTTACTTTTCTTTCATCTATTAGTGTGTCACTGACTTGTAAAAAAGTATCTTATTGTGCACGATAACCTCATTACGCTCTTCATAACTAAAATTTCCTCTTTATGTCCCCCCACCATGGGGGAGGACATATTGTTTTTGGTGTGGATCCCGTCGGCGTCGGCGTAGCTTCTTGTCTGCACTCTATCTCCTGAAGGGATGGATGGATTTCAACCAAACTTCCACCGATACATCACAGGGTAGGGAAAAAACTGTTTAGATTTTGATGACCTTGACCTTATTTTCAAGGTCACAGAATGATGAAAAATAGCTTGTCTGCACCATATCTCCTGAAGGAATTGATGGATTTTCACCAAACTGGCACAGGTACATTAATGAAAAAGGGCAAAGAACTGTTTAGATTTTGGTGACCTAGATCCCATTTTCAATGTCACAGGAGGTCAAAGAGTGTTGAAAAATGCCTTGTCTGCACCATATCTCCTGAATGGATGGATGGATTTTAATCAAACTTGCATAAATATAACACTGGGAGATGGCAAAGAACTGGTTAGGTTTTGGTAACTTTTACCTTATTTTCAATGTCACAGGAGGTCAAAGAATGTTGAAAAATGGCTTGTGTATACCATATCTCCTGAATGGATGGATAGATTTAAACCAAACATGCACAGATATATAATTGGGAAATGCAAAAGAACTGATTATATTTTGGCGACTTTAACCCTATTTTCAAGGTCACATGATGTCAAAGAATAATGAAGTGGAAGGGCTTTATCATCTGGGAAAGCCAACAGAAAGGCAAGAAAATGTTTCCTTAAGTAACAATATCAGAAGAATAAAAAGGTGTCTTAATGAAGATACATAGGATACTCCTAAACCATTGATACCAATGTTTCGGTGACTATGGTTTGAGGGCTGGATTTGGATTTTGATTGTTTCAGTTCCTGGTCTTTGCATACTTTTTACTGACAGCTTATTCATCACTTTTAGTGATATCTAATCCTGCTCTAACATTTTAATCGGCCACATCACTTAGCGTTATCAGTACCTTTTCACCATAAGATAACATAGCGATACCAAGTACAAAATTTTTTGACATGATAGTAATTCTTTTTATTATTATTGGATTGTGACGTTCTCCGTTCTACCTCTTAAGGGGTTTTACATTTCTCAACTTATTCGGTATGCTAGAGTGCCAAGCCATGTGACTGACTTCAATGCCCGTAATAAAACTTTAACTGCTTATCCTCTCTAACAGGGCTATTGGTTCCATAAACTTCGAAAACAAAATCCAAAATTTTATCGACGACACTATGAATTGGCTTGTTAATTCAAGGTCGAACTAAGAATTTTATGGTGGCTAAGTCTATAAATTCTAACAAAATGTAAATGCAGCTGATTTTTCTGATTAGTTCTGAAACAATATCATACGTTACCAACGTATTGGATATAACAGGAATGAAATGCTGTAGTGTGCATGTTTAGTTGTTAACCCAATAAAGGTTAATAACTTTGCTTCCCTCTTTAACTGAACGCCGTTAGGATGGGCATCAGGTTCAGTGATGGGTCCGACATAATGGTATTTATTCTAGTTTTACCGGGGCTTATCTTGTCTTTTGCTTGGTCATTCGGGGTTCAACAAGGTGGTTTGCTTCTGCTCCGTTATTTCAGTGGTGTTGCTTGACACCCCAGGTACCTCCAGGTGTCGCAATAAAACTACGTGAATGAATTTTCTGATACATGTGTAGCTGAATTTATTATTATCATTTATTTGTTTTCATCCAGTGATGCCTGAAGATTTTTCAGTCTTACTGGGAGGTTGTTCTCCTCTTGTGACTGGTTTGTTTTTGTTTTGATTGGAGGAGCTTTCGTGTCTTCTCTTTCTGGTGGTGGGCAGGCTGAGATTATTGAAACATTTAACTCTACATCTGTATATCTAGACGAATTTTGAATGTTGACAATCTTGGTTTCAAGGCATGGTGGGTCGGCTTTGTCCGCCTGGGCTGTGTTAAGGCAGGGCTCATGCATCAGATACCGAGTCACCGTTTTTCGGATTTGCATTTATCTAATTCAAACAGATTTGTTTCGTCCAAAGTTTGTTGTAAACGTGATGACTTCGCAAACCGATGTTTCTGTCGAGTTTCTCATCTCTGATTCATCATAGGTCTTCGGATTTGTTTGCTTTCTGTGATGATGATTGATTGGTTAGGGAAGCTTGATGCGGACCAAACAGCTAATAAAATGTTTCGAACCACTGCAGAAGCAACGGGCGAGAGTTTGGATCCAGTAAAACTAGTGAAAGGCCCTCCTCCCCTCCCCAAACCACCCCACCCTCATTGCTACATGTTGTTATGTCCGCTTGTCTATGGTCTTTACACGATGGGTAGCCATAACCATAACGCCACTTTCGGAGGAAACGTACAATGTAACTTGTGCCTGTGACAACTTTCGGAGGAAACTGGAGGGGTAGTCACGTCAGACGGCTCATAAATTCATCAAAAATCAGTGGTTGTGGTCGCAAATTATTGATGCCACGGATATCTCAAATGAATAAACCTTTTTACAAAGGCAAATGCGTTCCACTCGCCGCATCGTGAAAAGTGTTTCGGTAGCATAAATTCGTTCATTTTTTTTTAATTTGCCGGATAAAAGCACGACGCATTTTGCTTTTAAAAGGCACTTTCCAGCATCGTTTTCTACAATCTGTGGTTAAAATATATTGCGTATACATTATTTTATCAAATGAAAGCGAACCTTTATTACTTATATATATGCAGTAATATGCTGTGATAACAGCTTCAAATACACGGGAAAATATCTATAGGTATCTGCTCCTTTCGGCAAACGTCCAAAGTGGAATCGTTCTGGCGCCGGCTATGTTCGGCGTTTCTGGCACCGGACCCTTAAATAAAAAAGGTGCATACCAAAGCCACAGACTTCGTGTATAAATCCATGTATATCAAATTATTCAATATCAAATTTAAAGAGTAACTACACTTCAGAAACTGACTGAATCAGATCCCAAACCCTATCCCCAACATCAAAGGGAAAGATTGACAAAGACATCCCAACAAACAATAAATTAGAAGTGATAAGCCGAGTCAGCTATCTTTACCAAACCAAATAATTTAGACCAACAGAAGGGTTACAACAGACTAAGCAAATTATACGAAAAACATTTAACAACTATTTTTACCTATTTTCAATTTTTATCACGGTAGGGTTAAACTGATAACACAATAAACCAAACAGCACCGAACATAAAACAAATGCAACCGCATCGAAAGTACCGCCTTGGGACGGTCAGTAATAACTACTGGGGAGTTTAAACCGGTTTTACTGGGCCCAAACCTTCATCCTCACCCTCCGCCGCGGTGCACACAATAAGTTGGTAGTTCGGTTCGTATGGAGGTCCCCTAACTCATCAGAGAGTCATCACGGGCAACAATTAAAATCAAGAAAAGTAAAAAGTATGCAAAGACCAGGAACTGAAACAATCAAAATCCAAATCCAGCCCTCAAACCATAGTTGGAAACAACTAAGATTACAAATAATCAAGATACAGAGAACATATGGCCAACCGAGTGAGCAGCTTGTTCCCAAAAGGTGGCCACTCAGCAACCCAAACCGAACCAAAAATAATAATAACATACATAAGGTAAAACATCACAGAAACTCTGACACCAAAAACAGGCAACAAAGAACCACAACAGAACTACCGCCTTGGAACGGTCAGTAATGAATTACTGGGGGGCTTAAATCGATTTTACAGGCCCAACCTCACCCTCAGTTTCTGAAGTGGTACAAAACATTTAGTTGGTTGTTCGGTTCGCATGATAACCCTCTAACTCGTCAATGAATCTTCACGGTAAACACATAAATCAAATTTCAACACCATGAAGAAGCAAAGACGAGACTGTGATGAAGCAAGGATGAGGACTCGACAGCCAAAACGTGTTGAGACACCTGGAGATCCCTGGGGCGTTTAGTTTGCAGGTCGAATTCACAATGTCATGTTAAAGGTAGCCATATAAGGCCGTCCACAATTCTAGATCTATAGGGTTACGTGGGGATGGCTGAATCTTATCTTCATTCTCATTTTAGCAGGCGCAAAAGAAAATGCAACTCTTTCCTATGGTGAACTAGAAAACCGAAACAAGTAGTTCTGCTGACATACCAACCCGATAAAACGATCGTAAGATACGGTTAAGCCATCAGGTAACATGCGTACATGGCGCTCCCAGAGTACCAAAATCCCAAATACATGTCTCAAACGTGCATATTTTTATGCTATTAATTTATAGATCATAACAAATTGTATTATTTTCCAAACTGGAACGTGTATGATACTGGTATTTGAGTAATGCTATGTTTCACGATGTGGCATGGTGACTTTAACTTTTGGCATACTTTATGAAGGCTGTTGAAAACCTGGCAGAGCAAATGCGGATAATTCATTTAACTATAAATAAAAGTTCTGGATATTATTAACAACCTGAACTAGTTTTTGTCATTCATGTCAGACTTTCGAGAGGACAGCAGGAGTACAATACAATAAACATAAGCCCTAAGGCGTTTCTATTGACAGACAGGTAAATACTATACTACAAGCTCTAAGGCTTTTGCTGTTGACAAACAGATAGCATACTTTGAAACAAGCATGCATATATCTTACAATGGGGCATCACCGATTGTACTTACTTATAGATGGTACCCATGGTCGGATTCAGTTACAAGTGAAAATCTCATTTGGATGAAAAAATCAGTATGCACCATGCATACAGGTAGTAGTTCGAATACCGAATGGTTCCGGAAACCAAGTGAAACCAATTGTATTCTTGTACTTAAGCCGGACATTTTCGTGAATATGTTGGCCAACTACTAGGTATTGTTCTTTACTCCAAAAGGAACGCATACAGTAAATTACGTTTTTTCTTCTAAAGCATCTGTAGCTATACCCTTTAAGGGCCCGCTGCCATAAATAATAGGTGATTTTATATTATTTTGGTGAGTTTTCGGTTCATTTCTCCATGTAATTTTATATCCGACATTTAAGAAAGTACCAACTGTTTCATTTAAATAAAATATGAAGGATCTATATTTTCATTTCTATGTATCTAAATTTTCATTACTGTTTCTGTGGCGCGGAACGGAACCGAACGGAACAGAATGGAACAGAGACATCTTTCAAAATAGCATTGTTACTGTATTAGAATAACAGGGGCGGTAATCAATGCGTTTTATTCCTTAAAATAATATCCAAGTTTGGCAACAAAAGTTATTAAAGTAATGAATAGTAACTAATTTAAGAAACCAGATGGGTGGGTGACCATGGTGGAGGAGGTGGCTATTAGCTGTTGTGTTCCGTTTCGCCAAATACCAACAGCCTTCTATGCTTTATGAGTTTGGACCCATCATTTTGTACTCTTCTACTTTGTGACTGTGACATTTCCGTAGTGTCTTTATATAATTATATTCATATTGTCATGATTGGAAAAAAGATTCAAGAGAGGCTATCTACAAAATAGAAAACGTCTATTGCATTAGACCAAACATACACTCGCTTACACTATAGGGTACCAAATTAAAATTTCAACACTTACTTAAATCAATACAGGATGAGTATGTATTTAGACATTAAACATTATGGAAATGATGTTCAAGAATCCGCTACAATTTTTAAAATTACCAGCTAAAACTTGCTCAATTACAACATGTTGCTTTCCCTTAAGTGTATCCATTTTTCTTCAATGTATCTGTTTCACGATTGTCCCTGTTTCAATTTTCTCTTTTCTCGTTATATGTCTCTCATTCCTTCTTTTTGTGTGTTGGATGTGTGGTGCTCTATGACTGTTTGGGCTTTAACCAACCACTGGGAGAATACAACAGACTGTGCAACCTATGGTCCCAGCCTGAGAGCATACTACCGAAGGCCGAGAGAGAGAGAGAAGAATGTGTCCTCCGACCGACTGTCCCGCATATGGCAAGAAATGTTATGCATGTAACAAGAGAGACCATTTTGCTATCGTCTGCAGAACTAGAGGGTGTCGAATTTCAAGGGGTAACAGATATGACAGAGCACAAAGGAACGATCTCTAGGCCAAGCAATTAAAATGTTACGGTTGTGGAATAACTGCTTAAGATACCATTGACAAACACTGTTGAAAAATGAGGAGAAATGTAATAGCCTGCTATATGACAAATGCTTGGAACCAGCTGATATCAATTACGTTGACGCCAACTAACGTTGTTTCTAAGTTACATCATCCATCTTAATCACTCTCATCTATAAACTGTCTTATATTTATCAGTCGTTTGTTCATTTATTACATCCGCGGGTACCTGATCACACCTCTGTTTGGGGTCCATGTCTGTGTATCTAAAATATTCCGGAATTGTCTAAGTTTAAATGACTTCCGAGTTCGGACTTATAATTTGGGTACTTTGACCACTTTCATTTAGAGCACAAATTGTTATACGAGGGTTGATCATTAAATAATGGAAACTAGCGTTTATTTCATTAGCTATGTATAAAAACAGTACTCAAGGTATATAAAACCTAAGCAGCAAGCATAGGACATATAATTAAGTTGTAAAGTACTTTTAAGGATTATCGTTGCAAGATGCCTTAAACACGGCTGGTAATGTCGTAAGGGGCGATCAAAAGTTATGCATATTAAATCCTTACGAGAGTTTCCGGACATGAGCAACGGGAGCAAACTACTATGGCAACCGCTACGTAAGTACCAATATTTTATCTGTTTTTACTGCTTCGCAACACAATATAGGCAAAAGGAGAATGTGATTCCCAACAATAATCATTTCTGCACAAGAAACGAAAGAATCAGACGTATGACAGTTTATAGCTGACGTGTAATCTAGGTTCTCCCATATATGGTGTAGCCGTGTACTCAGTTTTCGTGGTTGTTTTCACAGGTATTCTTTACAACAGATGGTCTAAACTGCTTTATGGTTGTAAGTTATTGTATTCTTTCCCCACTATCTTTCAAGCAAAATCAACCAGCGTTAACTTTTTGGTGCCACATTGTTACCGCGACGAGCTTTTGGTAACTATTACCCCTTACGACATCGGATGCCCCTATCGAGACGATTGCCCATTACGAGACGAATTATTACAATACCATTGGGGCAAAAATAAGGATATTTTTTATAATTAACCATCTGAAATGAGATATTTAGTTTTTGTGGGTGTTGCCCGTGTTACAAATCAGGTCAAACACTTGCAAATAAGACATTTCAATAAGAAAAAATCATAAAAGATAAGTTCCCAAAAACAGGAATATTCTCAATCTTGATGCACGATGTGACACCGATCGAATCCTAAAATGATCAGCACAGGTCATGTCTCGAGCCCGAAAAGTGAACAAAATAACAATGAACATAACGTTTACATTCAACACTTGCTTTGGTGTTCATTATGCGAACATGCCTCTGCGTCATACTACGAATTTAAATTGTTTAAAATGACTGTTTTCAGTTCATTGTTTTATTATTTTTCTTTCTTTCTCTCTTCTTTTTTTTCTTTTCCTCCAAATAGAAGCGGTTCTAATAAGTGTCAATAATCTTTTTTAGAAGAAAATAAGAAACATGTTAACCCCTGCATGTAAACCCCGAGTGTGTTGTGTCCTTGAACAAGAGACATTTTCTCCCCAAAAGTACTGGTAATACCCAGGAAGAGGTGGCTCCGTCCCAACATAACTGAAAAATTGTTTACCGGGACGTTAAACAATAATCAAAAAGTTTCGTCATCACAAATTCCAAAAATAGTGGTTGGCTATTTACTGTGATTCTAATTTCCAAGCCATGGAAATACAGCTATCGATGTATATCACCTCAACAGCCAAGGGTAATTCTCGTACCAGTTTTGAACCGGTTGCGAGCAACAATGCTGTCTCTGTTTTAAATAGTCCCAAAATTATGTTATTTCGAGCTAATGCACTAGGCATTTGTAACCTGCCCTGGAGCAGGGCGGGGGATAGAGCAGTGCAGAGGAAATACCATAGGTTTCATATATATATATATATATAGGTAAACATGGCAGTGCAATGACAATATAACATAATGCGGGGGGGGGCGTCATATAACAACTGAATGTCCCCACAGTGCTGGGCTTTTAGCAGGGATCAAACACACTGTTAGTCACTGGGACACTGGGACTGGGAGGGCCATGGTTACAAGTGACTAGGTAGTGCATGAATGCTTGTAAAATGAGATGATTTCAAGTGTCTTTGGAGTTTGAATGATGCTCGAGCGTTTTACCAAGACCCATCAACAGAGACTTTAAGAGTATTCCGTTGGTTATTGGATAATCAGAACATAAACCAAATTGACCCGTAAGGGGTAACCGACCAGTAAGGGAGAGTTGATCTCGTAAATCATAATTTTTTCCTATTTTTTAAAATATCAACCTTTATAAACCGAATTTTAATGACTTTCTATTAAGACAAAAAATATTCGTAGTTAGTATTTTTGTCTCACTAAACATATAAATTTACGCCTAAAACACGCGTTTTCAAGGTCAAAACAGATAAATCAACAACACCCCTCATCCAGGAGAACTGGATTTTTAGACACACTCTTTTGTTATAAACCTCTGTGACCTCTTTCGATTGCGTTAATATGCTAATTGTTGGGAATAGCATTGTCCGATTTTGGAATATTTACCTGAGAGCATCATAATAAATGATAAATTCGCCTACGTGACATGTTTGTTGTTTGTTGTTCGCTCCCGTTGCTCATGTTCGGAAACTCTCGTAAGGATTTAATATGCATAACTTTTGATCGCCCCTTACGACATTACCAGCCGTGTTGAGCTTCTAAGGGTTCAGTCTCTAATTTTTGCATATTTCCATGTATATTTGCTGTTGGTAAGAAACAAAGAATGGATAAAGCTTTGAGATAGTGTGATGGCTTGATGCCAGTCTCAGATACTTAAAGAAATATATAGGTATTCATGCCTTGCAATCAAACCTGGCAGAAATACAGACCTTAAACGACTTTTGATCGAGCAAAATTTGACGTTTTTCGCCGATTTTAAGCCATAGGGACCAGCATTGTGACGTCATAGCACTTTGACAAGCAGAGTCTTGGGAGAATTGTATAGCAGAAAGAATCAAAATTATCCTGTACTTGATAACCGATCAATAAACTTTGGCATAATGCAGGAAATTACGGAATAAAATGTCAAATTCCCTAACTGCTTTAGCTTTAATTCATGCCAGATTTCAGAACATTTTCATTAACAATCATTGTACATGTATGTGTGTTTCTAAAGGCCAAACCCGACTATAACAGAAAGTGTTCCTAAAGTGTCAATATCTCTTAACATATCGTACATAATGAGCATAATAAAAACGCCTCCTCACCAAAATGACGTCGAAAATATTCACACGTGGTACCCGGCATGAACGTGACGTCATATGTTGCTATGGTAACACGTACAAATTTTGATCTCAAGCTAAAAAGACACTCTTTGGTGTCACATGAAGGATACCTGTTTCTGTATAAAATCAAGTAATCTACAATGGTGTTTCCATTACTAAATGATCGCCCCACGCAACAACAAGGAACTATGAACTGGTATGTAGGGATTATTATCCCATTATCTCTGGTAAAAGGCATCGTGTCTGTGCATTTTTACCACCGGTGTCGCCAACACCTTCGCATTCAAAACTCTCACATTTGTCGAAAGGTTATGCCACAAATTTGATATTTAGCACATATGTGTATATTATGCGAGATCTGTTTCTGATGTAATTTGAATACCAGGCCTCAATTAGTAAAACTATTATGACGGGACTTGCAAGACTTCTTGGATGACTCTTGTAATGAAAGAAATATGTACTGCTGTGACAAATTCGTGGTATGCCAAGATATATTTCGTTGGAGATTTTTCCGTCCTAGCAGCAGTAGGGTAAATGAAATTGTTTTTTATTGATACCAAGCAGTTAAGACCATTATCGAGAGAAGCGTCTAGATGACGTAATAAAGTCAGGATTTTTCAATGAAGCCGCCATTTCGAATGTTTATGCATTTCCTCTGTGTGTATCGTTATTTAGGCCGGGTATGAAATTGAACTTGTGAAATAAGTGCCTTGTAATGTAAAAGGTTGTTAGAGAACGGCTGAAAGTGCATAGCATCACCACAGGGAGGCTGCCTTCACAATGGTTTGTTCGAGCATAATACTTGGTTGTGCTCTAGAACCGTCATTGCTGGACAAATTTTTGGTAACCCTTATTGCGATATTTGATAATAACAGACTTTCTGTATTCTTAGGACCAGCAAGTTTGCATCATAAAAATTAAAGCATTTAAAATCTTCAAAATGGGCGTGCAAAAAAAGCACTTTGAGTTCAGGCGGGGAGAGGGGGAGGGGGGTGGGGGGGTAACTCAACTTAATATAGCTCAAAGATTTTTACAGCAATTTTCAATTTGCAAAAGATTAGTCGTCATGTCGAGTTCTGTCATCGAAGGTGTGTAAGAAAAAGTTTATTTTTAAAAATATTTCATTTTTAAGATATCATTTTGTTCATTTGCAACCTGGTGCAGTCTGAGAACCTTTTGACTGTACATGTACCTCGTTTTTATTCAAATAAAGAACTGAGACGACCTGCTCTGTTTAATCTTTGGTGACATATATCACAGGATGGTAACCTCCACAATACAAAGTGTTCTACCAGTAAAAACTCACATCAAACCGTACCTATTCCAATTCAAGAAGTGCAGTTGTCAGTTACTGGCGAAAGTATGTACACTTAGTACTGGTTAACCGCTTAGGAGGTCTAAGCCTGCCCAGGAATAGTGTGGTTAGGTTAACTGACCGTCCCGACATGACCATAGCTATTTACCGTGGACGTTAAGCATCAAATCAATCAATCAAAACCTATTCCAATTCGTGTTCTTTGTACTCTTTTATAAAGCAAGTGGCAAGTGTTCTGCAGAAACGCTATGCTGTACCTTAAATGTTAGTGTCGCCGCAGCTTTGGACGGACCATGAACGAATGAATGGGCGGGCGTACAGAAGACGTACGGATGACGTACGGATAACTCTTGTTATATCAGGCTCGACAGGAATGTTTGTTCCAGTTCTTGACCGTTTTTGCAGTCCCTCTATGTAAAACACACAAGGTGCATCTTTCAAAAAAAGCAGTAACGGAACACGCCTCTAATCTGTACAGGCTAAGCTTCAACGACATGTAAGCAAATATAATATCTTCTATATTATCCTGTACCTTTTGCGGGAGAATAGAGGGTACATATTTCTTGGGCGTGTTTATATACTGTAGGAGGCTTGAAAAGGTCAGTTATATCAAATATTGAATATGTTAGTATTACGATAGTGGCTTTTCAGTCATTTGAATAATATCAGGGTTCGTTATCTCCCTTCGAATAGTCTTTCTGCCATTGTAACATTGACTTTAGTTAACCACATATGACGCCTTACCTAAAAACAAATGCAGCAGCGGGCGTATTCGGCTGGGCGTTTCATCCTTCACGATTCTTAGCATGACGCACTTTTTCTCTATAGAAAAAGTGCTTCAAGCTAAGAATTATGAAGCTAATAGCAACCAGTGCTTCGCGATTCTTAGCATGAAGCATTTTTTTTTCTCTGGAAAAAAATGCTTCATGCTAAGAATCGTGAAGCCCAAGACGCCTAAGCCAATATTGACAATTGTCTCGCATAGATGACATCAAAATACCCCAAATAAGGCAACAGTACCCGTTATAAGATTCCGCAAGGAAGCAGCTCCTTCTGGCCATATAAGTAATCGAAACAAATATTTATCGAAACAAAGGCAACCGACTGGCACATTCAGGTACACATCACGCAACTTGCCGAATTGAGCGTAACCAAATAGTAAAGAAGGCTGCATGATCCATTTGTGCTTTGATACATACAGTTATTATAAACAAAGCGTTTGACTTAAAGGGGCGGTAGGGGGAGTGGTTTGTTAAAAGGAACCAACATAATATTTTAGGAAATCGTTGTAATACTATAAATAAACATCAAGGTCAGTTGAAAATGCATAAAGATAACAAAAATCAATTATTAGAAAGCTCTTAAAACGCATATTCTTGTCCATAATATTTTGCTATCACACAATTGCAATAAGAAAAGAAAAGGGGTTAGTTTTGGAAGCTTCTTTGGACTTACTGACCTTAGTTTAAACAATAGTCCTCAGCGAAACAGGTGAAATTATTGTTAATTTCTTTCTTTTGTTTCTTTGTTTGATAGAAGAGACTTAAGATAATGGAAAACAGGTGAAAGAAAACTGTAAATGATGTCGCAAAGAGATCAAACACCCCTGAAGTGCCTATAATCATTCTTTAGAGAATTAAATGGTAAATTTAAGCAAAAAGCTGTTAAAATTAAGCTCAATTTTGGAATTTACAGATAGCTGCAACATACATGCACTTGTGTTCAAAGGCGTCGTGGCGTTAAACAGATATGACTGAAGTGCAAGGACTGAATTGCATGCGGTTTGGACATGACGTTGTGCAATGCAATTGCGGTCGCCTTCCTACTCAGCTGCTAGTTAAAAACATAAAACAATATAAATAATGATCCTAACTTGTGCTTTAAACAATTTGATAAACTGTTTGCGAAGAGTTTGAAAGAAAATTTGCACGTTTGCAAGGCAAAGGCGTGAAGATGGCGCATGCTATGCAGACGGACAAGAAGCTTGGCACGCGCTCAAACGCAGATATATTAGGATTACATCTCAAAAACAATGTGCGAATCGTTAATTTCGATTGACTTTCATCCCCATTTTTACACATTCTGAACGTTTGCAAGTGTAATTGTGCACCCTACTATACTTTACTTTTGTTTCAACGTATTTGCTGGCAATCTCAACTTCTTCTTGCATGCGTTCCAGTTGCACTCACCTGTTTACGACAACGTCTCCGTTTTCTGCAAATAGTCTCTTTTTCTCAGTCGCTTAGGTTCTTAAAATTTGATTTATAAGCGGCATAATGCTAACAATCTGAAAGGGCGGAAGATTTTCACGTAATTTGCTAATTATTTAGAGTTTTTCATTGAACGAAACAGTAGTTAATTTAAGCTTGTTTTCTTTCCTGAACTCAAACGGGTGGCCACAAAGGCAGATGTTGCTTCTGCAATGCATGTCGGCATGAAAACAGACTAATAAAGACGAAGACTGCGTCAAAAGACTGAAGTGTAGGTTATTCATAGCTAATTTTCAATGAAAGGAATCGTCTGTAAGCGCAAAATTAATTTCAGTTTAACGGCTTGCAAACAGCACGGACCAACGTTTTTTCAGCTATAAAGGGGCGCGGCTTATCAAAGTTTCGAGATTCTATCTGACATTTAGCAATTTGCTCCCCATCCCTAGAACAACATCGAGGGTGAAGGGTCAGTTCAAGAAACAAAACCCGGTAAATCTTAAAGGGAAAAGCACACTGAAGCCATCAAATGCAGCTGTTTGCTTGAAGAGCGATTGAAAAACATGGTGAGAAATATGAGCCCATAAACTTCAAAATTCTGAAGACAAGTGCTTATAAATGTCGCATTTATATTATTAAATAATCTGTTATGTGCAAAACGATGCAATACTTGTCAGTTTTACATGATGCGCTCGGTGAAACAGAGTTTAAAAAGTTCTAAAAATTTGTTAAACATACACGTTTCTTAGACACGTTTGAATTTCCCTCTCTCGATAGTCTGCAAATATCGATTGCGCATGCGTTTAATTATCAATCGCGTTCACTTGACAAAAGAGCTATTGACTTGTTTCGCTTCGGCTATGTATTAATATAGCATTGAGCGTAAAGATGGCTAAATATAAACAGTTTTTAACTTATGCAATATAAGTTTGCAGATTTAATCCACAATGATCTTGATTACGGAAAAAATTAAAAAGACTGATGTTTTTAATGACAAAAGGCTTTTCTATTGTCTTGAAGGCATATTTGTGAACGGTTTTTTAAAGAAACAATTAATGACCGCTTCAAGCTTAAAGAAGCGAATTTAATGTTTTTGACCAAATGCCTTTGTACAATGAACAGTATAAAGCCTAGCGACTGACCTTGATATATCTGTTAGTAAAAAAATGAAATTATTTTTTCTTTACAATTTACACCCTAGAAGTTTTGCAAACTTATTTTCGAAAAATAAAGTTCACACAACTATTCCATGCCTAAGCTTCACATATGCTGGGACAAACAGTCTCTATAGCATGTATACAAGGAATGTTAAAGGGCATATTTGTCTGTTTTTAGGATCACCTGTCTTTAAAAGCATCTTTTTTAGTAAAACAGTGTATATGAACTTGAATCAAGGTATCACTGTATTAAGCAGCCATTTTTATGCGTCTTTTATGAGACACCTTAGCACTCTTAATTAGAGATAACTGTACTCAAAACTAATTTTTAAAAGTAAATCATTGGTTCTAAGGTCAGAGCCGTGAAACACAATCGGCGACCATAAAACCGCACTTTTTCATATATCTTTTTCATTAATTTAGGTGTACTGCTTTGTGCCGAAAGCAAGCGCTTTCAGCAATGTAAAAACAGATGTCAGCCAATGAGAAGCAACGTCTCGTAATGGCGTGGGGTTTCCGACAGCAGATTATAGAATATACGAATAAACGATATATGCCTCCATTATCCACTTTTTTCACAACAGCGAAGAATACTTGCTAGTTACAGCCTCAGTTAAAACCCGCATAAAAATTCGGGTAGTATCTTTTACATTGGAACCTCGTCGCGAGACCAGGTACTTACGATCAATATCAAGCTACCAAGACTCAGATCAGTACACGCGTTAGAGCAGATTGCATACTAGTATCTGCTTGTTATTTTACAAATTCCTCTGGGTCCACAGATGCTGGAGCGAAATGCAAAGACACCGATCGGATTGCGCATATAAGTAGTGTGATATGAACCTTCGCTGTTTGCAAGCTTTTCGGGCTCATTTTCCACAACGCGGCTGAATATGAATTTCAGTTTTTTATGTAAAGTGTGAATTTTTAACAAAAACTTGCAAGTGTGGGGGTCGTACGGATGCATGCGCATAAGTGTTAATTTGAGGGCGAAAATAATATTTTTTCAAAGAATATTGTTACAGCAGTTGACTAAAAACTATGCCCTTTCTGTAAATCCTTATAAATCATATTAATGTCCCATTAATGCATTTATCAAACCTAATTTTCCTTCAATAGCCTATAGCAGCGCCAGGTGACAAATTAGAAGTTTAGGGTCGTGCACACGGTCAGGAATAGCCGTGAGCGCTAGCAGAAAAATACACTGTAACGTGAGAAAAATCTTGAATAAGCTGTCAGTATGGTCTTGAAATCAGTCTTACGTAGTCACTTGTGCAACCAAAAATCAATTTTTAATTACAAGTTCACACGAAAGGCTATACCTAGCCGTATGCCCGCATTGTCATTTCGTGAAAGTTTGTGAAGATCAGTGTTAAAAATGTATTTTTTAAATTTATTTTATTTTTCTCAGAAAATAAATGGCGTGCAGAGATATAGTGAAGATTCAGTTACGTCTGCGATCCATGGAACCTGGTCAGACGCCTACCTGAGTAACCGTATAAATGAGTCGCGACAACAAAGTGGTTGTGCGCCCAGCACAGACTCAGATCAGCCTGGGCATCCGCCCAGTCTGATCAGAGTCATCGCTGTCTGCATGGAGATAGCTTAGACCCTTCGCTTAAAGGAGAGTCTGATGGACTGGGCGGATGCCCAGGCTGATCTGAGTCTGCGCTGGGCGCACAACCACTTTGCTGGTTTTCTCGTGTCGCGGCTCAATTATCACTGATTACAGAGATTATAGAGAAGACAATTATATCATACGCAGATCCGCAGGCTGGTCGTAGTATTTGCTGTCAGCTGAAGATGTTTGGCACAAACAGGATTTTCCGCAGTTACCATTTTAACGTCGGAATACTCTGGTTAGTAGACTTAAAAGTCTAATGTACTTTTAGAATAAATAAAGTCATGTTCCTAACAAAATATATGTTCATAACAAGGAGTCCGATAAAAGATGTTGCAAGAAATTCAGGGAAAAAAAAGAAAAGAAACAAGAAGTCAGTACTAGGCGCTTTCGCCTTCTTCAGAGTTTTGCAAGAAAACATTAATACATTTACAACAAAATACTATAAACCACGAAATAAACTATGTAAAGAAAATCATCCGGATGAAAATACAGAATAAACGTCAGACAGTGCCTTTAGAACCTGATCTGATAATAAATCGCTAGAAAATATAATAAACGTTAGACAGTGCCCTTAGAACCTGATCTGATAATAAATCGCTAATAAACACAGCGCATGAAGCGCCGTGGTCGAGTGGTTAGAACTACTCGCTTATGGTGCAGAAGGTCGCCGGAAGATCGCGGGCTGGGCCATCAGGTGACTGGTTGGTTGGTTGATTGTTTTGGGTTAAACAGCCCATTGAGACAGTTTTTTTCAGTCTATATCGGGCCATCTCCCACAGAGAGCGAGAAAGAAGAGAGAAATGATAGGCGAGATAAAAATGTCCAAATAAGAACCAACCGCACCTACTTCAAGAACAGTAGGCCCTTGCCCTACTATTATCCAAATCAGTAGGACGCCCTGGCACTGGAAGGTAAACCCAGCACCATCGCACCGCCCAACCACCCCATAGGTGACTGGAAAACTCGTCAACCCAGCAGTAAATAGGTATTTGTTTCGAATCACGGAAGGATAAGGCAGCGAAGAGAAAGGGATGGGTTCTAAGTTGCATATGTTGTGCCCAGATACAGTGGGCCGCCAACCCCCACTGCCCCTACGGCTACAGGGGTGGTTGCGGTCGGGCGATGGCGCTGGGTAAGTTTAAGTACCAGGGCGTCCTACTAATGTGGATGATAGTAGGGCAAGAACATACTGTGCTTGTAGTAGGTACGGGTGAGGATTAATTGGATATATTTCTTCGTATATGATCTCTTTTCTTTCTACCTTTCTCTGGGACACGGAACTACTGACTCAATGAGCCGGTAAACCAAAAACAACCAGACAACCCTGCGGCCACTAGGCTATGAGAAAATATAAACACAGCGCTACAGCGTACACTTTGCAGCAAACACATAACAGTTCATCCTATATACATGTACTAGCACCTACTGCATGTATAGCAGGTCGTTGTCCTACATGTATCATAAGGCAACTCTGGATCCGCAAACTTGAAAGGTAACACTTCTGCTGTGGAACCGTTGATCAAATTGCGAGACAATTTTGCTCGTCTGAGCACGAATTCTTGAGTGCTGTTTCTTTTTCTATGTACTGAACGAAAAGTATGGCCTAATCGATGTTTTGTTGAATAAAATATTTGGTGTCGAGAAGCGCAAGAATTTTTTACCTTTAACATTTTTAGGTAGTATATAGAATTTCACATGTGAATTAGTTCGACGGGTATCTGCCACAGTGCTATGTTATATGTATGTGCATGCTTTATAGTTTAACTCCTCTGTAAATCATATAATTATTAATTATTCACTTGCTTTATTTATATGACTATAAGCATATCAGGATGTTAGGTTGCCCATAAACTTCTTTATATTGTATTGTACTGTATCGTATTGTATTGTATTGTATTTTTTTTTTATTTTATTTTATTTTTTTTGGTATATTTGCGCTCGACGGGTAGGTCATATTTTGTGAATTTGCATTTGAACAGATGATTTGTTCTGAATATTTCACAAAAAAGCGTAGAGTTGGGACAAATTAGGTCTACACTGTTTGTCTTTCCATCTGGAGCTTTTGGACACTTTACTGCATTGTAAAGCCAACTTTTTTTTCATTTTCAGGACTTTTATGGTAATCACTTTATGTGAATCAATTTTCAGACTTTTTACACCAGTTTAAACAAATCTGCATGTTTACTAATATGCTATGCTCTGTGCGTATTTGAGATGCAGTAGTAAAGAAACAGTTTATTAAGCATGTGTGTGTGTGTGTGTGTGTGTGTGTGTGTGTGTGCGTGCGTGCGTGCTTGTGTGTGTGTGTGTGTGTGTGTGTGTGTCTTTTGAGTTCCTGAAAAACGTTACGATTGGCGCAGAAACAACTAACTTTATCTCCGAGGCGATTTTTAGCGCATGGCAAAGTTTTCGCTATTATTACTTATAGAATTGTTAGTTCCTCACAAAGACTTGCGCAGGGGTTTTGCCACCCCGCTCCCTTTCCCCGCGGTCCAGTTAGACAACCCGTCAAACCTCGCATGCGCAGTCCATGCTAAGACCCATCTTATGTACCAGAACCAGAACCTGCGGTATAATAAGTTCATGTAGAAGTCAAATGGCGAACTGTGGATGGGGTTACAGACTGTGTTTACGTGTGGACTGATCTGGGCATGCGCAATTCACATTTGCCTTAAAATGCATGGATACATCTCAAATACCCATGGTGACCTCCTCAGTCTTGAAGTTTGTTTGCAGATTATGGTAGCCTAAAATGACAGAGTTGATTTCCCTGATCAACTCTGTCATTTTAGGCTACCATAATCCGCAAACAAACTTCAAAACTGAGGAGGTCACCATAGGTATTTGAGATATGTACATGTATCTATCATATTTGCCGGGCCGGGTAGCGCAATCGGTAGGGCACCTGACTCGTAAGTCAGAGGTCCTGGGTTCGAATCCCGGTCTGGCCATATACTTTCGTTTCTCCTTCCGCTGATTCAAGAAGGGCAGTTGTCAGTTACTGGAGAAAGTATGTGCACTTAGTACTGGTTAACCGCTTAGGAGATCTAAGCCTGCCCAGGAATGGTGTGGTTAGGTTAACTGACCGTCCAGACATGACCTTAGTTGTTTACCGTGGACGTTAAGCATCAAATCAACCAACCAACCAACTATCATATTTAACGGCTGATTGCTGGGGAAAGTGAAGTACTGATATTCAATTTTTGTGTGCTTCTCAATGGGGTCTAATCTTAAAAGGAGTTATTCTCTCTTAGGATTGATGTTATTGTTCCCTTAGGGGCAAATTATTTCCTTCAAAAGTAGGCCCATTTTGGAAGGGCTTTGTCAACCTGGGAAGCAAAAAGGAAGTCATAATAGTTGTCTCCCTTTGAAGAATCGGCAAAAAAAAAAAAAAAAAAAAAAAAAAAACACGAAAGTGTACCAGTACACCATAAAACAGATTTTCTCACAAGGCCGCTTAAAGCATAAAAAACTGGGTGCTTATCACATTTGTCAACCATCTGCAAACATCGGCCACTCAGAAAGGAGATAGTCCGGTGATTAAATATGATATCGTTTAACCCCGTGTATCACTCACACGTCGTCAAACATGATTTATTGCCCTTTAATCATCCAACTTCCCTTTTTTAGGTTTTATTAGTAAATTAAATATGAGCCGCGACACGACAAAACCAACAATGTGGTTGTGCGCCCAGCGCAGACTCAGATCAGCCTGGGAATCCACCCTGTCTGATCGGAGCCTTCGCTGTCCGCATGGAGGTAGCTTGGACCCTTAGCTATCCTTTAAGCGCTTAGCAAAGAGTCTGATCAGACTGGGCGGATGCCCAGGCTGATCTGAGTCGTTAGCTGGGCGCACAACCACATTGTTGGTTTTCTCGTGTCGCGGCTCATTTATTGATTTACAAGTAAACGATTTTGTGTGTGTCACCTGAATTGTTGTTATCATCATTTTAGAGATAAAATAAGTAGTGTGTATTGTTTGCTCTCTTTCTCCATTTATTCATTTATTTATTAAGCGATTTTTGTCCATCATGTCTGTTGTATTGCTATTGTTTGACCATAATATAATAAGATTACTGCTTCATGTGACTAGGAATAACTGCACTATTTATTTAACGAAAATTAAACGAGAAATTTACAGATACTTTTTATATTTTACATATTTTAAAAAACATAATTTTCGGTAAAAAAAAAATTCTAACTACTGCAAAGTAACCAGCAATAATAACAAGACGCCCAAAATATTCGTTTGTGTGGAAATCCAGACTTAACTGTCTCACTGTCGATGATCATGGTACGTGAAACACATCAGATTGATTGATTTATTGCTTAACGTCCACGGTAAACAGCTATGGTCATGTCGGGACGGTCATTTAACATAACCACACTATTCCTGGGCAGGCTTAGACCTCCTAAGCGGTTAACCAGTACTTAGTGCACATACATGTACTTTCGCCAGTATACTGACAACTGCCCTTCTTGAATCAGAGGAACAACTGCCCTTCTTGAATCAGAGGAACAACTGCCCTTCTTGAATCAGAGGAACAACTGCCCTTCTTGAAACACATCAGACTGGAATAATAAGTGCAAGTGTATATGAGCCTCGACACGAGTAAAACAACAAAGTGGTTGTGCGCCCAGTCCAGACTCAGATCAACCTGGTCATCCACTTTGTTAGTTTTCTCGTGACACGACCCATATCTTGTACTAAAAAATGTTCTTATGAGAAGTAATTCTAAAATCATACGGATATAAATGAAAACAAAATAATAATAAAATAGTACCTTTACAAATGTCATAATTCGCGAAAACTACAATTATTACTGAACAAAATACAATGATTACACAACAAATTACATACTGGGTTCCTGTGCCATAATTATCTAACGCTTATAAATACGTCTTCGTTGACACCCCACCCTCCTTCGGTCACCAGCACGCTCTCAACAGTCATAAAATATCGGTTGAATCAAAACATGACCCTTGCGCTAGTCACTTAACCCCTACCCGCGGGTAATTATACGATATATTGGACAATACAAAACTTCTCAAAAAAATATTAATTACCTAATGACCTTTCACTTGTCAATTTGTAAAATATCGTAACAGTCAAACCGTAAGGTTAACCTGGGCTAATTATGCAATTAGCTGTTACCATAATTTTTGGTTGCCTAAAATAAATGAGTTTATTTGCATACTGCTGTCAGAAAAGATGTAACTTTATAGCTATACGTGGTCAGCACGATGTGTTCGAAATCCTTCGGGGGAAAATAATGTATAATAATGACAGAACAACAAAAGCTAATGAGGTGGTGTGGGTTCGTCATTGTTAGAGGTTTGGGTAGCTTTTGTAACGTAGAAAACAAATTTAAAATGTAACATGGCAATCCAAGAACGAACGTCAATCAGAATTTTATGTTATACTTTCCCTCCCTTGCTTTTGTTTCAAGCTTATTGTACCACAGTTTCTGTTAAATTTATCAAGGCCCCAAGTTTCGCTGAACAGTGTATGTTGTAGTAATTGATATTATGTTTTGAACAGTGTATGTTGAATTTGTATTTGATATATGTTTTGATTTGTACATATTTTGTTAAGTGGGCCTCAAGGAAGAGTAGCGTGTAGCTAATTGTGTCACCCACTGAAAATAAAGTCTTTATTATTATAATTAATATAGAAAAGAATTTGCTTTCTATGAGAAAATTCATCTCCTTAAGAGTAGATCCCATACTGCTTTTGGAATGGCGTCCTTCTCCAAGAAAACGCACAGGAGGTCACAAGATTTGTGTCCCTTTGGAAAAACCTTAAATGTATTATTTTACTGTTCATTCTGTCATTTTAGATACTGCAAAGTTGATCAATTAATGTGTCACAACGTTTAATTGTAACTAGGCATAGTCCCAAGGGTATACTGTAAAATATAGTATGGTATGATGGATTGGTATGTGGTATGGTTTGAAAATCTCATACCATACCACATACCATACCAAACGACCATACCAAAAGTACTATTTGGGCATTATACCCATCATTATCAAATGCATGACAACAATGTGATGGGTGTAATGCTTATATAGAGGTGATCTTGTTAACATTGTTGTCATGCATTTGATAATGATGGGTATAATGCTTTTATCAAGGTCAGACTGCTATTGACTTTCAGAGACTACAGATCTAGATTAAACTACAGGTCAATAATACTTTTGGTATGGCCGTTTGGTATGGTATGTGGTATGGTATAGGATTTTCATACCATACCACATACCAATCCATCATACCATACCATATTTTACAGTATGCCAGCCCCAAGACTTCATGCTCTCTGTAAGGATCTATACCTGTCAACAGGTCTGATAACATGGCCTTTCGTGACATACGGCAGATTTGGCCTAAAAGCCCCCAGCGCAAGCTTCTAAGCATATGTCTGTGCCATATTCCTCTTCTGGCGTCTATACGTTGTGTAATAGTATTTTTCTGATTCTCCGACGAGCACTGAAATTCACCCAGTAACGAGGAAATTAATGGGATCCTTAGTATAACGGTTCCGAAACCGACAGTAGGTTATTTTGATTGCCAGTTAATATCACCCAAAAAAGTAAATAATTTTCAACAGATTAAGTGAGAGATTCAATGTTGTTGATTTTTTTTTATTTGTTCATGGTCATTTGCAATGACGAGACTGAAGTGAAGAGATTTCAGCGAATATTTCACGATGTTTGTCTGGTCTTCTTGTTTAGCGAGGCTGCGTTTCCAGAGTAAGAGACCTCGGTGTGTGTTGCGTTTTTCGAGCACATGTATGGTGTTGCCCGTTTAATATAGCTGACACCACCGCCGACATCCAGCGACACGGAAATCACCGACCGCCATCCTGATACTAGTTTTTCCCCAGCTCAGGGCACACTGGATAAAATAGAATCAATCGTTGGTCTCCGATGCGGAAGGGAAATTCAAACCCAATGGCATACGGGGCTTGCCGAGTGATCGATACACCCGTTGTGTCCGAATGCTGGGTTCCGATACACCCGTTGTGCCCGAGGGTTGGGGTTTCCCTGCCCGTATCGGAGACCAATAATTGATTACTTTTCTTACCTCCGATAAGTATTTCAGATTGAACGGGAAATTTTAGGCCTATTTTATGCGAACGTGTACAAGTGTAAGTAGTACAACCGTGTCAGACATATGGCTTCTGAAGTTAACAAACGCGTAAGAACTTCAAGTGGTCCTTCAAGGGCGTAGCTACCTATACGCAAATACGCAGGTGCGTATTGAAATTTTGTCAAACTGACAAAATTTCAACACACACCTGCGTATTTTCATGCTGAAATGTTGTTTTCCGGGCATAATTTTAATACTGACTGCCACCAGACACGAAAATTTGAAACATCTGAGCGACTTGACCCCCTATTATTGCCCTTAATGAGTATAAACATGATTTTGCGTACTGTGTAATTGCCCCTAGCTACGCCCCTGTCCTTGACAAATCTGCATTTTTGGAATTTCGAATTGAAATTCATATCCGGAACAAAATTTGAGACGACTACAGCAAGTGCATGTGTGACGTTAATTGTGATGCACGTCAATTCGAACGTCAACTGGTAACGTCTTCAAAACGGCGGCACCCTCGACAGTGTTTGGCACGTTGAAACGTTGACTAATTTTGATTTTGTTTCCGACTTTAAGACATAGAAACAGGTTATAATGGAATTATAAGTAATGAATTACCTTTCTTGGGACTTTATTGCTGTGGAAATTCATTCATATGAAGAAAAAAATGCATAAAGTACAGAATCGCCAAGCCGGGAGCACCGGATTTCAATGAGCGTGTAGTGATACACAGAATTCGTGTGAGCTGTCCAGTCCATGGGCAAGACAATTTTCCAGCACTTCTAAAAATAGCACAAATCTGTCTAGTAGTTAAGAAACTAATTTACTTGTCTGTCGGTCTGGAGAAATCGGTCGGACATGCGCCGCTCGATGGGAGTGGAACTCAGGACCCTCTGTGAAAGGCGAATACCCGGTCCACTAGGCCAGGCGCTCCGCTAAATCTCACGCAATACAGACCACTGGGGTCTAACACTCTTGTTAAGAATTAAAATTACTACACATCAATGTTAAGAATGAAAAGCCATTTTGCGAATGGGAAATAGTTAAATAAAAACAAGGCTGCATATCCGCGCATGTCTCATCAGAGTCTACCCCGTTCGCATAAACAATCTGATTTATAAACTTCGCTTCAAATGTTTAAAGTCTATACTAGATTGTGCATTCGCACAGTCGGAATTGTACCCTGAACAATCGATCTTATGGATTTCTGCTAATGCAAGAAACAAAAATCTGGCTGAACGACAGACAGTCACTAATTTGTGTTATTCCCCTTAGAATGTGAGCGATAAATGGGATTATTTTATATTATGTTGAACTTTTTCAACGGCCGGTTAGCTCAGTCGGTTAGAGCGTCGTGCTAATAACGCGAATGTCGTGGGTTCGACCCCCACACTGGCCAAATTTTTTTTTTTTTTTCATTTATTTTATCCGATTGCCTCTCTGTACATGTATCTCTAAGGCCCGATTTCACGTCACAGTTAGAACTCATTTTAGCAAGTCCGTGGTTTATTTTACCGTAAGGCGCAATGTAAAATTTTGGTGTTCCGATGCTATTCCGTGTACTAAGTGCGACGTGAAATCGGGCCTACATGTAAGAGTCATCTTTTTGGTTTAAACTTTATTTTCTTTGCATAACGAACATATGAAACAGTACATTCATTCACAAAATATATCAAATGTTATACAAAACGGGATTCAGAAAAAAGTCAGCTGACTATTCCAGTCCGCTGTATCCCACAAGTCATCCTTTTGTCTGTTTTAGCTCCATGTCTTTTAGAGAATTCTATTACTTTATTGAATTCGTAGAGTAGACTTGCTCAAGTCTGTAAATTAATATTCCAGTTTTCTATTTTGTTTTCAAAAGACAGAAAATGTCCTGTCTATAGCTGTGTAAAATTTACATATTCCGAGATAACTACTAAAGGGACTTTCACATATTGGTTCATTTAAAGGGACATTCCTGTTTTGAAAGTAAAATTTTGATAAATATAGGGTCTTGAGAAAGTCTATTCGTAGAGGTAAGGGTGTGCAAATCTAGAGACTTTAGTCCTCACCCATACTGCCCAACTCACCTCCGTTCCACAAGAATTTGGAATAAAATTCTAAACAAAGGGTCCAACTCATGGGCCCCGAATTCACACATTGGTGACCTGTCATGCAGTTATGACCGCAGGGACCGAAACTTCTATCACTGTGTAGCGAATGCATGCCTACACAGTAGCCCTCTTACCTCTTAATATCAGACCTTTTCTACTGTAAAACTTTCGGTATGGTTTTATTTTCGCTAAACTCAAAATATTTTATTCTGATATATCGCAATAGCTATCACTACGGTTTCGTGAGCGGCCAGTGAGTGAGTGAACTCGGGTTTAACGTCCCACCAACAATGAGGTCATATGGAGACGGGACCTCGGTTTAAAGTCTCATCTGAAAGACCGGAGAAGCGGGGGATCGATCTTGCGACCCCTGGATTGGTAGTCTGGAGTGTTATCCACTACGCCACGTACAGTCGCTCCTCGTGAGCGGCCAGCTTATAACGAATAAAACAGCCTCATTATACTTGGCAACCAAATAGCCTACTTTCAGTATTAGAAAGGAAAATTGTTTGGGTCATTTTAGTTGGAAACTTCATCAACCTAAATAAAATGGTAAAAAAAAATGTACAGGCGAGGAGCCCCTTTCACTGTCCCACGATTGATTGTATTCAGTTGCTCGACGAGGAACCGGATTTTATTTATTTATTTTTTTTATATTTTTTTTTTATTTACAGTTCCGCTTCCGGTTAATAGCACCAACTGAGCTATCGGATGTCGCTAAGTGACGTGAGCGGAAACGGAGAGGGAATTACCGTTGAATGATCGATCGCACCGGAATATCGATCCATTCATTCCATTCAATTCGGTCTGGTGGAGTGAGCGATTGGGTAAAACCCTATACCGGACTGCACTTTGTTTGAAAGGATAGAAAATGTATATCTGCTTTACCCATATATTTGTGTAAAGGTAAATTTCGGTATTTATGAAGATCAACAACCATTGCTGCCAAAATTAACCGTTAATTTCGTTAAGGAGAGTAATTTGTTAATGTTTACAATGTGCGATGCAGAATGGGATATTACCCGCAATTGAAATTATCAATTTGACAGAGTAATTTACGGCCAGTAATTTATGTACAATTTTCAATTTCATATTTTCTATACGTATCAAAATAATTCAGTTGAATATATAATTATTTTCTTAATAGGCAGCCAAACTCTTTAAAAAGTTATTAAAGACGATAAAAGTCTCTCCTGAAATACTTGCCTAGACATTCAGACGTATTTAAGACTTCCGCGACGGCGTCGTGGACGGCGTATGGCAGCATTTGGCTGGAATTCCTTGTATCCCTTGTTTAATAGTAAAACTTTCCTGTCAAAATATTTCGTTAATACTGAAACACTCACTCGTCGCTGATTCAACTTCTGTGAGTATTAAATTCTACAAAGAGTTGACATATTCGTTGACAAGATGCACTTTTGCATATATCTTCCATGCCCGACATCTGTGTTCTGCCCAGCCTCCCCTCTCCCCCACATACCAACCCCAACCCCCACCCACCACTACCACCACCACCCTGCACACTGAACGATACAAGAGACTGTCACTAATTCCGCGCATGAAAAGAAGTAAAAAGAACTGATGTCTGATTATTCATAAAGTAATTACCCAGAAATGTACTCGATCAACGACTTGAGAAGAGGTGCGTCGATTTCGGCGGAAGTTATACCAAACATCAACTACAACAATCACTTTACTTTACTTTTACAAACACGGTGGTGTTTGCCATCGTCGGAGTGATAGTCCTAGGGCGAAGTTTGAACTCAAAAAAAGAAAGACCACCGGAGCCAGGGTGCCCCTTCCACAGGAAGAAAAGCGGTGACTAGCCGGGCTAATGAAAGACGGTTATTAGCTGACCAACACCGTATACCGGTCCGACATACATATTCGTGGTACTTACATATCCGTGGTATTCCGAACATTGGATTTCCCGTCCAAGCGCGAGATCTCTGTGACGTCATATTTATTGTTTTGACTGAAGGTGAATTCTTCCACAACTTTGTCAACAATGAACCGTTTTGCAACTGGACATGTAAGTTTCTTATAATTTTCTTACTGTCATATCAATTTTAACCTGTTTTCACTATTGCATTATTGCACCCATCTTCAAATGCCCCAAATATGAAAATATAAGCCCAGAACCTGCAACTAGGTCATCTCGTCTGCTGTGGTCTATTTATAGTAACAAAATCTGGTGATGTATAGGGCAACCCCCACGTCAATTTTTTTTTCTACGGTGGCCAAGAAGTGCCATCGCTTATATGAATTCTTACATTTTCACACTTTTAAAGTACTTTAGAGATTGTGAATAGGTATGGTAGGTATATTATCAGTATAATTTATAACTATCAAAGGGATCTTAAATGCTGACAACAGAAATGCATTATCAAAAATATGGTTTTAAGTTGTTTCAATTTTCATGTGTCATATTTTTCATTTCCAAATAGGTGACAAAGTTTTAATCAAAAAGTGTTAACTGTTTCATATAATGTGTGTGTTCTTTTGACTGAAGGTTTTTTTGAGCTTACAGATAATGTAAATACACATTATTTACAAAATAAATATATTTAAAAAGTGCTAACAAGAAAGTCTGCAGAATAACTATCCAGCAGGCACACAATGTTGAAACAATATTGTATCAACATTGTTTGCCTGCTGGTTAACTTCCTAGGGCATTATGAGTTGTGTTTTTTTCCCTCTTGTGTTTTTCAGGTTTCTCCAGTGCCCAAGCGGAGACGATACAAGAGCTATTCCCCCACTATGCTCACCAATGCCTATCTTGATGTTATTGAAAAGAAGACCTCAGTGTACAAAGCTGCTAAGAAGTATGCCATTCCAGAACAGACACTCAGAGACAGAATAATAGGCAAGGTCAACCCTGAAAACACCAGATCTGGACCAGAACCTGTATTTACACAAGAGGAGGAAGCTCGGCTGGTCAAGCATATTTTACAGATTGCAGCTGTGGGTTATGGTTACACCAGGGCTGAAGTCATGAATATTGGAACCGAGTATGCCATCTGTATCCAGAAAAGAGACCGGGAACACCCTTTATCGCTACAGTGGTTTTATTCATTTCTTGGGAGATGGCCGGAACTGAAAGTCAGGCGACCAAAAACTATTACAGAGCTGAGGGCAAAGGCCACTTCAAGAGAAAGCATCCAGCAGTATTTTCAAGAGCTGGGGACCATTCTAGACAAGTACAACTTGAAATCCAAGCCTGAGTGTATATATAATGTGGATGAGAAAGGGATCACTCAAAACCATACCCCTCCTTATATTGTATCTGCCTCAGATTCTACTCCATCTGTGATTACCTCAGAAAAGTCTTGTACCACTACGATACTTGGATGTGGAAATGCTCTTGGTTACCAGATACCCCCCTACTTTGTTTTTGCCGGTGCTAGAATGCGACAGGAGCTTCTAGATGGTTGTACACCAGGGACAGATGGCACAGTTAGTCAATCCGGCTGGTCTAATTCTGAAATTTTCCAGACTTATCTTCAGGAACATTTTATCCGCTTCGCCAAAGGAGGTTCAGGCGACCAGAAGATCCTTCTACTTTATGACGGACACCGCTCGCATATATCTCCAAACCTGATTGACTGGGCTGTTGAACATAACATCATTCTTTACGTGCTCCCTCCACATACCAGCCATATTTTACAGCCAATGGATGTCGGATGTTTTGGACCTTTCTCCAAGATCTATAGCAATGAGTGTCAGAAATTCCAAAGAACTCATTCTGGTAGTGTAAACAGATATAATGTTTGTTCCCTGGCTTGCAAAGCTTATACGTCTGCCTTGTCACCTGCTAACCTCAGAGCAGCTTTTCGCAGATCAGGCATATACCCGTTTGATCCATCAGCTATTTCCAGCTCTGTTTTCTTAGCTTCAGATATCCTGAAGGAGATGGAGTCTGAAAGTGTCGAAACTGTTATTGAAGAAGTTCAAGAACCAGTCCAAGCAGAAAGAACTAACTTCACTGAGCCTGACAATGCTGACACGATGCCACCAAGTCCTAACTATAGCCAGACCATTCAGCCAGACCAAGAAACCCAAGAACCACCAACCACTACAGAATCAGAAAAAGTAAACATTTCCAGTGAGCAAAATGACCAAGTTTCAAGAGAGACCCAACAGCCACAGCCTTCCCCATCAACAACATTTTTCAAAGCCAGGAAGCCAGTCTTTTTCAAGAAAACAGCAGCCAATCCCAGACGTTCAATACACAAGGTGGTCAGTGGGAGAGCTATTACTGAACCTGAAGTTGCTAAAAATGTCAAAGATTACCTTATACAATCATCTACTTCATCCAAGAAGGTCAAAAAGTTCACTCCACCATTGAAGACCACACCAGTTTCAGTTACCAGCACATCTCCAAAGGAAAAGTGTCCACCCAAAGCCCAAAAGAAAAAGTCTACAAACAAAACACCAAAAAAGTCAACATCTGTCAAACAAGTTGAACCACAGCCTGGACCATCTGGAAAACAAACAATTCTCCTGTCTGATGATAGTTTCCTGTCTGATTCCTCTTCAGAACTTGATGATACTGAAAAATGCTGTGTTTGTAAGCTGTATCAGCCAAAAGAATTGAAAAACTGTGTTTCTCTAATATTTACTAAGTGGGGACAGTGTATGTTTCAAGGTTGTGGACACTGGGTCCATCTTCAGTTCTGCTGTGATGTCAGAGTGCTTAGGCTAAGGGATACCTTCTACTGCCCATGTCATGGACTGCCTTGTAAGCCATCTGAAGAGTGAGAAGTTGTAAGCTGGAGGACTTGTACATACTGTATATACGTTTTTGGGTGTTATACAGCTATTTTATTGGTTTAAATTCATTGATAAAGTTAATTTAAGGTTAATTTGTTAAAAAACTGTTGAACTCTCAAACACCCCTAAAATGAGACATGACAACACTTCTGGGCCACCATACCAGTAAATTTTTGGGATCCCACGAAAATATATGACGTCATCAGCAAGCGTCCTGGCTGAGGGTGTAAACAAAGATGGCCGACTACCATGTGCTCACGGAGAACGAGGATTTTAAAAAACTGGCAGAGATTTAAGGTATGTTTTGTAGTATGTTTATTAGGAATTGTAAACTTTTTATCTGTAGGCATTTTGTTGCAATGATGGAATATTTCGCAAATACCACGAATATGTATGTCGCGAGGGTACGACAATCGGCAACTCGTTAGATCATGATGTAAGTTTTGATCCTTATCTTTCCCAAACGCACATATATCTGAAAAGATGAATGCGTAAAGTTGCACAAATATATAGACAGCATTTAGATCTAGTTGTCACTCGGTTTGAATATTGTAATAAGTTCTTTTTGTTGGGTTGTCAGGAGTGTGTACAATTATATTTCGACAGGCACTAATTGTCGTAATAAAGGTTTTCAGAACACCTACGCCCAAGGTTAAAGTGCAGATTACCTAAATTTGAAAAACTTCACCTGTAAGGTAAGAGTCCAAGTATCTAACCCTTCAGACTGGCTTTGTGATATACTGGACTTAATGCACCAGTCATTTGCACCCAAGGCCCCTATTGGGCCAGGGATAGCGGGGGCATTGCGGGGCCTAAGCACCATGTTTTTTACCAAAAAGGGCTTTTGACTCCCGCACAAACAGAGGGGGAAATAGTGGAGTGTTTTTTAACAAAATTTACCGCGACACATTGTCAGAATATAAATTTTTATACGCCCGTCGAAGACGGGTCGTATTATGTCGTGGCCTCCATCTGTCCGTCCGTCCATCTGTCCATCCGTTAACTTTTAGTGTCTGCTCCGTATCTCCTCGACCCCTTGAAAGATTTTTTGAAACTTGGGTCAAATGTTTACCTTAACGAGGGAATGTGCAGAATGCATATTCCAACGGTGTCCGACAAAGGTCAAGGTCACACTTAGCGGTAAAACGTCAAAAGGTAACATTTCGTGTCCCCTCCATATCTCTAAAACTGTTTAAGATCTCTTCATGAAAGTTTGTACAAATATAAAGCACCATCAGACCATGTGCAAGGAAAAAGAACCATTACCCTACTTTCTGCTTTGACGGAATAATTTCCATTGTATTTTTCAAAGGTAATTTCATATAAGCTTCGTGTCCGCTCCATATCTGGAAAACCATTTAAGATTTCTTCATGAAAGTTTGTACAAATATAAAGCATCGTCAGACGATGTGCAGACAAAAAGAACCATTAACCTACTATTTTTAGTTTTAATGGAATTATTCCCCTTTGTATTCTTCAAAGGTAATTTGATATAAGCTTCGTGTCCGCTCCATATCTTGAAAACAGTTTAAGATTTCTTCATGAAAGTTTGTACAAATACAAAGCACCATCAGACAATGTGAAGAGAAAAAGAACCATAACCCTACTTTCAGTTTTGACGGAATTATTTCCCTTTGTATTTTTTTATAGTAATTATCCCCTGGCACCACGAAGTGGCGAAGGGATATAGGTTTTGTCTCCGTACATACGTATGTTCACCTTTTGTCATCGTTCTAGCGCCTACATTTATCAACGGATTTTAAAATAACTTCACACAAATGTAGGGCATGACAATATCTCGAGCAAATTCGACTTGCTGGATGCTGCGCCCAAGGTCAAGGTCACCGTGGCTATTTTTAGAAAAACTTTGTCAGCGCTCTAGCGCCTACATTTCTAAATGGATTTTGAAATAACTTCAAACAAATGTAGGGCATGACAATATCTCAAGCAAGTTCGACTTTCAGGGTGCTGCGCCCAAGGTCAAGGTCACTGTGGCTATTTTTAGAAAAACTTTGTCAGTGCTCTAGTGCCTTCATTTCTCAATGGATTTTGAAATAACTTCACACAAATGTAGGGCATGACAATATCTCGGGCAATTTCAACTTTCAGGGTGCTGCGCCTAAGGTCAAGGTTACTGTGGCTATTTTTAGAAAAACTTTGTCATCACTCTAGCGCCTACATTTCTCAACAGATTTTAAAATACTTCACACAAATGTTGGGCATGATAATATCTCGAGCAATTTCGATGTTCAGGGTGCTGTGCCCAAGGTCAAGGTCCCTGTGGCTATTTTTAGAAAAACTTTGTCAGCGCTCTAGCCCCTACATTTCTCAATGGATTTTGAAATAACTTCACACAAATGTAGGGCATGATAATATCTCAGGCAAGTTCGACTTTCAAGGTGCTGTGCCCAAGGTCAAGGTCACTGTAGCTATTTTTAGAAAAACTCTGTCATCGCTCTAGTGCCTACATTTCCCCATGGGTTTTAAAATAACTTCACACAAATGTAGGGTATGACAATATCTCAAGCAAGTTCGACTTTCAGAGTGCTGGGCTCAAAGTCAAGGTCACTGTGGCTATTTTTAGAAAAACTTTGTCATCGCTCTAGCGCCTACATTTCTCCATGGATTTTAAAATTACTTCATGCAAATGTAGGGTATGACAGTATCTCGAGCAAGTTTGACACCAAGTAGTCTTGTGCGAGGGTATTTGTATCGCCTGCGATGCCTTGTTTCATATATAAGCTATGTGTCAGCACTATATCTCAAAAACTGTTTAAGATTTCTTCATGAAAGTTTGTATACAAACAAAGCACTATCAGACGATGTGCATAGAAAAAGAACCATAACCCTACTTTCATTTTTGATAAAATTACACCCCTTTGTATTTTTAGTATTGTAATTTTGTATTAAATTTGTATCCACTCCATATCTCCTTAACCCTTTGAAAGATGTTTTTGAAACTTGAGTCAAATGTACACCTTATAGAGGCATCGTGCAGAACTCGTATTCCAACAATGTTAGACGAAGGGCAAGGTCACACTGATAGGTCAAAGTTCAAAAGGTAACATTATTTTTCCGCTCCATATCTCGAAAACCATATAAGATTTCTTCATAAAAGTGTATACAAATATGAAGCATCATCAGACAATGTGCAGAGACAAAGGACCATATCCCTATTTTAAGTTTTGACGGAATTATGCACCTTTGTATTTTTCATATAGTAATTTCATATTAGCTTTGTGTCTGCTCCATATCTTGAAAACTGTTTAAGATTTCTTCACGAAAGTTTGTACAAATATCAGACGATATGAAGAGAAAAAGAACCATAACCGAACTTCCATTTGTGATGGAATTATGCCCCTTTGTAATTTTTGTCTAAGAATTTCATATTAGCTTTGTTTGTTTTGTAGTTTATTTCTGCCTTATTATTGAAGATTTAAGCTACTGACAAAGTTCTGTCACCTCTTGTTTTCTTTCCAACTTTAAGCCCCAACGGGCGTATATTGCCCTGCTCAGCGGAGCTTTTGTTATATTTATATGATCCTCTGGGGGCGTAGACCTGTACCAGGGAGGTGACATAAATATGTCCCCATAGTGCAGGGCATTATACAAGGTCTTTGCAGAGTGAAAAGTCAATATCCCTGCTATTCCCCATCCCCAGTGGGGCCGTGGTTGCAAATGACTGTGCCTATAAACATGTTAGATTGTAACTTGGGGCCAGTTGTTTTGTTGTAGAAGGCACTAGGCATTTGAGTTTCAATGTGTGTTTCTCATAGATCTCAATCATGTTGAGTTTTAGTGTGAGCATCACATCACAATCATCTACTTAAAGAGGATCTTACACTTGTAAGTGGTCATTTCATATGAAATATATGAAACATGTTTCTGGTTTCCGTGTATTCATGTTTGAATGCTGAGAGGAATGTAAACACTCAAAATGTAGTCTTGTACAAATTTCATAATTTTGATAAAGTCAGTATGCCGAAACTTCAATAAATAAAGAGTGACTGTTCAGAGTATACAATGTTTCTTATCCCTACACGGATTCTCTTCATGATATATGAAACAAGTCGTCAGCAAGTTTCATAAATTTCATGAAATGACCATGACTTGTGAGATTTTGTTTACAGTTCTGTACGTCGGCCTTACCTGCACAAAGGCCGAATCCATGTCCTTTTGGTCCTATTCCCTGTGGCCAGACCGGGATTCGAACCCAGGACCTCTGACTTACGAGTCAGGTGCCCTACTGATTGCGCTACCCGGCCCGGCTATTTTATTTGTAGTCACTGCAGCTGGTGTTGTGCTGTGTGGCAGCCCTAAAAAGCGGCCCCGTACATCGTCCATAGTGCAATTTATATTTTTCTTTTGGTCCTTATAGATCATCGGAAATATTCTGAGAAATTGATTTTTATATGTTTAGACCCATGTATTCTAAACAGGTTTGCAATATTTGGACCCCATTCGGATTGACATCAGTCTTTATATAGGCTGCCTTGTTGAAACTCGAAATTACAGTATCCTTTCTCTGGCTTTCATTGCCAGTTCATTCAGGGTCACTGAAGAGAATTTAGTATTCGAAACTGTACAGTCTGGCCCATACTCTCCTTTTGAATATTTTCTCTGCTCTTTAAGGAACTAACTTTTATATTTTATTTGACTATAATATTGTTTCTTCTGAGCTTTTTGACCCCCTCCCCCCCCCCCACCACCACCATCTAAGACAAAGGGGATATGGAAATGATCTCAGTCTGTCTGTCTGTCTGTCCATCCATCGATCCATATATTCATATACATGTATTCACTTTTGGCCGGAGCATAACTCTGAAATGGGATTGTCTTGAAACTTTGTATCATGATACAGGAGATCAAGGAGAAGTGCAAGTGTACAAGAACCATAACTCTGCTTGGCTTAATTTGTTTAAGTATCTCCCTTTCTCAGTTTTTCTTGTCCAGAGAATAACTCCAAAAGTATGAAGGGTATTGCCTTGAAACTTCATTTAAAATTTTTTATTTTTCAGATGGTCATTGAAGTTTGAACACAATGGGTCATGTGCAAAGTAAGTGGGTCCCTTAGGGCATTCACCATAACTTTGCACATGACCTTTTGTGTTCAAACTTTAATGGACTTTGGAAAAATGAAATTTGTCTCTTATAATTACATTTAATTTAAGATAATTTTGAGCATCATATTTTATTTTTCAGAGAAACATATGTGAAATAAACTACGAAAAATTGTCACAAACCAATTATAGGTAAGTCACTTATGTTAAACATCCAACACCATGACGTGACCTCAAATAGAACATACACCAGCCATTGACGTAGTTTGTTTACATGTGAGATTGCATACCAAGGACGTCAAGTGACCTCCTCCTGTTCTTGGAAGTATGACTAAGAAAAATCAAAAGGCATGTAATTATATAATGATGAAGGAGATTAAGGAGAAGGGCATTGTACAAGAACCATAACTATGCCTGGCTTTAATTTTTAATTATCTCTCTTTGTCAGTTATTCTTGTCCGGACCATAACTCCAAAAGTATAAATGGGATTGTCCATGCACAGATATGTGCTGGCAGCCTTTTTGAATTTTGGTCCCATTCCACTGATGGTAATACTAATTTCGCTTCCTATGCTGTTGACTGAGAATTCAGTCGCAAGCATTACCAAAAATGATTGATGGTACTTAAATGTTTATGGCTGTTGACCAAGCTGATACAGTTGTCGATCGTCTCAGTCAACAGCCTCTTAAATTTGCATACATGATAATTGACTGGCTCAGTTGAAAGCACAGGTATGGAAGTTGGTATTACCACCCTGTACACTTGCATTGGCATTTTTGTATGTGTAAAGATACATGTTATGTTTTAAAAAATAAAATTTGGGTGATTCTGGAAAGAAATTAGTGAGAGGTCCTTAATTTTACATACACAAAGAAATTAACCTGATAAAAAAAAAGAAAGAAATGTTACAGTATGTAACAAATGCCCCCGAAGGCCCCTTAACCTGACCTTTGAGCCCTGGTACTGACCTTGACCTTTGTTTGTCAGTAGTCGGTTCAACAGCTTTTCAGAGCTTATGTTACATGTTGTACATCTTGCCAACTCAAAATAAATCTCTTGTCTTGTCTTGTGCAGGGAACCCAAGTCTTGCACATGACATTCTCATTTTGTTTTACTTTTCTGTGGCATTTAAATGCACTTTGGAAGTTGAAGAGGATTCATGGGGACTTAATCAAACCAGTGACCAAACTGTCTTGTGTCCTTGACACTGGAAGTGAGAACCTAAACATCACCCTTACGTAACTTATCATTCTTTAAGATTATTTTTTTATTTGCTTTAACTGTCAGTGAAATTTGATGAAATTGGCTTCAGCAGTTTTGAGTCAGTTGATTGTGACCTTGACCTGACATGGCAACCAACTTATAAGGGACACAACTTCTCATTATGCTTCATCTTTCTGTGAAGTTTCATTAAATTTGCTTCAGTAGTTTATAAGTTATGCTGAGACAGGATTTTGAACCACAATTTGACCTCTGACCCAATTGTGACCTTGACCTTGGGTGTAGGGACCTTAGTCTTGTGCGTGACACACCTTCTCATTATGCTTTATTATTTGCTCCAGTGGTTTTTAAGTTTTGCTGAGAAACGATTTGAAACTGACAGACCAACGGACGGACGGTGCAATTTCAATATGCCGCCCAAAGTTCCTTTGTATTGACAAGTTTATTGTTTTGATCAGTATTCTTTTGACTTGAAGATTTCTTTTCAAAGTGAAATTCCCTACCAAGCTTTTAAGGAAGCAACTCGGCCATTTCGATTTATGCCCCTTTCTAATTGGGGTCAACTCCTAACAGAAAGAATTTGCTCCAACAAGAGGGTGGGTGGGACCAGGGGTGAAGGTGTAGATCCGGAGGACTAAATAATCAACCACTCATACTAGCCACTCACCAAACAAGCTTCCAGTGACCATGATTTTAATAGTTAGTAGGTTTTTATACTTTGTCTTCACTAATTAAATCAGCAGTATCTTGCAAACTATAATGAGGCAAACTTGCAACCAGAAATAGACTATTCACAGTCTGTCTCTGTACAGAATTTTACAATAAGTGTTTGTTTTTTCTCTCCCCCCCCCCCCTCCCCCCCCCCCACCAGAAACCAGAAAAGACTATTCACAGTCTGTCTCTGTACAGAATTTTACAATAAGTGTGTTTTTTTTCTCTCCCCCCCCCTCCCCCCCCCACCAGAAATAGACTATTCACAGTCTGTCTCTGTACAGAATTTTGCAATAAGTGTTTTTTTTTCTCCCCCCCCCCCCCCCCCCCCCCCCCGCCTTAAAAAAATGGAGGGCAGTGTTTATTAGGATTAAAATCAAAGTAAAGTTTTAACCTATTACCCACCATCATCATCCGCTTGAGCAGGGCTACAGAGATTGGTCCGCAAAAGAGCAATTTGTTGTATTGAATTGTGGTAAATCATGGTAAAAATTCTAATAATTGGGACACCTGAAACAAGCACCACAATTGTCTTTAATAATAATGCATTCTCCAGTAGTGCATTTAAAAGATGCAGATGGAATATGGCAAACAGTATGTAAACCAACAGTATGTAGACGCTGATCAAATTGCTCTTTTCAGGAGCAGTCTTATATAGGTTTGCACTTTTTCTTCAGACCTGTCTCTCCCAAGATAGAGAGTTTTTACAATTGTTGCAATAAAATCATAAAATGCTAGTCATAGCCTTCTATTTCATATTTAAAATACTTTTCTCATTTCCTGGTCTGAGAAATGAGAGTTCTTGGTGTGTGTGTGTATATGTTTTCCTTTAATTTATTTATTTATCGTTATTTTTTTATTTTATTTATCCTTTTCTTTTTATTCTTCTTCTAATTTGTATTTGGCAATAATTACATGATATTCTCTTAGAGAGACTCCTAGACCTTCAGAAATTGTATGATCTGTCTGCCAAAGTTGAATTTGCAGGATGTTTATTGACTGTTTTGGGGTATTGTGGATTTTATGACACCTCATGGGGATTATAGGTTTCAAGGCACTCCAAACTCAGTATACAAGAACTGGAAGAAAAAGACTACCAAATACCATTAAAACTCTATATATTGGGGCAGTTAGGTCTGAGCAAATAGTACAAACCCAGATCAGACTGTTCCTCAAGTAGCAGACTGATCAGGGTTTACACTATTTGCCACCCCATTTGAATTTTTGGACACACTACTGCACTGTAAAACCAAACTGTTCCAATTTTAGGACAATTATGGTAATTATTTTTGGTGTCCCAATATTTAGAATTTTATGGTAAATATTGGGACAGCCTGACCTCTGACCTTTTGTAATATTTGAACACAAGCCCATTTGCTTTTACCATTATACTAGAAATAGTGAGAACCCTGATCATAGTGCTCCTTCATGTGCAGTCTGACCTGCTCACAGTTTGCTCATGCACCTTCTGACCCAACATTTATGATTTTTATGGTAGCAGAAGGTACAGAAGAACCTATTGTGCACATTGTTTATTTTTTAATCAATCAAGCAATTTTATGCCCTTGTGAACAGTATTTCAGTCATATTGGGATGATGGAAGGGTTTCAATGAAGGGCTGTCTTAAATTGAACCCAGTTGAGAATTGAAGAGATTGTCACCTCCAGCTAGAATCAAATTTGGACTGCTAGCTTTGCACCCATTGAGCTTCTAGGGGGGTACAGGAAAAGAAGAAATTAAAAGTCAGGTTTTAATAATGCTCAAATCAATCTGGGCTATTTCACTCCATCAGCTCTCCAGGATTGTTTACGCAAACCTATGGGAAGGTGCAGTCTAATCTGAGCATTCCAGTTTTGCACATAATGTGTTTCTTTTAAGAAATGCCACATATTCAATCAAAGCACCCAATCACTATTGATTGTAAGAAAAATGGACAAATTCCACAAAGATTGGGTGTAGGCCACTGAACACCAGAATAGATTTGTAATTTGTAGATTTGAAATTTATTACTAAAAAATGGGATTTTAATATTGATTAGAGAATAATGGCCGTTTTTGTACTGAAACGGAAAAAAAGAGAATGCATTGCAATTTTTGAAAGAATAAGCAAAAATTTTAAAGAATGAGAATAATGGGGCTAATTTTTTATTGATTAGAGAATTCCAGACCCTCCCCACCCCTCTTTCCCCTCCCCATCCAGGCCCTCATTTTCAGGAATGTGAATTGAAACACCCTTGGGGCATTTTTTGAAAAGAAATACAATATCATAAAGAACTGTTTAAAACTTTGTAGTCATTTTGTTATTTTGAACCCACCCCCTGTCCCCCCACCCACCACCCATTAAAAAAAAATAAAAAATTAGTAATGACCATTACACAAGTACCTTAATTACAACTTTATCTCCCAGTTTGTGCCTCAGCAATTCCAAACCAGGACACAGTGAGCTACTTTCTTGAAGAAAAAAAAAAAGGACTTCATGTCAAGTTTCACTTAGTTTTGATTTCAGCTCAGATCAATCTTTCAACACTGTACCAAACTTCCCCATCACAATCACAGTGGCTGACGTTAGTTGTATGGTCTTACATGTGAAGGGAATGGTAGCACTGTTCCAAAGGAGAGGCATATCTCCATTCTATGCATGACTCCCTTGTGTGCTATACTATCCAGGCCCTTTGTGATTTATCCCACCTGATTTCTTTACCTGGTCATTTTTCCAAATAGCAAATTACTGTTAAAATTAGAACACCTGAATTAATTAATAAAAATTGTCCTAAAAATGGAACAGTTTGGTTTTACAATGTTGTAATGCAACCAAAAGATGCAGATGGAGTAGCAAAGTGTGGACCCGAAACAGACTGCTTTAGAAGCAGTCTGATGTGGGTCTGCACTGTTTGCAGACCTATCTGTCTCAATACTAGGAACTGTTGTGGTATATTGGATATAGTCATTAGAAGCAGAGTAGTCAGCCATAAACTTTGTACCTACAATTTCACAGCAAAGTACTGTGTTTCATGTATTGCATTTCACAAGTCCTATCAATGTCATTCGCTAGACTAGACAAAATTTGGTAATTTATAAATCAGAAATTTCAGTGGTCTAAAGCCGATCTAGTAGTAGTATTTCAATTCTCATATCGACGTTGTTCCCGCACCTCAGCGGAACGAATCCATAGCCGATCTTGGTGGAATTTGGCATTTTATGAGTGTAGTCATTTATTAGAGAGAGGGCTTTTATAAGAAGAAATGCATTAAAATAAATAATTGAGCCGCGACGTGACAAAACCAACAATGTGGTTGTGCCCCCAGCGCAGACTCAGATCAGCCTGGGCATCCGCCCAGTCTGATCAGAGTCTTCACTGTCCGCATGAAGGTAGCTTAGACCCTTAGCTACCCTATAAACGCTTTACGAAGAGTCTGGTCAAACTGGGCGGATGCCCAGGCTGATCTGAGTCTGCACTGGGCGCACGACCACATTGTTGGTTTTCTCATGTCGCGGCTCAGTTGTGTTGGGTGGTCAATTCCTTGTTTGGTTTAAACAATATTTTATTCAAATATTTCATACATACATACATATTAATAATACAGTGAAGCAATACAGTATGTGACAGTAAGCGTAACACATAATGTAAGTCATCTGAATTTCTCACTTTCTTTCAACTAATAGTATGCAGATATCTCTCAGCAGTACTGGAAATTGGTGCAACTGAAAGTGGATGCTGATTGAGTACATGTATTTAATTTGCTTTTGACTGACAATGATCAACCACACAAATTGCCTCCCCTGAATAATATTCTGAGCACGTACTTAAATAGACCTAATTGTTTTTTGCAGGTTTGTGCTTCTGTGAAGAAAAGGAAGGGACAACACATGAGCTAGTCTGTCAACAGAACATGACTTTGCCAGCAGGAGTCATTACAGGAGTTCAGACCCACAAGGATGAAATTTCATTTCTCAGGCATAAACCCTGTAAGGGTGTAAAATTCAATGCTAAAAAATCATTGTTTTTCGAGAAATTGAGTTATGCTGTGTTCAGTTCTACTCTTATCTCTTCATACATATAGGACAAGGTGTAACTGGATTTAAGCTACATGAGTGGAAGTTCATCAATATTTCAAAATTCTACCAATTCAAAGAGAGATGCCATATTATTTTTTTTTTTTTCATCAGAGTTTTAAACTTCTTTAATAATTAATGAACTGAATTTTTCAAAGATCAGAATGTGAGTGCTACAGAATCATGCAGCTGTTTTAGATGAAACAAAGTGGATGTTCGACAGAACTTGACACTGGGACTATTGAAGAAAAAATACTTGGGTATTCAAATTGACTTAGTGTAAACTGGAAAATATATGACAGAAACTGCAGTATCAGTAGACTTGCTTTCCTTTTCTGTTCTTAGATTTTTTTTCCGCTCACCTAAGTACAAAGTGCTCATGGGCAAGCTATTGTTATCAGACACTATATACTCTAAAAATTTTATGAAAAACCTAGATCAGACACTGATAAAGTGCTCTTACAGAAGCAGACTGACCTGGGTCTTCATTGTTTGCACATGATTGTCCCAAATACTTAGGGTCATTGTGGTACCTGGATGACACTGAGTCAGTGGTATACACAAAATAACAGATTCAAAGTTTCCTGAGATATTTTTGTCATTTCCCCTGACTGGTTCTAATGAGGGGTCACAACAGGTTTTAATGGCTAGATATGGAATATTATTCTTAAATTATTAGCTCACCGTCAGGTGAGCTTATAGTATGGGCTTGGTCTGTCGTCCGTCATCGTCCACACTCTTAAACATCAACATCTCTTAAACCAGCAGGTCAATGTTGAGAAATTTTATGTGTAGTATTGTTGGGATGGGGGATTGACTGCATATAGTGTTTGGACATATTGGTTCAAAACTGTGGTTCCATGGCAACAAAAAGGTCACATAGACTTGTAAAGGGGTAAATGTTGTCCACGCGATAGCACCTTAAATTTTGATCGGAACCTCTTCAAACTTGTGGGTATTCAGGATAGGCTGTAAAATCTCGTATGAGTTTCAATTTCGGCCATGCCTGATTATTCACTTGAGAGTTACTCTGAGTGACAAAGTATTTCCCCATACACTTATAATGGAGAAAATGTTGTCCTAGGCATAGCAACTTTTATCAAAACTTGATCAAACTTGCTGATAACCAGGACAGGCATAAAGTCTTGGATAAGTTTGAAATTCAGCCATATTGAGTAATGGTTTTAAGAGTTTCTTGCCCTTGAGTGCTAAAACAGCCCTTATTTGACCTTGTCCGGGCCATAGGGCCTTATGTATTGATGGGATTTTCTTTAAACGACAGGCATAAAATCGGAGATAAAATCTCAGATGAGTTCAAATCTTTGCCATGTCTGATTAAGAGTTACTCTCCCATAGACTTACAATGAAGAAATAGTTTGTCCCTAGCATAGCAACTTCATTTTGGATCAAAACTTAATCAAACTTCTTGATAACTAGGACAGGCATAAAGTCTTGGAAGAGTTTGAAATTTAGCCATATTGAACAATTAGTCTTAGAGTTACTTGCCCTTCAGTGCTAAAAAAATTATTATGACCATGTTGGGGCCATAGGGTCTTTAGTTTTGATTGTAACTTCTTGCAGGTACCTGGGACAGGCATAAAATCTCGAATGAATTTGAATATGGGTTAGGTTTTGATTATTCTGTTCAGAGTTACTTGCCTTTGAGCAATAAAAAATTTCCCCGAAGCTTAAAGGTATACTCCCTTGTATTTCATTACGAAATATTCACAAAATTATGAAACTGGTTAGTTGTATGCAACATAATTAAGATTTGTTCAAAAAACCTTCAGCGACAACATCTTTGTTACGGAGTCAGAGACGATAAATTATATCAATGCGTACCCTTTTTGAATATTCACGAAAACTTTGTCGTCATAAATTGATTGACTCCCACAGGCGTTTCTGCAAGCATGTTTTGAATTTTATGATTGGTGGAGTAAATAACTTTACAATAGCATTAACCTCTAATCTGTGCATGTGAGTTCTTTTCAACCAATAATTGTCTGAAGTGATTAAAGAAAGGGCTTAATATTAGTCATGATATAACTTTAACCTGAATAACTATGATTGCTGGGCGTATCCAGTCTTCATTTTTGGCGGGAATGGCGACCCGCTATTGCCGCTCTTTTTGTGTATTTTCTTTAATTCTCCTATTTCCAGTGACCATCACAAATCATAAATTTGGCAGATAAATGTACTTTTGACAGCAATCATTATCATGCCTAGAATATAATGTTTTGTGAGAAATTTAAAAGTTAAAAGAAATATTGAGGGTGTAAATCTTTAAAAATGGGAAAAACATTTTCCTGGGCATAGCAGCTTTATTTTTTATCAAAACTTGCTGATAGTTCGGGTGGGTGCATTCGAAATTTGGCCATATTGAATAATTGGTCTTAGAGTTACTTGCCCTTCAGTGCTAAAATAGCTCTTATTTGACCTTGTCAGAGCCTTCAGTTTTGATGGGAACTTCTTCAAACATGCAGGTATCATGGACGGGCATAAAATCTCTGATGAGATCAAATTTAGCCAAGCTAGAAACTAGATCATGTTGTAGCGAAAACTAGGTCACTAGGACAAATCTTAGAAAAACCTTATATAGACGCCAGAGGGCCAGTTTTGATCCAATTTCCATGAAACTTGTCAGAATGTTTGTCTCCATCAAATATAGAACAAAATATAAACTTAGTCATGTCATGAAAGACTTGGTCACCAGGTCAAATGTTAGAAACATTGTGTACACTCTAGAGGTCATAAGTTTGATCTAATCTTCATGAAACTATGTCAGAATGTTTATAAATCTCCATAAAATGTATGCCAAATTTGAAAGTGGGTTATGTGGGGTCAACAGGGGTGTCATTAAGAGGCGGGAGGCGGGGATTTTCCCCTACTACTGAGGCCTTATCACCTGCCTATATTTTGAAAATTTGTATAGGAATTGTATGGAAAACATATGGAATCCCCCGCCTACTTTTGCCTAATCCCTGGGTGCCAAAAATCATAATGAAACCCCTGGAAAACAGTGCCCTCTAGAGTGTACACATCTTTTCTCAGATTTAACCTAGTGACTAGATCTAGTCACTAGGTTAAATCTGAGAAAAGATGTGTACACTCTAGAGGGCACTGTTTTGACCCAATCTTCAATAAACTATGTCAGAATGTTTATCTCCATGAAGTTTGAAAACTGGGTCACATTTGGCCCAAAACTAGGTCAAATCTTAGAAAAATTTCAGGTACAGGGACACAATACATGCTTCATTTTCCATTGGATCTGTTTGAAACTTTGTCAGAATGTGTGTTTGAACAATATTTAGGTGAAGTTGGATCATGGGTTATGTAAGCCCTTGTGAGCAATCCAGGGCCAATATGGCCCTCTGGTTACTATTATCCTGTCTTAGCCGGAGCACTGTGAGTTATGTCCCTATCAACAATATTTCAATTGTACTGAGAAAATGGTAGGATGATAATGAAAGACTGAGTGCTATGGAACCCTGTTTGTGGTGTGAAGATTAACGCCTCCATGAAGAATAAAACCTGGGTACAGCTAACAGAGTGTGCCAGTTCTAAACCAACAGTGCTTTCAAAGAGATAGGCAAAATCATAATAATTATCAAATTTGCATGAATCAATCATTAGGATTGCAGGAAAAGAGTTAAATGAATTTCAGTATTACTGAGTTACTGCTGTCAAAGTGATGGCAAAATCATATTAGATTCACAAATAGATCATAAGGATTGCAGGTAAAGAGTTGAATAAATTTCAGTATTACTGAGGGACACATCTGTTGTCCTTGTCAATATCTTAATAGTGATTTTTAGATCCCTGTTTTGTAAAATACGGATGTATTATGTCATGGCGCTGTCCGTCCATCAATATTCTTGTGCGCGCCATAACTCAGAAACCATTTTGGATGTCTTCATGAAATTTTGTAGGCCATAAGTTTCAGTCACCCAATTTTACACATAAATGGCCCTTTCTAAGCTTAAGTATCTTATAACTTCATAGAGGCCCAGTAATTTTGGTTGCGCTTCAGTTATTATTTGCTTACCAGGTTCTGTAATATACATATTTTCTGTTTACTCTGAAACAGAATAAAGGACTGCAGTTTGTGTCACATTTCAAACGTCGGGTGACACTTGGCCGATGGTCTTTTATTCAATATTTTGCTTTTCCGGAGCATGCCTGTAAAACTATAAGGAGGAAGTAAATGAAACTTCACACGTTGATAGAGGACAATGAGAGAAAGTGCAGTGCACAAGAACCATAACCCTGTCACAAGTATTTAAGAAGTTAGCTCCCTTTCCAGTTTTTTTTAGCTCACCTGAGTACGAAGTGCTCAGGGTGAGCTTTTGGGATACCCTGATGTCTGTCATACGTCCGTCTGTCAACTTTTGCTTGTGTACACTCTAGCGGGCACAGTTTTGATCCAATCTTGAAGAACATTTGTCAGAATATTAGTCTTTATAAAACCTAGGCCAAGTTCGAAACTGGGTCATGTCGGGTCAAAAACTAGGCCACTAGGTCAAATATTAGAAAAACCTTGTGTACACTCTAGAGGTCACAGTTTTGATCTAAACTTCATGAAACTTTGTCAGAATGTTCATCATCACAATATCTAGGCCAAGTTTGAAACTGGGTCATGTCGGGTCAAAAACTAGGCCACTAGGTCAAATATTAGAAAAACCATGTGTACACTCTAGAGCTCACAATTTTGTTCCAAACTTCATATAACTGTTTCAGAATGTTTATCCTCACAATATCTAGGCCAAGTTTGAAACTGAGTCATGTCTGGTCAAAAACCAGGTTACTAGGTCAAATCTTAGAAAAACCTTGTGTATGCTCTAGAGGGCACAGTTTTGATCCAGTCTTCATTAAACTTTGTCAGAATGTTTATCATCACAATATCTAGGCCAAGTTTGAAAGTAGGTCATGTCGGATCAAAAACTAGGTCACAGGGTCAAATATAGAAAGACCTTGTGTATGCTCTAGAGGGCACAGTTTTGATACAACCTTCATGATACTTTGTCAAAATGTTTATCCTTACAATATCCAGTCCAAGTTTGAAACTGGGTCATGTCGGGTCAAAAACCAGGTCACTAGGTCAAATCTTAGAAAAACTTTGTGTACACCCTATAGGGCACAGTTTTGATCCAATATTCATGAAACTCTGTCAGAATGTTTATCTTTATGAAATCTAGGTAAAGTCGGAAACTGGGTCATGTCGGGTCAAAAATAAGGTCACAGGGTCAAATATAAGAACAACCTTGTGTACGCTCTAGAGGGCACAGTTTTGATACAATCTCTATGAAACTTTGTCAGAATGTTTATTCTCACAATATCTTGGCCAAGTTTGAAACTGGGTCATGTCTGGTCAAAAACTAGGTCACTAGGTCAAATACTAGAAAAACCTTGTGTACACTCTAGAGGTCACAGTTTTGATCCAAACCTAATGAAACTTTGTGGGCATGTTTATCGTCACAATATCTAGGCCAAGTTTGAAACTGGGTCATGTCAGGTGATAAAACAGGTCACTAGGTCAAATCTTAGAAAAACCTTGTGTACGCTCTAGAGGGCACAGTTTTGATACAATCTTTTTGAAACTTTGTCAGAATGTTTATCGTCACAATATCTAGGCCAAATTTGAAAGTAGGTCATGTCGAGTCAAAAAACTAGGTAACTAGGTCAAATATAAGAACGACCTTGTGTACGCTGTAGAGGGCACAGTTTTGATCCAATCTAAATGAAACTTAAGGGTGAAGTCCTTTAAGAAGACTTCCCCTTGTAGAAGCACAGCGGCATTAGCACCACTTCAGGAGACCTAACCCTCTAGTAGAGCAGCGGCATTAGCGCCATTTCAGGAGACTTCACCCTCTAGTAGCGTAACAGCATTAGCGCCCTTTAAGAAGACTTCCCCTTGTAGAAGCACAGCGGCATTAGCGCCACTTCAGGAGACTTCACCCTCTAGTAGCGCAGCAGCATTAGCGCCCTTTAAATAGATTTGCCCCTGTAGAAGCCCAGCGGCATTTGCGCCACTTCGGGAGACTTCACCCTCTAATAGCGCAGTGGCATTAGCGCAACTTAAGAAGACTTCATCCGCCGTGCCGCATAGCGCAATTGGTAGGACACCTGACTCATAAGTCAGAGGTCCTGGGTTCGATACTCGGTCTGGCCTCATACTTTCGTTTCTCCTTCCGCTGATTCAAGAAGGGCAATTACTGGCGAAAGTATGTGCACTTAGTACTGGTTAACCGCTTAGGAGGTCTAGGCCTGCCCAGGAAAAGTGTGGTTAGGTTAACTGACCGTCCCGACATGACCATAGCTGTTTACTGTGTACGTAAAGCAACAAATCAATCAATCAAGACTTCACCCTTTAGTAAAGCAGCTCAACCTGGGCATTGTTTGTGAACCTTACCAATTCCCAGGATCAACTTGGCTTCCTATGGTACACTGACCCTATAGGGAGCTTTGTCCCAGTGGCCTTCGGCCGTGATGCTTGCCTAGTGTCCGGTGCCATCAGTAAGGAGCTGATTCGATCATGCTTGATAATAAGCAGTGCTACAATTGAAAAGAATCGGAGAAGGGGCCACCACCAAGATGGCACAGTAATGAACAGCACCGCAAAGATAGCCTTGTCCAAGGGGCCTTTGGCCCCGCAATCCCGGGCCCTTTGGGCCCTTGCATAAGGATCTTGTTGTAAATGGTTGTCATGTGTCAGGTAGGTTTGGATTCATTGCTTCCAGAAATTAAGGTGCAGTAGGACTGTATAAGCATTGTTGTGACATTCTCAGGCCATTTATTAAGGTGACAATATGCCTGGTTCAGCTCAACCTGGGCATTGCTTGTGACCCTTTCCAGTTCCCAGGATCAACTTGGTTCCACCTGGTTGCACTGACCCTGTAGGGAGTTGGTCTGATAATACGTGATCAAAAACGTCTAAAGTATTACCATAAAGATATCACAAATTTTGAATTTTGAGTTATGACTGAAGACTCAGGATAAATAAAATGCAGAGCTACTGAAACGTGATGACTTATTAAGTTGCACAGTTCCACTGCTTTATTAAAGCTGATGTCTTCTGTACTAGTGCTAGTGCCGCTGCGCTACTAAAAGGAGCTGTCTTCTGTAGTAGCCCTATTGCCACTGCACTACTATAAGGGAAAGTCTTCTGAAGTAGCCCTATTGCCACTGCGCTACTATAAGGGGATGTCTTCTGAAATTATAGCGCTATTGCCGCTGCACTACTAAAAGGGGCTGTCTTCTTTCGTAGCACTAAAGCCGCAGCGCTACTATAAGGGAATGTCTTCTGAAGTAGCGCTATTGCCGCTGTGCTTAGGGGCTGTCTTCTGCAGTAGCACTAATGCAGCTGCCCTGCTATAAGGGAAAGTCTTTTGACGTAGCACTATTGCCGCTGCGCTACTATAAGGGGATGTCTTCTGAAATAGCGCTATTGCCGCTGCGCTACTTAAAGGGGCAGTATTCTGTAGTAGCTGTGCTGCTATAAGGGAAAGTCATCTGAAGTAGCGTTGCGATAAGGGAAAGTCTTCTGAAGTAGTGCTATTGCCACTGCGCTACTATAAGGGGATGTCTTCTGAAATAGCGCTTTTGCCCCTGCGCTACTTAAAGGGGCTGTATTCTATAGTAGCGCTAAAGCCGCAGCGCTACTATAAGGGAATGTCTTCTGAAGTAGCCCTATTGCCGCTGTGCTACTATAAGGGGCTGTCTTCTGTAGTAGCGCTAATGCCGCTGCACTGCTATAAGGGAAAGTCTTCTGAAGTAGCGCTATTGCGGCTGCACTTCTATACGGGGATGTCTTCTGAACTAGTGCTATGCTGCTGTGCTACTATAAGGGGATGCTTTCTGAAGTAGCGCTATTGCCACTGTGGTGTTACAAGGGGAAGTCTTTTGAAATAGCGCTATTGCAGCTGTGCTACTAAAAGGGGCTGTCTCATGTAGTAGCGCTAATGCTGCTGCGCTACTATAAGGGAATGTCTTCTGCAGTAGTGCTATTGCCGCTGCGCTACTATCAGGGAATGTCTTCTGAAATAGCGCTATTGCCGCTGCGCTTCTAAATGGGGCTGTCTTCTGTAGTAGCGCTAAAGCTGCAGCGCTACTATAAGGGAATGTCTTCTGAAGTAGCGCTTTTGCCGCTGTGCTACTATAAGGGGATGCTCTCTGAAGTAGCGATATTGCCGCTGTGCTGTTTCAAGGGGAAGTCTTTTGAAATAGCGCTATTGCCGCTGCGCTACTACTAGGGGCTGTCTCCTGTAGTAGCGCTAATGCCGCTACTATAAGGGAATGTCTTCTGAAGTAGCGCTATTGCCGCTGCGCTACTTTCAGGGAATGTCTTCTGAAGTAGCGCTAATGCAGCTGCGCTACTATAAGGGAATGTCTTTTGAAGTAGCGCTATTGCCGCTGTGCTACCATAAGGGGATATCTTCTGAAGTAGCGCTATTGCCGCTGAGCTGTAACAAGAGGAAGTCTTTTGAAATAGCGCTATTGCCGCTGCGCTGTTGAAAGAATAGCGCTTTTGCCGCTGCGCTAATATCAGGGACTGTCTTCTGAAATAATGCTGTTGCCGCTGTGCTACTATCAGCAGCTGTCATGTGAATTAGTGCTATTGCCGCTGCGCTACTGAAAGATGTCGTGTGAAGTAGTGCCTATAAAGGGGCACTATTTTTAATTATGTAGTAGCTCTATCTGTACATTGCCCACCCACCAACCCTCTTTTCGTGATGGTCTTACATGAAAGATGGACCAAGTAGTCTAACTCACAAACCACCACACTACCTCTGCATGGATGATTTGCTATTGTACATCCCTTCCAACAGTATTTCAGGACGATGGGAGGGTGATGATAAAAGGCTATGTGCCTATGAACCCTATTTATGATTAAAAAGATACCTGTCACTAGCACGAATCAGAACCCAGGCCACTTACTAAGCAGGCCAGTGCTTAACCCACTAAGATATTGGGCTCCAAAATGAGTGACAGCTTATTGAAAAATAAAACAAAGACTAAAAGCACCAACACTCTTTAAATCAAGAGTATGAACTTCTAGCACAGAAACACCGGAAAGCACTGGAAAGACAATTGAAAAACAGTTTTATATGAATAATCATACCGATATTAGTTTCATGGGTGGGATAAACATTAAAAAAGTAGCTTTTTTAAATGGCATTTGTGTTAGTTTTACAGCAGACAACGTTAAACAACAAAATATTGCACTAACATATAAACTTTTCTCTTGTAAAATACCAAAATGGCGACTAGAGTGGCGATTGGCTGTGTCCAACGAAGAAGACAGGGAAGAGTGTGATAAGAAAAAGGGTTAGGAAAAACTGCTCCGCATCTCAACAGCTCTGTTTGGAAAGGCAATTGCTCTATTTTATTTAACTGCAGGCGAGGAAAACACGTCTCTTTAGCGGAAAGAAACAATCAGCCTGTCGAATGTATACAGAATCCGCGAGAGCTTTTATTCCGTTAATTGTAGATCAGAGAGCGAAATAACAAAATAAAAAAAAGAGAGAGAAAAAGAAAGAAACAATAGAAAAATAGAATAACAACAAAAAGTGACGAATCTGCCGAACGTGACAGCGGACTTATCGAAATGTACTGGTTCTCGGCCTATTTACCAGTGCGCACTTCGGGAACCAGTATCAAGCGGAATGATCGATTGACTGGTTCTCATCCTGAGACCCTTTATTTGTATGTACTTCGGGAACCAGTATCAAGCGGAACGATCGATCGGAATGATCGATGACTGGTTCTCATCCTGTGACCCTTTATCAGTGTGTACTCCGGGAACCAGTATCAAATTGCAGTGACTGAGCGTAATGATCGGAATTGAATGATCGTTTTGAAGGAACTGACCTGGAGCTATAACGAAACGACCTATGTTGTTAACTGAATGATCGTATGTCGTCAAATAAGTGCAGAAAACCGAAAGCGGTACTGTATTTATTTTTTTTTTTTTTGTGGAGCGATTTGTCGTTGTTGTTTTTTTTGTTTTTTTGTGTTTTTTTTTTTTTCAAACTCAAACTTATGACTCAATATATGCACATCCACCCACATTTGATCACCAAATATGAAGACTAGACCGCTTTTCATAATGATTTTTGTATAGCAGTTTTACCACTGGGGAGACTATGGGGACCTTAAGGACCCCTAAGGACCCCATTGCTCGGGATCGCTTCAAAAGCTTGTGATTCGTCATAGTTAATGTCCGTGATTAGCCAAGATTTGAAAAAGTAATTTGTGTCATTTTAGTTGGCAACTAAAATCGCCTTCTTTTGAAATCATGAGCTTGAATTAAATGGTAAAATGACAATGTGCAAAGGTGTAACATCGTTATTTGCCCCATTGCCTATATCCCATCGCTCGACGGGGAACAAGAAAAGGGACAAGTTGTCTTTGCTTTAAAATGGTAAAAATACAATGTACAAAGGTAGAACAATGTTGTTTGCCCCACTTTTGCTTATATGCCATCGATGGACGGGGAACCAGAAAAAAGACAATTGTATTTTGTGAAGCGATTTAGTAAAATGGTAAAAATACAATATACAAAAGTGAAACACCGTTATTTGCCCCACTTTAGCCTATATATTCCATCGCTCGACGAAGAACCAGAAAAAAACAACAACTGTATTTTGAGGAGCGATTTGCTTTTCTACAAATCGACATTTTATCTTCAGTTTCGTCATTGTACATGACTGTGATTAGCCAACTTTAAACAAGTAAGACGGTTTTCAGTTTCACATAAAAAAGTTTTGAAAAACGATTCAAGGCCCCATTGCTCTATTAGCGTGAACAATTTTATCTATATCGTGAGGTATCGCTGCCAGTTTCTCACCATAGTTTCGGCATTGTAAATGACCGCGATTAGCAAGCTTGAAACAAACAAAACATCTATGAGCTCCACATAAACATGGTTTGAAAACTTATGTGGGTCTATTTTCGATTTACTTGAAATAAAATGGTAAAAATACAATGTACACGCACGGGGCCCCAACCACTGTACCTATTTTTGTTTATATTGCAGCGCTGAACGGGGGAGCAGAAAAGGAAAACTGTATTGTCGTTTTCAAAAAAATGTTTCCCTCACCTTTTGTCAGTTATATGGATCAGTATTTATACAGAAACCCACATTTTATCACCGAACGTGAAGGTTGAAGGTATTTCGTAAAGATGTGTGTTGAGACGTTTCTACCACTGACTTTAAGGCGACTAAAATGACTTAGATCTATTTTCGATATCATAAACTTGATTAAAATGGTAAAAATACAATGAATAGGCATGGGACCCCATTCAATATCCCTCTTTTGTTTATTTTGAAACCCTCGAAGGGGAACCAGTAAAGGAAAACGTGTATTTTGTGGGGCAAAATGTCATTTAAAAAACACACACACAAAAAAAAACGAGCTATCCCTACCTTTAGCCAATTATGACATGTCACATCATATGCACATCAACCTGCATTTGATCTCGCAACCGCTTTTCATAGTTGTTTGTATCTTTTCTTTCAAACATGCAGACACTAGGATCAAGTCAGGTAAATTCCGACAGCAGGTTAATTCGGACAGTGACATTATTTCTTTAATATGTCGGTTGTTTGGAATTAAACCAAAATTAATTGGGCAAAGAGTGAAATCGTGATAAGACGGCTCAATATCTGGAATTTCACTGTTTGCAATGGTATGTCTGAATTTAGGCCCACCTGCTGTCCGAAGTTACCCGACTCGACCCTACGGCTTTTAAATGACTTTGCAGAAATGACTTTGCAGAAATGACTTTGAAGACCAGTAGCTCATCGGTGATGCCATGAAATTTTCGGCATAGGAGACGTCCTTCAGCTTAGGTAGGACAGGAGTCTGCTGTACTTGCAGTAGGTACGGGTTAAGGCTGTTTGAAGGTGCTTTTGTTTAATCTATCTTACATCTTTTATCATTTTTTCATCTCTCTCTCTCTCTCTCTCTCTCTCTCTCTCTCTCTCCTGGCCAGGGAGACAGGTCGGCATGGGACTAAAATCTGTGTCAAAGGGCCATTAAATCACAAAACATTGAATGACACAGGAACGCGTACATTCAGTGTATGTGGCAAAACATATTTTGTAGCGTTGTGTTTATTAGTGTTTAGTAAAAAGACCTGCAAGGATGGCAATATTTTGTGTGTCGGTGCGCGTTTGACCCGCAGAGCTTATTCTGTAAATAAGTGCAGGTTTTTTCTTGCTTCTCCCCCTTCCCCCTCGTCTTTATTTTGCAAACAGAAGCTTCTTTTCGTAAATGTATCGTTAAGTTGCCGCAAACTGAAATCCTAAGACAAGAATCCCCACTGAGCACGCAACACTTAATTAAATCAACGTTGAAACAACGTTGATAAGAACCATCGTTGATTTAGTGTTGATTCTTCGCTGTGTTCCCGCTTGATTTTTATACGATATGTTTTACTTCTATTACACAGAGAGCACAAATAACTCACAAAGGCATTCTCAAAGGTGCAAATGTTGGCTTTCTGTTGTCTAACTTGGTAGAAATAACTGACGAAAACCATCGACCTTGCATGGGCGACCATTACCCTACCACACCAGGAATCGAACCCCGGTCGCAGCTGCGACAAGCGAAGACATGTCTCTTGGCTATTCAGTCCGAGCCCAAAGGAATAGTAAGAAACATGCACAGATGTTGTTTAGATGGTAAAGATTGCCCGCCCTCTCTCCCCCTCTCTCTCTCTCTCTCTCTCTCCCAGAATTTTAATTAAGAAATAGCTTGGAACATGCACAGATGCATTTCTCACTAAGTCTAACAGGTGATAAAAATTGCAATCTTTCGTTCAACAACGGATATTTCTCTGCTTTCTTGCATACATATTGAAAAGTCATTAGCTTGCAGCAGCCCGTAAAATAAGGGAAAAAACATTTATTAGCTATGGAGAAGATGCATTCGAATTTTCACTTTGCAGTCTTCATTTCCAAACGTCAATAATGCCAACGTATAAAACAAGGATCTAGAACTTCTTCTTAAATAAAGACAATGTCACTATGCCCGGCATCGGTTATCAGCCCCTTTCTCCCCGTCCACAGTCAAATATTAACCCAATTTATTCATACGGGACAGGAAATCACGAAAGTCAGAAAACAGGCATAACATATTCAAATACATGTATTTACAGAATTTACTCAAACGTTGATTCGTATTCTTTGCGTCATGACCCATGTTCATTTATTTGACAAAGGTGCCTGTCTTTATAGTGCTTCAGCTGAAAAAGGGGCATTACTTCATCAACTAGTTTCAGAATTATCTCAACAATTAATCTAGCATTCGACATTTTAGACCCAAACGCGCAATGTCATACCGTATACGCGGTAATTTTCGCGGGTTCAAATTTTTGCGGTTAAGGGTCAAAAACATAAACAATAATTTTCGCGGTTAGCAGCTGCTGTGAAAAGCAAAACTACTTCATTTTCACTTGAGCCAGTTCTTTAACCTGCGGCAGGTTAATGAAAGAACTGGCTCAAGTGAAAAGTACCAGCAATTACCGAAGCAAACAGAACTAAAATATATGAACACTGTGTCTACAGAAGACACTTTGTAAGAAACAGGAAATTATTTCGCGATTTTAATATTCGCGGTTTCTAAGTAACCGCGAAAAATGGAACACCGCGAAAATTACCTTATATACGGTATCTAAAAAGAGGTAAAGGGTTCCAGTAGCCGTTGGGACAGTGGGTGTTTGATGCCCACCATATCTTTAGTGCAGCATATAAAGGCGAAGCCCATTCCTCTATTTTCGCTGCCTGCATCCTTCCTTGATCCCTGATTCAGAAAGATGCCCATTTACTGCTGGGCTGACAGAGTTTTTCAGTTGCTGGCGGGCCCGACGGGGATTCTTCACCACAGCCGACCTCTCCTAGATTTTTTTTTTAAATCAGGCCTTTGCAAAAGTCTATTTGACTAATATGTATGCAAATCAGATCTGTGCATGCTTTTTTGTTTTGAAGTAGCATAATTTACAGAGTTTCATCATAAGACTCCTGAAAGTGTCCTACAACGCTGAAAGTTTTGTACTACATTTAAGGTATTTTCATGGGTCGAATAGCATTGCTATGCTTTCAAAATTATATCTCGTCTGTCTATTTGTTGATGGTGAAGTACCCTTCATCCCGGGCGGACCGACCAGCTTACTTGTCTCCTGTCTTCAAACCCAAGACAAAATATTTTGAATCGCATAAACCATACTTTTATTCCTGACAATAATTCTCTCATCATTGGTTTTAATCTAAAAATCAAAGGCGTTCCCCTCATATCTCGATTTGATCCGTCCTAAGACGTTGGCAACATATACGTCTAGTCTTTCTTTTGCGCACTGAGCGGCGCAGTCTGCCACGGTCAGATGAAATTTTTCGTACATTTCTAATGCGCGCGGTGTTGTTTTGGCGAACTGCACATGCGCTGTTCAGACTGCGCACGCGCAGTCTGGCCAAGCATACGCAGTTAGCAAATTCCTGTAGACGGGTTCTCTTCTGACGTGGTTTATTTTTACTACAACACCGGTGTCTGTTAAAGTCATACAAGAGAGTAATAAATGGACCACTGCTCTGACAGAACTATTGATGGCTTCGTCAGAAAGTAACCACTTGTCGCCACTACCGTGAAATTAGTCAGAATCAATGTGATCATGGTTTTGAAAATTTTAAAGAACTGGAGGGACGCTGATTAAACATAATGAATCAACCTGTATAATTTTGAAATAAATCTGACGAAAGATGTAGCAAAAGCTACGGGCCCAAACTATTAGTCACCAAGGGTCATAACTGTCAATGATAGCCCAGTCAAGTAAAAAGAAAACCACATGCTCATCTTCATATCGCTACGCAATAATAAAAATAGTCAACTTCAAGTTTCATTATCGTGTCTTGTCCTACATCTAAAACGTAACGTAAGTTACATGATTACGAGCATATACATATACCTATATTTGCAAGTTTTTTTTTTTTTTTTTTTTTTATTCTTCATTTTTGGCAGGCCTACATTTTTTCGGGGCGGATTCCTGACTATGAGGGTAACTATTCAAATTTGTCTCTGTTCAAATCTGCAGGTAAAACTATTTTCAGAGTAACAAACGCTTTGAATGTTTGAACACATACCATATACGAACTTTTAGGGCATATTGAGCAACTCAGGAACAGTCCTAATCTTTCTAAAACTGAAATAGGTGGAGGACACACAAACGCACGCAGCTAGACAGATAGCAAACTTTCAGTCATATGGAAAGTGTTTTCATGCATTTATTGTATGCTACAGACGCAAAACGTGTAGTAATCAGACAGACAAATAGCTAGAGAAAATAAACTTACATAACCGTCATTATTACTTTCTTAAACACTTCTTTATTTTGTAATAACTCACTTTTAAAGCGCTAGACAATATCTTCAGGCTTTGATGAAACACATTCCTACATTAACGTGAAATTGATAAGTTTTTTTTCTCAAAGACTCTGTAACAAAGCGATAACAAACGTCGCGCTATATATCACATAAACAACCGTAAAATTCTAAGTATTATGACAGCTGTTCTGAGCAAACAGTGAAGGCCAAGATCAGTCTGATCCTCAAGGATCAGTCTGATCAGGGTCTTCACTTTTTGCCAATCTGGCTGCTTCTTTTGGACACATTACTGCATTGTAGAACCAAACTGTTCCACTTTTAGGACAAGCACGGTCATTTTAAGTGTCCCAATTTTTTAATTTTTTACGGTTCTCGTTTCTACTCTTTTCTTGATTTATGCCTAGCTTCTGTTGAAGATAAACATACCGATAAGCCCTCGAAAATCTTGACTTGAATATTTGCTGACTTGTATAAACAAAAAGATGTCTATTTCGATGCAAACTGTCGTATAAGCTTTCAGGAACGAATAAAGACGGTTATAAATGGCCCACAGCTTGCAGGAATCACGTGGAAACTGTAACGGAAACTGACAGCTAATGGTGTAGTAATTTCTCCCAACTACTCACATACTGTTGATGTTGTAAGCGACCCGTAGCAAGAGAGAGGTTACTGCGTAGCTCCGCCCACAATTTACGAGAGCCAATCGGCAAATAAAGCTTATCATATGGAGCCGAAATCGTTTTTGTTTTTCGTTTTATTTTAATTGTATTTCCTATAAATTATTTTTAAAACCGAGAACAAAGCATGTACATGTATTAGATATTGGTCAGTTTTCGTGAGTTTACTTTAATAAAACAATATTATTATCATTATTATTATTTATTATCATTATTTTTTTCTCCTTTGACTTGATCTGAATGCACATTGACTTATTTTATGCATTCGACAAATTACATGTTTTGTTCCGACTTTGACCAGCCAGGGCATGTAACATAACATACAAAATGCCGAAAAATGGGCATACATTTATCGGCCGAATCCGAAATTTATTTAAACTGACATGAGCCATTAACTATATTTACAGCTTTACAAAAATCCTTATTGCACAACCCGCAGGTTTGCACTATAATCACTGTGTGCGTCCGTCCGTTATCAGTTAGCGAAAACGCTTATAACTCTTGAACCGCACTCTATATTTTGATAAAATTTTGCATACTTATACATGTCAACATTATCTAACGACTCGCATGCATAACCGTCTTTTTTGATGGACGAGGCTTTGCTGAGCACAAGTTGAATTTACGGTCAAGTAGTGAAAACGCTCATAACTCTTGAACCCCGTGGTGTATATGGTTCAAATTTTGTATACTTATATTATATTTTAAGATTGTCCAGCCACCGGCAAGCAAAACGGTGACGAAAGTCTAAACAGTATTGCACGACCCACAGGTGTGCACTTTAATCGCTGTGCAAGTCCATCAGTCTGTTTGTCCTTCCGCTGTAGTCAGTGAGTGAAATTGCTCATAACTCTTAACCACATGGTGTAGTTTGATAAAATATGCATCATTCTACAAGAAATGACCAATTTCATTTCCATACATTCCTTCTGGCACCAGAAACTGATTATTCTACATTCACCACGGATTGTGCACATTACCATCAGTTGATTTTGAATTAAATGAAACAACATACTAAACAGGCATTCTGTCTTTGAAGTTTTGCTTTTTAGTGTGAAGGCGACTTTATGCTTAAGCCCCGTGTTTACAAGAAATGGGTGTATGGATGACTTGCGATTTTACGTCCTTTTCAACAGTATTTCAGTTATATCAGGACGATGGGTGGGTGATAACGAAAGGCTTGTGCAATGGAATCCTGTTTACGCTTGAAGGCTCGAAGTCGGGACCGCTAGATCAGCAGGCCAGCGCTTAACCCACTGAGCTACCGGGGCTCCCTATTTACAAAAAAAGACAAGCCCGTGTTATGGAAGCATTCAGCCCAACTTTCCGCGGCGATATTTAGACTTGTTAAATAAATATCTTTTGAAAAATATTGTAAATCATATTTTATCCTAAAGAACTTAAGCTCAGCTAGGCAAATTCTTCTGACAACGGTGTCCCAGTTTGAGTCAAGCCCTAAACGGGTTTGAATACTAGTTACCGTAATAATTCTAGAATCTGGGACACCTAGAGTAGAGTCGGGTAACTTCGGACAGCGGGAAAATTCGGATAACATGGCAAACAGTGAAAATCCTGATGAGACGGCTCATAACAGTGAAAATCCAGATGAGCCGTCTCATCAGGATTTTCACTGTTTGCCCGTTTTTTTTTCTATCCAAAACAGCTGACATATAAAGGAAACAGTCGCACTGTCCGAATTATTTACCTGCAGTCCGCAGTTACGCGTCTCTACGAGGATCGTCCAAAAAGTTCTGTCACTGGACTCACAACTTTGCTCACAGACGTGATAGCTTACCACGGTTTGCAACAATCGAAAGAACAATCTTTTATACGCTGATATCAGATACATGGTTAAAACATGCCATCTGGTTGAGTTATAAGCTCAAACACAGACCTTTTATTTGACACTGGCCTATATTCATGTTTTGGCTTGTGATTCATGCTGCATATCTCGTCAATTACATATCGCAGGATTCTGAAATTTTTAGGGTTGCTGTCTGTTGCATTCTGTGGGGCACTACATAAAAATCAGCGACTTCTGTTCGTTATATGCGATGAAAAAGATTGATATCTATGGTGTCACAGAAATATGGTGAAATACACCGTCACGTGATTTTCAAGGACGTACTGTGCCTTCATTTTAGGGAATTGTTTTGAAAATTTTGATTGAGATCGCATTGTCATGATCAACTGCAGTAAATATATAAATATATGCGCGCAGAATCTGCAGTAAATATATAAATATATGCGCGCAGAAGCTTTTGTACTTAGAGCATGACCTAGTCGATTTTCCTATGGCGTTGTTTGCATAATGTTGACATTACGAAATGCTGTAAACTCATTAAAAATTGACAGAATGACTTGGAGATTTTTTCGCTGTGTTTAATAGCACCTTAGATATCGTAGGCACCAGGCAGCGATAATAGACATCCCTTTATTGGACATTGCCGGAGTTGCATCTACTTTGCCAGTAGGGTGAGGGTACCCTTCTTTTAAAGCAGATTGTGAATGTTATGTCATTGATTCAATGATAAGTTTTTTTACAGCTGTGATAAAAACTGGGTTTCTGAATGGTTTTTATTTTAGGTGTTTACCACCTTTCGTTAAGCCAGTGACAGAACTTTTTGGATGACCCTCGTACCCTACAATATTTGCCGTAATTCTCTTAAATAAGAAAGAATGCTTTAACAACGTATAAATGCACTCATACGATGCAGATGGACAGCTCGGACCAGTCTGATCTGGGTCTGCACTATTTGCTCACACCTATCAGTGTCATTACGTAAATTTTTAATTTGATATGGGTTTAAGTTTTTTGTGTGTTTTTTTTTGTTGTTTTCTCCATGATTACAATTTTCATATTCCTAGTAGCTAAAAAGCAACAATACATTCCTATCTAGTTTGCCCTGTCCCTGCTTGTAAGTTCTAGCAATCTAGATGTCAAAACGTTTCAGAAACGTTTAGGAAAATAGGCTAATTACACAAAAATCTAACAGCTGTGAATTATTACCAATTGCAAGGAGCATTTTAGAAAATTTGGGCCGCAAATCCCAAAATACATGTGAAGCAAAACGAAACTGTGCAGGTTCGCAGGCTAATATGTGTCTTTTCTGTTTGCATCTGATGTCGGGTCCTTTTTGTACTTTTGCTCACCAAGGTTCGAAATATCACCATTTAACATTTTCCTGCTCTTGAGAGAGTCATTATCATTTTTTACTCAGTAATTTCTCCAATTGCAGCACTACCGCACAAACGCTAAATATTCGAACAGTAACCTAAAAATCGGATACCTCTTTCATTTGCATACCCTCCTCTACCCATCTTCGAAAATGGAGAATATAAACTTTGTATGTCCTTTCTGGGGTAGCCTGTACCAGTCAACGTGATTTGTCAGATGAAATTCAAGGTACTACATAATTCAGGGGTGTACCTGCCTTTACGCAAATACGCAGGTGCGTATTGAAATTTTGTCAAACTGACAAAATTTCAACAGGCACATGCATATTTGCAGTCTGAAATATTGTTAAGTGGGCAAGATTTCGATACAAACTGCCAACTGGCATGACAATGTGAAATATCCATGATTTCCTCTCAAAGAGTATAAACACCTGACTGTGCGTATCACGTAATAGCCCCTAGCTACGCCCCTGAATTATTCTTTATGCTTGCTCCTAATTGAAATGACAACAATTTGTAGATAATAAAAATATTTTGAAAGACTTAAAATTATCACTGAGTCTGGAAAAAGCCTACTTTATGGATCTTTCCTATATTTAAGACAACAGTACAAACCCTGATCAGAATGCTTTTAAGGAGCAGTCTGATTTGGGTGTTCAGTATTTGCTGTAACAGGCTGTCCGAATATTTATAGTCAGTTCGGTACAGTCTAAAAAAGTTGACATATTACCAAAATTTGATCTTTAAATATAGCATCATTCTGTCAGAACGATCAGTTGCTATGACAGCGCGTGCTGACAGGAAATGATTGATGACCTACAGAAGTCACGCCCACTAATGCATTTCTGGTACGTCCGCTGGAACAATCTAATTTTGGAGTCTGCAGGGGGCACCTTGCGCAAAATTCCGGGGTTAATTAGCGCAGTTTGTCTCTTAATTAGCGATTCTTTGTGTTTGTCTAACCGCGCTGTGATGTGTTTATAGGATTAATTAGTAAATATATGCAATTTACAGGAATTATTTGATAGTATCTCTACTGACACTCCAGAAAGTGATCTGATCAAAACAAAATTTCGAAAATAGAACCATCAGAATAAAAAAGGATATTGTATTCAAACAATAGCAAAAATTGAGGAATTCTAGAAAAAAGAATACGAAAAAAAGTAAATAAATAAATGAAAAAATCAGAATTCATTTTGTAAGAAGCGCTGAAATACACAATATTTTCTTTTGTTTGATATTTGAGATGAGCGGTACAGTTTGTTTATATAAAATGGGATTCTTCTAGCAAGTATAGAAATTATGAACTAACACAACCTTATTAAATTTCGTAAAAAGAAGAAAAAAGAAAGATAATAATGAACTGAAAGTGCTTATTTTGAGCACCTTGTAAAGAAGAAATATGAAGAAGGACGGAAAAAAACGAAAGGCGGAGGACGATTCGGGAAACATTTCGGAAAATGACAGTGGTTCAAACGATTCTTTCAACGGAAAACGACGAAAGGTTCCTGAGGAAGGTCCTTGTATAGACTCGGGCGATCTTGACAGTAATGGAAAACCCAGGACTCAGGCAAACGCCAGAGAACGGGATCGAACCCAAAGTGTGAACACGGCTTTTGTGACATTACGGACACTTATTCCGACGGAGCCGGCGGACAGAAAATTGTCAAAAATTGAAGTGTTAAGACTAGCTACGAGTTATATTGCTCATTTGAACACGGTGTTAATGGTAGGAACGGACTGTTTAGACCAGCCGTGTATAAAGCATCAGGCGATGATACGTGGGGGGATGGACTGCTCACCCAAGACTGTATGTACATTTTGTCTAAGTGCTAGCCGGACAAGACCGGTAAAGTATAAAGTTTTTTCTTTCCTTTATATGTACACTGAAAAAAATCCCGTAGTTTTTACGGTAAAAGACCTGGCAACTACTGGTTTGTCACGTCTTTTACCGTAAATTTTACGGGATTTTTTTCTCAGGGTATTTACTTATATATTTGGGCTGCGTCACGAAGTATGCGAACAGAGAAGACTCGGATTAGCGTGCACATTCACGTGCATGCTGTCCGACCTGACTTTCGCTTTTAGGACACAACCAAAGACACCTTGTCTCGGGGTGCGGTTCAAGTTTTTTCCAATTTTTGTTTGTTTTTAATCTATCTGTGCTGTATGATTCTCTTTGTACATGTATCTATTTTTCTGTATCTCTGAAAAACTGTTTGGTTCGTCTATTTTGTCTATAAAAAATCCTTTTCTTGTCTTTCAAATTCATCAGTGGTGTCTTTCGAATAACCTGGTGGTGTGTTACTCATACAGTTATCATCGTTTTTTTTTTTTTTTTTTTATTACAATCAGACCACCTTGCTTACTGTATATAAGTTCCGTACTTCTATCAGAAACAAATTTTTCTTTAGTTTCTAATGCGCAATATAACAACAACACCAGTGGTAATAAAATCGATGAATCAATTGATTGAAGATGACGATGATAATAATAACAACAGCAACAATGATAATAACATTAACAATAATAACAACAATTAAAATAACTATAATAACAAAATTTCAGAAAAAGAACACCATTAGCTAATAAAGGAAAATGTTGCGTCTGCAAGTTTAAATTTTAGCGGCTCTTCTGCTTCTACAGATTTATTCAGTTACTGATCTCTAATCTGTGTATTCCATTTATTCACTTATTTATTATTTGAAAATGAATAGCTTGGTTTATTTACTGACTGATATATTTCATTCTTTTGAAAGTTATAAATCAGATGAGCATTGCCATGATTACGTACACACGTACATATAAACAGTTAATTAAATTCCTTTTTTGAAGAGACTTTGCTGCCTCGCAGTACAAAGTAATCCTTGAAGTCTTAGATAAAACAAAAAAGAATTTGAATAATAATGAAAAATACTGCACGTAAATAAAGTTACGTTTCTGAATGTATTCATTAACCAACGGTTCATCAAAAATATCATTGCGAATTTTACGGTGGTCTGCACCTTTTATATCCGAGTTATTACGACCATTATGCCGTTATGTAAACAACAAATACAGTTGACTCTCATTGCCGCAAACACTGGTATCTCAAAGTACTCTAATATATAAAAAAATCATTTGTCCGCATTTCCTACTTTTCTTAACATTTCGGCGGCAGACATCTCAAACTACTGATATCTCAAAGTAAATTTTCTGGGACCTGAAAATTTACTTTGAGGTATAAGTAGTTTGATATTAACTTGGACTTCGAGATATCGAACGTTGACTGTTAAGCTTTTTGGGGGTCGACGCTCCTTCGATCCAGCATTTCAGTCTCTATATCGAGCCGTCTCCCAGAAAGAGGGAGAATGAAAAGAAAGATATAATAGACAAAATGGCAGTCATCACTCCGCTCCCGCTGCAAGCACAGCAGCCTCTTGCCCTACCATTAGGACGCCCGTCACTAAAAATTCCCCACCACCATCGCCCGACCCGACCTACCCAAATATGGTTAGAGCACAAAATGTACATTCAAATATAATTGAAGTTAAAACAGAAAAAAAACTCATAATGCCATCAACTAAACAATGTACAATGTCAAAAAAAAATGTAATTCGACGTAGTAAAATTTCTACCCTGGTCCGGATTCCTAATGTGATGCCGTATCCTGTGAAAGTTTGGGAAACTGACAACTTGAAAGCATCAGATCTATATGGCAGGCTATCTTCTTATCATCATTATCATCATATAGCAAATTATAGTGATTATTAAGCAAATTATGGCTATTATTTTATCATCGGCTAGTCAGAAAAATTCTCCGCCAGATTAATGCTTGATTAATGGTTGTTCGAATGGACGGGGCAATGTCAGGACAATGTAAGGTCAGATGGTCTGCAGCTCCTGAGATCATTGGGACATAGTAGCTTTATACAGCAGCTGTATAAAGCTACTATGTCCCAATGTTCTCAGAAATGTAGAACAGTACCGGAAATGCAACTCACAACTTCAAAATTTATTTACTCTGTTCTACGTTAATTTTAAAGAAGCTGAGGGAGCACATTGGTTAAGGCCTGTCCGTCTGTCCTTTGTCTATGTGAATTACATAATTTTATGTTTCTCGGATGTTAGCTACATAACAGATTGTGGATAGATGCCGATTTGAGATTAGACTGTTTCACTGCTATGTTGTATACAACATTGTAAGACTGTGAAAGAGTCTAATTTGAGATCGCCTCTGGTCCGATAAAATATGGGGGAAAACCACATAATATGTATGTATAAGCTATATACACATATATAAAACACATACCATGTGGTCATAATAAAAATTTAAAGAGTAACTACACTTCAGGAACTGACTGAATCCCAAACCCTATCCCCAACATGAAAGGGAAAGATTGACAAAGACATCCCAACAAACAATAAATTACAAGTGATAAGCCGAGTCAGCAGCTCTTTCCCAAATAGGTGGCAACTCAGCTATCTTTACTGAACTAAATAATTTAGACCAACAGAAGGGTTACAACAGACTACGCGAAATATACGAAAAACATTTAACAACTATTTTTACCTATTATTTTCTATACATTTAACAACTATTTTTACCTATTATTTTCTATTTTTATTATAGAAGGGTTAAAATGAGAACACAATAAATTAAACAGCACCGAACGTAAAACAAATGCAACCGCAACGAAAGTAATAACTACTTGGGACGGGGGGGGGGGGGGTTAACCGGTTTTACTGGGCCCAAACCTTCACCCTCCGCCTCGGTGCACACAATTAGTTAGTAGTTCGGTTCGTATGGAGGTCCCCTAACTCATCAGAGAGTCATCTTGGGCAACTTATTCATGCATCTATCTGTCTGTCCGCCTGCGGCACGTTTGATAGCTGTGAAACTCAGGAAACGTTTGTGTTAGGATCTCAATTTTTATGTACACGGATTTAACCTCGAGATATTTTGACAAATCTTTTTCAAACTCTTCAGTAGGTTGCCTTCAGTCAAAATGCCAACAACCGACCTGCTGATATTGGTAGACAAATATGCATAAGTCAGCTCCTTAAGTTGACATACGGTCGGAAAAGGGGCAACCAATGTTACAAAAAGAAATGATCAGGACAGAACAAACTTGATTCATGTTGGTAAACATATTAGGTCGCACACAAGTGACATATGATTAGGCTGGAAAAAAATCAACAAAACCACTGTTGCTAATGTCAGTTGCTACAGAACTTTAGTTGCCATGGAAACAGTAAATTTCGCTGACTTTAAAAGGAGAAAAATCAGAATTTACTTCAGTTCTTAATATTTTGACTAATCTTTACAGAAACGTGTCTTAAGAGTCATTCTCTGTAAGCATCAAAGTGGCCGGGAAATGGCATCTCTCAGATTTTGATAAAACTTATCATATAAACTTGTTGGGTCATATAACCGGTAAAAATGGCACCATTTCCGGGCTGCGGTGCTTTGGTTGCCATGGCAACGCAAAGTTCACTTTTTTCTCAAAAATGACTATTTTCCTTCTTGTAAATTTACAAAAAGCATGAAATTCAGACAATCATAACATGAACATAGGACATGATTTTACCAAACATCTTTATACTAGACCAAATCATAACCCTTGATTTTGAAAATAACTATAATCTTAGACGCATAGTTCTGAAGATATGTTTAGCTTTTAGGTGCTGAAGTTAAGCTGTATTCACAAAAACACCAAAACAAAAAAATGCCCAAAAATGGGATAATTTGAAACAAAATATGTAAAAAACGCAGCAATAGATTTTCTTAATTTTTCAATATATTGTAGCTCCACTATCACTGATTTATATATGTAAAATTTGGAATGGGTATATTTAACAAACTAGAATAAAGAAAGTCAAAAGATGACTACCGTTTCAAAAATCCAAAATATGGATTTTTCACAAACTTGTAAACAACAGCAGATTTCTTTTTTTTTCAATAACAGTTCTGTAGACTGACTGAAAATACACATAGACTTCCGTTGAAATACCTAAATTTGTAAAAAAAATGATAGGCATGAAAATAACGTATAATACAGGGGGTAAATTACCCCACCCACTTGGAACACAATGAAAAATTGAGTGAGATAAACAGTTGATTTGGTCAGCTTTGAGCTATACATGTACTTATATTGAACTACAAGGACTTTTTTTATGCAATCAGTTGAAACACACATGTATTATTGCCCATAGCAACCAGTCTGAGCCCTTAGCAACAGCCCTTTAAACAATGTAAGACTTAGGACTGAGCTATGCATGGAATGACCATTGTGAGCAATAAACTCTGAAGGCACGTAAATGATATTTGATGTCCAGTAGGCTGTTGAATATTTTCGAATCAGTTGAACAATATGTGTACATATTTGTCCTTGGCAACCATTTTGAGCCCTTAGCAACCAACAACTTTTAACAGATTTAGAACTTTGAATAAAATTAACACAACAATGTCTTCCTTTGCAATGTTTAATGTAGACAATTCCACTTTATAGTTTAAAGCACACATCATATTTTTTTTATAAATAATGCTTAGAAACTCTGTTTAGACTCGTCCATAGCAACCACTACTTGCCCTTAGCAACCACCTTCTATCAGATGTGAAGTTTTTGACGGAATTCGATGAGGAATATCTTTATTGAGCACAGACTCTGAAATATCTGAAGCAAAGCTGCTTGACCTGTAAAACTTGTCGAATGATATGTGTATTTAATTATCCTTAGCAACAAATTGGAGCCCTTAGCAACAATATATTTGCAGATTTTAAACCTTTTACTGGATTCACAAAGAACACTACTTAAGCTTAACAAGATATTTGGACCTTTATAAATAAGGTTTAAAGCACAGTTGTTTGACTTTTAGACCTTAGCAACCAGTGTTAGCCCTTTGCAACCATCTTCATATTTAAAAATAGTAACTGTATTTCAAAAAATATCCGTGTGCAACGGAATATATGAATTAAGGAGACAACTGTAAGTTAAACTTAAAATAAAGCTATGTAACTGTTTAATCAACAGCTCAGATAAGGATCAAACATTGCCCATATTAACATATGCATATTTGTTGTAATTCTAGCATTAAGGGCTCCTGATTTGCTGCAAGGATTGGTTTTTTTTTCTGTCTTGTTTTATAATTATGAAAATATAGAAAATAGGTAAAAATAGATGGTCATTAATTATTATGTTTACTGCGACGTTTTGGTTTAACTTGTTACACACAGAAGGTATTATTTTTTAAATGCAGTAACCATTTTAAGTCTGTTAGTAGGTGGTTGCTTAGGGCTATATATCCACATGGTTTTCATCAGATCTTGAAAATCAAACAACCGTGCTTTAAACTTTATTTAGTAAGGTCTGAATTCCTTGTCGGATATCAACAATATTATTCGTGAATCCAATAAAAGGTTCTAAATCTGCAAAGAAATGGTTGCTTTAGGCTTCATCTAGCTTCAAAGGATATGTCCGTTGACAGGTTTTAGCTGTGCTTCAGAGATTTCAAAGTTTGATGGTGAATAAAGATATTCAACATGGAATTCCATCAAAACTTTCACATCCGATAGAAGGTCATTGCTAGGGGCCAAAACTTAGCTCACAATTATTTACTCTGAACATTGCAAAGTAACAAATCTCTTAACGGTTGGTTTGCTTAGGGCTCAAAATGGTTGCCAAGGACGGGAGGACAAATATATAGATTTTCTTAACTGATTCTAAAATTCACTGGGCTGCTGGGCTTGAAATATCATTCAGAAATGTCTTCAGAGTTTAATGCTCACAAACAACATTTCTTAATACTTAGTCTCACACCGTTTAAAGGGCCATTGCTAGGGGCTCATACTGGTTGCTATGGACAATAATACATACCCGTATGTGTTTCAACAGACTGCAAGAGCAAGAGTCCTTGTGCTTCAAGTTAACTTACACATGCTGACAAAGTAAACATAAAAGAGAAAATATGCGGGTGGGGATTCCCTCAAAAGTGTCAAATCTGTTAGAGTTGGTTGCTAAGAGCACAAATTGGTTGCTAAGGATGCATAAATAATTTTTTTGAAACAAAATTTAAAAGTCAATCTGACGTGCTTTTAACTTAACTGATAGCTATTGTCAAAGTTTGTTGCATACGAGGGGCGTTCGGAAAGTTTTGCAAATGACGTAATTTCTCGGTAACCACCATACAGACAGAACTTCTGATTGTAGAAACACATAAAGCTATATTATGCAAAGAGAAGTCTGCAAACAAGGTGCATTTTTTAAAAAAGGACGCATTTTTAACTTCTTTGAAAGAGGTATACCCTAAAGACACTGCAGAATTTTACTTTAGTAGGCCGTAATTTATATATCAGCAGTCTTTGATATCTTTTTATCTTTGTTAGGTAAAGACAATGCCCAGACAATGTTGTTCTGTAAATATCGCGGAAATTAGTTTTAATCTGGCTTCCGTACAGGGCCGGGAATATGGATTATCCGTACTTTATGCTGTAGCAATTTCTCCATTTCTACTAAAATTTGATGATTTTGTAATGAAAACAAGTTTATTAGCATTCAAAATATTGTCGGCAAGAGCATTTACATGGGTCAACGAAAGCCTGTCAACAAATTCAAATTAATGCAAAAAATGAAGCCTCTGCAAGCTTTCAAAAATGACGTTAACGTAAAATTCACTAACGTCATAAGAACTGCGCATTGCTTTGCAAGGAATAAATCGATAACAGTTGCCGCCCTTCTAACTTTTGTATGGATATTATAGGCAACGATGGACAAGCAAATGACAAAGATTAATTTGGTATTTACAAGGATATTTAAATTGAATGCCTAGCACTGAAAAATTTTACATATAAAATTAGCCCAGTGGTCTGACTGGGACCTATTAAAATGTGTTGTAACTCAATAAGGAAAAGTGTCTTTGTATAGTGTTTGGTATCATTGTAAAGACAAAATGCAGTGCTTTCAGTACATGGATAGCAGTTGTACCCAGCATGCTCCTAAACAAAGTCATGAGGCCATTTGCAAAACTTTTCGAACGCCCCTCGTATAATAGATATTCTTTTTGAAATTCACCCATTTTTTTCAAATCTGTTAATTGTTGGTTGCTGAGGGCCCAAACCCTGAGTCAAATATATATACATATATTTTTCAACTGATATTATAAGTCAGTCAATCGTGCTTTGAACATTACTCGATTGATGGATGACTTGTCCTTTTCAACAGTATTTCAGTCATATCAGGATGATGAAAATATGATAATGAAAGGCTATATGCAATGGAACCCCGTTTACGGTAGGATAGATTCTCGCCTCAAGCGGGATTCGAATCCGGTCTGCTAAATCAGTAGGCCAGCGCTTAACCCACTGAGCTACCAGGGATCCAACATTACTCGAAGTTCTCGTCATAGTTTCTTTCTGGTAAAAGATATTCCTTATATGCAGATCAGTCAAAGCTTCCAAGTATGTTAAAAGTTGATTGCTAAGGGCTCAAAGTGATAGCTAAGTGCAAATATATCAACTAGATTTAAAAGTAAGTCAGCTGCCTTGCTTCATATATTATCAACAATTGTCTTCATAGTTTACTGCTCATAAAAGGCAACAAGAGTTCAACAAGAGCATCACACTTTTGACTTTGATGTGTTTAGTGGTATCCTCAGGACTTCTAAACCTTCTATTATATTGACGTTGGCATGGAAGGTGATACTCTGAAGTATGAGGTGATGCTCTGAAGTATTTGATGCCTAGACGTATCATTACCACTCATAAGCAGCCATGAAAACTGCAAAAAAAACTTTCTATACAAAATCTTTGAAATTATGATAAGAGAAAATACTCTTTTCAAATGCATATGAGCATTTAACTTTGTTGAAAGTTAATCAGGACTTTTTTGTGTGTGGCTCCCTCTTTGAAAATTGTTGTCGTCGTTTGATATGGAATTTATGAAATAAACTTTCGGTGAGTTTTATAATTTTTTTATGAAATGACCAAGTGTATAACATTTGTTTATCATATGAAGTTTTTAGACCATTCCACACGTTAGTGGCAGGATATTATGCTTTCACGCTGGCTGTCCGTGTGTCTCTCCATCCATCTGTCGTATGTACGTACGCGCATCTGTCTGTCCGTCTGTGACCATTTCGTTTCCGTTCGATAACTTCAGTAGTTTTCTTCAAACTTGGCATGTGCATTAGTCTCGGAAATATCTTGGTTGGGATTGTTAATGAGCGAATTTCGAAATCTTCGGACAGAGTTATTGCCCTTGTCAATGTTTCAAAAATGGCTTTTGGTCTGTAGTTCCTTTACTCATTGAGATATCTTCATGAAAATTCACAGAAAAGATTGAAACAATATATTCTTTCTGTTGCAAGCAGAATTTTGTCCACCAGGATTATCTGCCCCTGCCCCAGGGCTATATACATGCATAAAATCATGAAAAAATCTACATAAAATCAGAGTTGAAAGTGATTCTCCTGAAACTTGCAACAACTTATTGAAACGATAAAAGCTTCCTGCATGATCAAAATTTTCTCTCCAAGGGTTATCTTCCCCTGGCAGAGCCCTATATACATGTATAAAATCATGAAAAAAAAATCAGTTTTGGTATATCTTTATGAGATTTCACAGAAATGATATAAATATTATTTACAGTTGTTTTTTTACAACCAGAATCTAGTCCAACAGGTTTATCTGCCCCTGCCACGGGGATATATAAAATCATTGAAAAAAAATAATATAAAATCAGAATTGCAAGAGATTTTCTAGAAACTTGCAGCAAATTATCAAATTAATACAAGCTTCCTGTTGTGATCAAAATTTTGTCTCAAGGGTTTATATGCCCCTGACCCAGGGCTATATACAGGTATGTAATCATGAAAAAAAATCTGTATAAAATCATCAGAACTGAAAGGGCTTTTCCTGAAATATGTATTAAATAATCAAAGCAATAATAGCTTCCACTAATGGTAATTTTTTATCTCAGTATAGTTGTCTGTCCCCTGACCTTGAGCTGTAAACAAGTATGAAATCATAAAAGTAAAAAGTATGCAAAGACCAGGAACTGAAACAATCAAAATCCAAATCCGGCCCAGAGGGCCAATGGCCCTATATCGCTCACCTGAGCACTGAGGTTACAGCAACAAAACACCATGCACAACAGCAAACACCATTTATGTAGAGGATAATATCACAAATATTTAAGCAAAAAAATAAGCTTTATCCCCCCTTAATGGCTTCTCAGAAGATCTTTCGCAAAATGTTTTGTTGTTAAAAATTTGGCCTTTCAGCTTCAATGGCAACCAATCAAAATCAGGTATTTGGGAAAAATTCATATGGCTGATGTAGGACTACTCTAGGAACATTTCTGTAAAGTTTTGTCAAAATATCTGCAGTAACACAGAAATAAATAGCAAATGTCCACTTTCCCCATTATAAGTCTATGGAAACTTTAAGTTGCCATAGCAATGAATTCACATGGGCAATGATAATATAAAACATACTTTAGGTAGAGGCTAATGTTATTAATATGTATGCGAAGTATCAGCTTCATCCCCCTCATGGCTTCACTTTTCCCATTATAAGTCAATGGAAACTATAAGTTGCCATAGCAACCAAAGTTCTTATGGGATTGGAAGAACAAAATTTATGTAGAGGCTACTGTCATCAACACGTTTGCACAATATCAGCTTCATCCCCCATATGGCTTCTGAGGAGAAGATTATTTTATTATTTTTTTTTCGAAAATTTACCCTATATGTTGCCATGGCAACCAATCGAATTCAGCTATTTGGAGTAAATTCAGAAGAATCGTAGAGGACTACTCAAAAAACAGATCTGTAGAACAAAAAATCTAAATAACTGCAGTTAGACAGCAAAAATTGCTAATGTCCATTTTCCCAATTATAAGTCAACGGAAACTCTTAGTTGCCATAGCAACCAAACTGCTGGGACAATTGCAATGAAAAACAGTAATTCTATAGAGGCTAGTACTAAGGTTCTTTCTGTAAAATTTGAGCTATATTGGCCACACAGTTTCTGCGAAGATGATTTTTTAATATTTTTCTATTTTTAACTATGCGGTTGCAATGGCAAGCAGCCGAATTGCGCAATTTGCATAAATTAAAAAGGCTGGTTGAAGACTACTCAAGGTACATTTCTATGAAAGTTTTGTCAAAATTTCGACAGTGACATAACAATAAATGCAAACTTTCCATTTTGCCATTATAAGTCAATGGCAATTTTAAGTTGCCATAGCAACCAAACTGCTAGAGCAATTGCCAAGAAAAACAGTACTTTAATAGTAGCCAGTACTAAGATCCTTTCTGTAAAGTTTGAGCTTTATTGGTTGCATAGTTTCTGAGGAGACGATTTTTGAATATTTTTTCTATTTTTAATCATTCGGTTGCCATGGCAACCAGCCAAATTGTGCAATTGACATTACTTTCATGTGATTGATAGAGGACTACTCAAGGAACATTTCTGTAAAAGTTTTGTCAAAATATCTGCAGTGACATAGCAATAAATGCAAACTTTCCATTTTGCTATTATAAGTCTATGGCAATTTTAAGTTGCCATAGCAACCAAGCTACTAGAGCAAGTGCCAAGAAAAATAGTACTTTGATAGAAGCTAGTGCTAAAATCCTTTCTGTGAAGTCTGAGCTTTATTGGTTGCATAGTTTCTGAGGAGATGATTTTTGAATACTTTTTCTAATTTTAATCATTTGGTTGCCATGGCAACCATCCAAATTGTGCAATTGACATTAATTTCATGTGATTGATAGAGGACTACTCAAGGAACATTTCTGTAAAAGTTTTGTCAAAATATCTGCAGTGACATAGCAATAAATGCAAATTTTCAATTTTTCCCATACAAGTCAATGGGAACTTTAAGTTGCCATAGCAGCCAAAGTTCAGAAGCGATTTAGATAAAAAAAACAGTATTATTGGTTCCCCCTGCCTATAGATGCTATGTATGAAATTTGGTTACAATGGGCCTTGTAGTTTCAGAGGAGATGTCGTTTGAAAATGTTGACGGTCGGACGACGGACGACGTACGACGGATGCCTGCCTATACTATAAGCTCACCTGTGAGCCTTCGGCTCAGGTGAGCTAAAAAGCTGTATCTGTTATGCAGTGGCGGGGTATTACGCAGTCTTTTAGAGTGCTTTTATTTAGCCTGTTTTTTTTTCTCTCTGAAAAATGACTTTATTTGAACATTTTTGTCACATAAGGCATCACGGCGTTATGACCCAGTATCAAAGTCTAGTGTAACGCATATCAAATTTTAAACGCCCATTTTGAAATAAAATGGTCGTAATATGTCATGGCGCTGTCTATCCGTGTGTCTGTCCGTCCGTGTGTCTGTCCGTCCGTGTGTCTGTCCGTCACAATTCTTGTGCGCACCATAACTCAGTAACCCTTTGGGATATCTTCTTGCAATTTCGTAGGAAGAATATGAATTAGGATAGGGCAAAGTGACGCGTACAATAATAGTTGTTCTCCCTTTCTTAGTTTCCAAGTTATGCCCCTTTTGATGATTTTTTTTCACCACTAGTCTTGTGCGTGGGGTAACTAGATAACCATTTAGGACATCTTCTTGAAACTTCATAGCAAGGCGTATGAAGTCCCAACAATGTGTGGCATTTAACAATAGTTGCTCTCTCTTACTTAGTTTCAGAGTTACATCCTTTTGATAGTTTTTAGGCTTTTTTGTGTACACTAATCTTGTGCATACCATAACTTGGTAATCGTTTAAAATGTCTTGATGAAACTTTACAGCAATACGCATTATTACAAGACAATGTGTTGCATTCAAGTATAGTTGCTCCCCTTACTTAATTTTTGAGTACCTTCCGTTTGATTTGTTGCTTAAGGCTACTCCCATTCACTCCTTAACCCATTGAAATATTTTGCTGGAATTTGTAGGAACATGCATAATAATAGGGCAATGCATCTTGAGTAAAAACCACAACTCTGGCTGACTTCCTGAATAATCTGCCCTTGCATAAATTTCCCGTTTACTCCGTAACTCCTTAATAGTTGAAAAAATTTCACGAAACTCTACGGTAATGTGTATATACACACTGGTCTGGCATTCAACACAGGCAACGAGGACAACGTACAGGAAACTTGCTTGCTCTGCTCATCAGGATAAGTTTGTTTCAGAAGTATAGTCTCCCGGAACATCCAACCCCCGACTCTTGAGATAGGAATAAAAAGTTTTACTAAATTGATATGCGTATTCAAGAAATGCTTGAAACATTTTTTGGGCTACAACGACCATGACAACCTTATTCAAGCACTGCATTGATACCGGACGGAATTTCTTTGAAAAAAAAAAACTGGTCGGACTAAGAGGTCTAACAAACTGCGGGGTCCGTAAGAATGACAATTTGAAATTAATCTAAGAGGTATGCGAAAACAATCGAGTTCTATAGTACATTGCCTTCGTTGCCTGTGTTGAATGCCAGACCTGTGTGATAAGGTAAGGGAATGTTTTAGGACCAAGAATGGTAACTCTAGTTTATCAGATCTACCTGTTCATCTTTCTGTTAACAATCTTGTTCATTCTGTAACTCCTTCATGGCACTAGATCGGGCGTATAATGGGCCGCTTGAAAAGCTCTTGTTTTTTAATGATGTTAGCCTCTGAATAAAAGCCATGTCATATGATAAACACAATTATGGCTAATTTGAAATTATAATTTTCAAATGAAAAAGATATCTTCATTCTTTCCACTTCATATCTGATATTTTCTTTTCGAGAAAAATTTTGACGGCAACTCTCTTATTATTACTGGCCATTGTGGGTGGGGTAATTAGACCCCATTAAATCATTTAGTTAAAGCTTTTAGCACACCTTTCTTTAACAATTATGTCAGTCATCATCGACCAAATATCAAGTAGACATAAATTAATAAGAATACATCTTTTCAAACATTTTTGTAGTGTTTTCATTGTAATATCATTTATATTATACAATTCAAATGATGTTATTTTGGTTCCTTCCCTAGACAAAATTCCTTTTGTTTTATATTTCATAGCTCTATAGCAAAGAAAGGCATGCTTTTTCTTCCCAAAGTTGGTCAAAAAGGTTCCAATACTTAGCAAATTGTAGAAAGAAAACAAACCTTAAGTTATCTGTTGTAAGAAGTGGGTGGGGTAAGTAGACCCCATAAATTTTGATGTGAGACAGCTTCTGTTGCAAACTTTAGCAAGGATACCTTACTGTGGTTATATTTCTTGTTAATTTGTTGATTTTGGATCTTTCAAACAGATATATGAGTAAAAGAACAGTATTTCCTTTGGTATTTGTAATTTTTATATTTCCTGCAAACCAGTGACGGTAGACAACTTTGAAGCAATTTATTTTTTGAACAACAAATATACCCATTCCAAATTTTTGATATTATTTAGTATGAAAACTAATCTAAAGAATATAAGAAATTAAAAAAAAGTTATTGCTGCGATTTTGTGTAAATTCAATTCAAAATTTGATAATTTTGTCATTTTTCAAAAAAATCAAAAACTTAAAATCATGCCTAGTTTCCACGTGACCTACCGTCAGAATGGAAATACATATCGGCAATGTCAGCAATCAGCCATACTTAGAAAATAACAAATATTTATAACCTATTGCTGGTTTAATTATATCTGCCTGATCAAATCATATGTACAAGTGCAAAAAGGCTTTAAATTCACGAAAATTTCATACACAGATCAGGCAATTCTGGCCTATTTCACTTTACTGCTGTTGCCATGGTAACGGGGAAGTGAATGAAAAAAATAAATACTGATTTGATGGTCCTGGATGGATGTCTTGATGTACACCAAGTTTCATCAGAATCTGAGAGATGTCATTTCCAGCCTATATGGGAAGCACTTTGATGCTTACAGAGAATGACTCTTAAGCTGTCTTCTTTCTACTATCTGGTTCCCATGCCAACTGCTGTTATATTGGCTTAGTTGCCATTGCAAATCTAAATACATATATTATATAATAATTAAAATCTTATAGAGCTCCTTCAAGAGCAGAGAACACATTAAGAAGAAGGAACATTGGCCAGACTACGTAGTTTCGGCTAACAAATTTTAAGAGTAACTACACTTCAGGAACTGACTGAATCAGATCCCAAACCCTATCCCCAACATCAAAGGGAAAGATTGACGAACACATCCCAACAAACAATAAATTACAAGTGATAAGCCGAGTCAGCAGCTCTTTCCCAAATAGGTGGCAACTCAGCTATCTTTATTGAACTAAATAATTTAGACCAACAGAAGGGTTACAACAGACTAAGTAAATTATACGAAAAACATTTAACAACTATTTTTTACCTATTTTCTATTTTTATTATAGAAGGATTAAAATGAGAACAAAATAAATTAAACAGCACCGAACATAAAACAAATGCAACCGCAACGTAAGTGCCGCCTTGGGACGGTCAGTAATAACTACTGGGGGGGGGGGGGGGGTTTAAACCGGTTTTACTGGGCCAAAACCTTCACCCTCACCCTCCAAAGCCTCCTCTTCATCCACCAGAAAGCCAGAAAAGCTGCAAGTCACAAGATATCAGCGTTTTTTATGATTATTATTTTCATTCCAATGGGCTAAGGCAATTTTAAATTTCCATTGACTTCCAATTTCAAAACTGGAAACTATCAACAAAGCAGAGTTTTGTCAAATCGTTTACAAAACTATTCCTTAGGTATTCCTTTATCAGACTCATGGTGTTCTTTAGCTGAAATAATCGATTTCAACACCCTGCCATTAACAAACAGTGAGAATAGTAAAAGAAAGACGGCACAAAATGTCAAGCAAAAAGCCAAGAAGTCAGCTCTTTCCCCAGCAGATGGCCATGAGGTGATCCTAAATAATGTATAAAAAGTCAAAGACTAATAGAAAACTGACAACCAATGACAGTAATAGTAAACCACAACTGAAGCACCGCCTTGGAACGGTCAGTAATGAATTAATGGCGGGCTTAAACCGGGTTTGCTTGTTTGAGCTTGGATTTTGGATTTTGGAGGACAACCTAATTTTATAGCCCTCATATTACACAGGCACAAGCTTCAGAATTAACCCCTTGGGTTGTCCTGAACTGTAAAACCCATAGTTCAGAGATCTGACAGTTCCGAATTTTATTTAAAAAACAAATGCATGCATATACTTGTATTCAAATACATACATGTATCACGTATATTTAAATTGTTTTAATTGAATTAATTAAATAGACTCAGTATGGTACTTTCATATCACTGAGCCCATTTTTTCTATTCATTTGGAAAATATCCCAATGGGCACATGCAGAATGTCGCATCAACATTGAATCAATGTTGATGCGGCGTTGTTTCAAAGCTGTGCGTATATCTTTAATTCTAATGCACTTACTTATGTAACGCGACGTCTGATTGGATAACGTCAAAAATTTGCGACTATATCCTGCGATATACTGTCGAAAACCCGACGTCATTACGTAACGTCTTTTCTCATTGGTTGACGTCTGGTTTTACGTCGTTGAAAGCATTTGCTATGGATGCACAGTAGCAAATTTTTAAAGGTGAAAATGTAAAAAGAGCATTAGAATGGGGATAACTGTATTAAAATTTGTCATTTGGGGAGGTAAATCGTCGGTTTTATGGTCGCAAATTGCGTTTTACGGCTCCGCTGGCGCGTCGCCGTAAAACGAAATTGCCAACCATAAAACCGACGATTTACCTCACCAAATGACAACTTTCAAGACAGTTATCCCCTAAATCCACGTTAGTCAATGTTGTTTGAACGTCGCGTGCCTGCTGGTAGTGACTGAAGGTGTGAACGGTGTTGCATGTTGTGCCAGAAAGCGTGAACAGTGTTGCAAATTAATCAATTTAATTCAAAGAAAGCTTATCTGCTAATTTCGTTTCTTTGGTGTCTTCTGTGCTTCAATAGTATTCAACTTTTCAAATTTAACCATAGAGAATACAACGCTGAAGCAACGTTTAAATCACTATTCATTCCGACAACGTTGTGTGCCTGCTTGATACAGACTGCTACTGCTTGTTTCCCAAGTCAGTGAAGTAGCATTATTTCTTTGATGTTTAATTTTGTTTACCTCAGTCATTTTTCTGCTTGCCGATGTTTTCTTTTCATGGTTATAAATTGTTCTCTTGACAACAACTTATTTTCTCAACCCGGTCTTACCCCTATTTCCAGAAATTATTCAGCCTGAAAATAAACATGTTGAGGACAAACGGTGAATCTATCAGTCACTTTGGAAGGGAAATATTTATTGCAGTGACTTTGTAATTTCTGATAGAAATCTACATAAAGCAAGAATTTTTGGATTCGTTTCGCTCCCTTGAAAATGACGTATGTTGACAAGTGGGTTTAAGAGATGATTGAACAGAGGTTACTGGAGGCAAGAACTGGAACTTCGTTTGAACTTGTTTGAAGGCTCATATTGGCAAGTGCTTAAAATCCACGCTGCACCTTATTATCAAATTCTATTTGAATTTATTGAAACTAGTAAACATTCTCACGTGTCCTCGGACAGATATTTAATTCATGTCATAACTGTTTTTTTTTCCTATATCTAGCCATGCACTATTTTATGCAAGTGTATGAGTATATTCCCTCTCTCAATTTTCATCTTTGATAGCCTTAAAATGGGTCATCGAAATCGTTGTTATTTTTTGGTACGTAGGTAATCAAGTATCCTAATATTTTTGCTGCATGCAATTATACACTACAAATTGAAAGGACCAAAGAGAATAAATAGAAATGGTACAGAGATTGAATACACAAGAGAAATAAATAAGGATAAAATAGTAATATAAAATCAACCGATTCAAAATGATCGAATATAGAATGCCAATATAAAAATATACCATAGAAATAAACAAAGATAAAATAGATATATAAAATCAATAAATATAAATGATTGAATATAAAAAGCAAATATAAAATATATCATAGAAATAAACAAAGATAGAATAGTAATATAAAATCAATCAATACAAATTATCGAATATAGAATACAAATTTAGCGAAATACAATAGAAATAACAAACGATAAAACAGTAATATATATAATCAATAAATACAAATGATCCAAGTTAGAAAACATAACAATTTACAATAGAAATAACGAAAAAAACAGTAATATATAAAAACAATGAATACAAATGATCGAATATAGAATACAAATATACCAATATTCAATAAAAATAAAGTACAAAATCAATATATACAAATGATCGAGTATAGAATATAAATATAACAATATAAAACAATATATTATAGAAATAAACAAAGATGAAATGGTAATATGAAATGATAAATACCACTGATCGATTAAAGAATGCAGAATTGATACAATAAATAAACAAAAGAAAATAATTGAAATAATAAAAATAGGTCGAATATAGAATGCAAATGGAACTTATACAATAGAAATGAAAGAGATTGATTACAAGTATAACAATATACAATAGTAATAAACAAAAAATTCATGAGTTATACAAAACTACTGAATAGAAATAATCGAATATAGAATACAAATGCATCATATAAAATAGAAATTAACAGAGATTGAATACAAATATAGCAATATTCAATAAAGTAAAAAAAGATAAAGAAGTAATATGGAAAAACAATAAATACAAATGATCGAATATAGACTAGAAATGAAACATACACTAAAGCAATGAACGAATATTGAATAAAAATACTCGAATAATAATAATAATATCAATAGGAGAAAACGCGGTGACGTCATCTATAAGGATTTACAGGGGATTCCCCACACTGGTTGGCAAAAAGTCGATAATCAACCACGCTATATTGAACGTTTATTGGGTGATATTAAACTATGTAATTAATCATGCCGTGTATTTTGTGCATTATGATGCATATTTATATATAAATGATAACGCTGAGAAATGTAGGTATTTTAGTGTTAAATATTGTTTCATTCTCTCTCCTAATTCATTTAAATTGGTTCCAAATGAAGTGCTTTAAGACGTACGTTTTAGCATGGATACTCTAAAAATGTGTCTGTATCTGGTGTCCTTTTTTTAAATTAAACCGGTTGTTTATTGCTTACAAATGAATGTATCCGGTATTCAGCGGGTCTTTTGATAAGGAATGTCTTTAATTATCATATTTCAAAGAACGCTGCCGGTGTCCCACAGTGGCAATGTCATATTAACTTATGTGTATGATATAACCAACTGTTTTTGGCGGTGTGGCTAAATTACATATCAAATAAAACTCGATTATTATAATCTATGATATTTTGATATTTATGTGCTTGTCCCTTCATAAAATATAACGAGCAAACAATTAGAGAGAGAGAGAGAGAGAGAGAGAGAGAGAGAGAGAGAGAGAGAGAGAGAGAGTTTGTTCTTTAGATGTCAGGAGCTCGGACTAAATAATGTGGTAATTACTGCATTTCAAAATAGAGAAGGTTCTCTGTCTATATTTTATCCTTTACCGTTTTATCAAACAATTAGAGAGAGAGAGACACACACAGACAGAGAGAGAGAGACAGACAGACAGACAGAATTTGTTGTTCTGATGTTATGAGCTCGGGCTAAAAATGTGGTGATTTCTGATAGTAATTTCAAAACATAGAAGGTTCTTTGTTTATACATTATCCTTTACCGTTTTATAACATCCTTTTTTGAATCGCAGTCATGAATATTAATTCATTTCCTTATTTATTTTTTTTAAATATTCTTGTACCTAAATCAATTCAATATTTTTTTTTATTAATTTTACATTAGTTTTCGTCGGATACAAGTTTCTATATTTTATTGTCTTTTATTTTCTATTAACCGTAGTATATTTAAGAGGTTAAAAAACTGATCTTTAGTACTTCCGATTTATTATTATTTTTTTTTATTTCATTTAGTTATTTTTCTTTTTCAGTCAAAGTTGTTAAGAGAAAAAGTCCGGTTCCGGAGCGAGTCAATGTATGTCGAGACCGAGTAATTAAATGACTAAATAATATTAAATGACTAAATAATATTAAATAACTCTCTTTTTTTCGCGCGACAAGCGATTAAGACAATATTTGCACTAGTTTTATCGGTTTCTATTTATTGGCAGCTTTCTAAACTATGTTTTACGCATTTCAGAGGTTAATTTTCACCCAAATCCCATAGAAGACCACTGTCTGTCGCTATCTTTTTGCCAACCAATCGACCCACGTGATCATCGGATGACGTCACTCCGGGGATTCCCGTTATCTCCTATATAAACAAAATTACATTAGTGATATAAGATCTCAGTAAACAGAAATGAGGGAATATAGAATACAAATGCATCATATAAAGTAAAAATCATAAGCAACAGAAATGAACATGGCAGAGATTTAATACAATTATACCGGTACTTATATACCATAGAAATAAACAGATACTGAATACAAATATACAAACGTACAATAATTGTAATGAACATAATAGAATTTTGATAGAACATTGATGAAAACAAACAGATAAGATAATAATATGTAGAAATACAAAACTACTCATATACAATTATTGTGATAAACATCACATAATATTGATATAACATTGACGAATACAAAAAGATAGAAAATAGAATAATAATATACATGTAGAAATATCGAATACTGCAGCATTTAACATGCCATAAACGTCTTTCTCGTATGCATACATAACTGACAAAAAGCAACTGTACTAACTGCACACAACAAATAATATACAGTGCAATGTATAAATGGGTTTCCGGGAAAAAATCAACTGTAAGAAGCCTGCATATCAGTTTGATGAATTTGCGGACATACAAAAAATAAATGAAATAGAAATCATCATGAACTGAGAGTGCGTCAGAAACTAATGTGAAGTTTTATGTAGACCACGAAAGGAGTAACATACAATGCATGAGAAAATCGAAGAAGAAAACGAAACGAAATATCAAACTAACAAGGATGGCAAACGTATAATGCTAAACGCTTGTTTTCAGAATAAACTTCAATATCTGTTGATTATTCTGGTTTAAGCATTTTCTTTCTTTTATTTGTGCTTCTTGAATTATATCACGATATCAAATAAAGATTTATGGGTATACATTCATTCTTTTCTTTCCACCATTTTTACAAAAGGAAACAATATGTTTGGGGACCTTCTGTTTGCCTCCCTGGACAATGAAGTCCTTACAAAACGGGGTCTGCTTTTGAAAGAAATAAGTTTCTCTTTGAAGAGCAATGTTTTGCCTTTAAGAACTGATGCCCATTTAGAAGGGATGCAAAATGAATACAGAGTTGCTTCATCTGAAAGTGTACTAATTCTCCTCAAGGATAGACCTGTATTTACAATGCTATAATGTTTGCTAATCAAGAAATTTCGTATTGGCCCAGTTACAGGTCCGCTGTATTGGCCCGAGGCCGAAGACCCAGTTACAGATCCGCTGTATAGGCCCGAGGCCCGGCGAAGGCCGAGGACCTGTAACTGGGCAAATATGAAATTTCTTGACATGACAATTTTATTAATTAACGCCATTGATAATGGGCAAGTTGTATTGGCCGAGTGCCGCCTGTAGTTCGGCTTGTACTGGCCGAGTTTGGCCTAGTTTGGCTTGTATTGGCCGAGTTAGCCTGTTTTTGGTCGAATTTGTCAAATGACTGGTATGATGTGGACTGCTTTTGCAATATAAGTACTGTATTGCTATTATTCAATTAATAATATATTGTATTTAACTAGACCAAGCTAGTGACATATTTAACGGACGAGGGCGACTCACATTTGGAGATGAAACCCTCATATCAGTATATAAGATCATGTATGATACAGGCAAGTAACAAACAAAGTAGCTGCTCAAATATGTAACATAACAAATATAGCCTAATACATTAGTAGCTCCGCCTACCCACTCTCCCCTGGCAAAAAGAAATGGACTTCCCTATTTAAAATGTGTGTTTAATTAACTCTTTAAAGATTTGATGAAACATTTCATGCAATACCTCCGACATGGTCTAACTATACATTTGAAATAGAGTTAAGACAATAATATCTGATAAAAAATGACTTGAAACAAAAAATAAAATATTTTTAAACGATCGCCGACCGCGCTCGAAATTGCATTATTGGTCAAAAATAATTTATTCATACGTCACAATCACATGCATGAATAAGAAAAATACCTGTACATGGTAACATGACACACGTGGTCAAAATCGATATTCTTAAAGGCCGTGGGGAAATAGGTAATTTGCATTTTAATTTGAAGATAATTTTTCGTTCCACATTTATCGAAAAAAAAAAACATGCATTTTTTCAAAACTTGTACGGTTAATTATGAGACTACATTGTATTACCTATTGTCTAACGAAATGGTATACAAAATATTGTTTCTGAAAGCATGAAATAAACGAGGGAGACAATCTTTAAGCACCAGTGACGAAAATAGCATAATTTGCACACAAGAGTCGCCTCATCAGGATCTAAGCTGTTTCGCGGCCCTCTAGTCTTTGAATTCTCAATATGAAATGTCTTGGACAAGGCGTTTTTTTGAATTTTTGCAGACGTAAATTTTGTCGTCTGCCTTTTGGTTCTTAAAGAGTTAAAGAATCGTTTACTAAGATGACGAAGCAAAATTATTAAACAAATAAATAAAGGAACGTTTTCTCAGAAGACAATCGCAAAAATACATATGTAATAATAGTAATAATAAACAAGTAAATAAGATATTTACATACTGATTTTCTCTCAGATGATATCCAACCAGATAATCTCCAGCCATGTCCCTAGAGACGATGATGTACCTGTCTAGAATCATTAAATTGTCAAATGATACCCACCAAAGCCCTTTCCCTCCGAATCGTATTGTGTATCTTAACCACTGGGCATACACCTGCCTACTTGGAACTGATTACTAACCAGGCTGCTTTATGTGCAACCACTTGGTCTGATTAGTTCCAGTAGAAAAGTAACTATAGAATATACATATTGGTTACATTTACCGTTAATGATTTAAATTTGCTCTAAATGTTTTGAACAAATACAAAAACATAGATTTATGTTTTTCCGAATATGATAACTATACGATATAAGACCGATAGGTTTTTTTTCGTCGACAGTCAAAGACAAAGCAACAGCATAAAAATATAAACGGTTACGAATTAAAACATACAACTCACAAAAATATTTGCAGATCAGGCCATGCAAAGAAAAAAAACTGAAATAAACAGAAATAAGATGAATAGATAAATTGGTTAAACAATGCTTTTAATGGAGCAAACTATAAAACAATATAAAGTTAATGAATATTCCAAGAACATTGACACATTATGGCACTTTAAGTAGCTCAAACTTTGTAAATATTATATAAGAAATTTTAAATTGGTAACAGTACTATAAAAATCTTAGAGACCGTTTTTTTTTTTAGTTTTTTTTTTAATAAAGCAACTCATGGAAAAAAATGATATCTCCCAACTTTTCCCTTTCTGGAGATATTCTTGTGGTGGAATTATCACAAAACTCCTGAAAGTGGCCAAACCGAAATTTCGGTTTAGCGACTTTCAGGAGTTTTGTGACAGTGCAACCAGTTACATGTATTTTGCTTCAAAGCGAATGCTGTATGTATACAATGTACAAATAAGCTTTACATAGGGACGAGTCATTTATTATCAGACGGGGTGGGGGGGGGGGGGGTACATTTTCATATAGTTCACCAAAATTCCCCCCCCCCCCCCAGTCTCACCAGAACTATTTATCCGACCCCCCCCCCCCCCCCCCCCAAGATAGCTGACAAAATTTTTTATGACTCCCCCTTCCCCCACCCACCTACCCTTCACACATACACATCATATTACCTATCTTATGTCAGTCTGACCTCAATCAAAACATATGAAACACAAAGAACATTTTCTTGTTCTAACAGGTTAATCAATCATGGTCTGTTTAAACTTTGTCTGCATTTTGCACTTTCTTTCTGCTTATGGCCATCCAGAAAATCTTTTTGTCGAATGCTAAATAATTATAACTGCTAATAATATTAACTAGGCCTCTAGGTGGCGGGGGAAGCCACAGTAGTTTTACTAATGAAAAGGCACATGTAGAGCTGATATCACAAACACAGGCATTTTTCATTTCCGACCCCCAGTACAGCTTTAAAAAATCCGACCCCCACCCCCTAAATGTACCCGCACCTCCCCCTCCCCACACACACCTGATAATAAATGACTTGTCCCATATTTAAACTATCTAATTGCAGAAGCTTGAATATTAAACTTCCAGGTGGTTTGCACCAGGTGTGTACTAGGTTCGTAGATCCGGAACAGCCTGTTCAAATCTATATGAATATTATGCAGTCGGGTCTTGGAGAGGTGACTTACTAGATTTTGCTATCTTATAAATTATCTAACTAGGGCTTATCCTATAGTTTGCAGATTACATTAGTATTTATCAAACGTTTTGAGATTTTGAGAAAGAAACAGAGAGAGAGAGAGAGAGAGAGAGAGAGAGAGAGAGAGAGAGAGAGAGAGAGAACACAAAACAAACAAACACACAAAAAACGGAGACGATCAAAGAAAAAGAACCTGTAATTACTGGTCCAAAACGTTAACCGCTCGGTCAACACGACTACAAAATTATGTTAAGGCTTTTCGCTTTTAATATTATATAACGATTTATACAAATTCTAAATATATAAATGCATTCGATTTTATTTTCAACTATATATTTTTATTAACTTTATAAAAACATTCGATATACGTAAGTAAACTGTCATTTAATAATTTGAAAATGTTTTGAATATGCATAAAAGAACCATCTTCAAAACAGCAAATTTGAACTTTCTCGAGATGTGAAATAGTACTATGCCTATCAATTTTGACATTTGAATCCATGTAAAAGGCAGTTTTCTGAACAAAACATTTTTTTTAAATAAAATTCATCTGGGTGACATTATTTTCTAAGGTAACTATTATAGGATTCCCAGTCATGGCTTACGACACCCTCTCGACCACACCGAGATATAACTTACAGAACAACACAATTCTTAAATACTTAAATTCTTTAATTCATATGAACCCGTATATAAAACTTAAAAAGTCATGATGAATATCGTTTGTAAAGAAAAATAAAAGTGAAAACGAAAAAAAACAAAAAAAACAACTTACAAACAGATACACAATGTACATATTCAGATATTTCACATCATTGACACAGTGACGTCACAAAGTACGGTGCGGTCATGTAAAAATGCAATCAGATCCCTGAATGTTTTGATGTCCGACTGAATTCAATATATAGTGTTTGCCCGGTAGTGTTTGGACTATACCAATAACACCCCTCATGGGATTTTTTTCACTATTTTTTTTTTCTGAAAGCATAACATGACGGTTCCATTGGGGCGTTTGGCTGTTACGACGATTTTGTTTACGTTACCATATCATTTCTGTCGCACTAAATTTGGAGCAGGCACATTTATATGCAATGAGACTGTCCTTTACAAGGCATTTCCGAACAAACATTATGACAGATATAAATATTACCATCTTACTATCTTTGTAGTTCTCTTGTTTAATTAGAATATGAGTCATGCGTTATTGAAAGAAAGAAAAAAAGGATAAATAAATAACAGAAATGAAAATAAATGAAAATAAGAGTTTCTAATGAAACAGTTCTGGGTCATTGCTTACAGAAAATTGGTTAAAAAGCGTGAAAATTAAAAAAAGAAATATTTAAAGGGAATGCTGTTCGGTGTTTTAGGTGCCAGATAAAGAGACCTTTTCTCTCTGCTTTATTCGAGATTAATATAAAAATGGGGGAGGGATGGGAGGAGGGAGGGTGCGTGGGTCGTGAGACCCCGTATCGCTCTTGTAAATGTTTTATATAAAGCCTGCACAATTCTATAAATGTGTAAGGCGAGTATGCATTTTGCACGCAGTCTTCGTTGTTTACGAACAGTTTTGATAGGGTGGAGATACTGATCAGTGATCTAACTCTTTGTTGATAAAAATATGCTAAGACTTTTTTCACAAGCCTCCAACCCTATTGTAGCCATATGCAAACCATTTCCTATCCTTAGATGACTTCTGTGAGAATATCAATTTATGATTCTCAGCACGCTAGAAACTTCCTTTATGTATATGCAAATAGCAAAGACACAGAACAGCCTGCGAAAATGCACAGGCTGTTCGGAGTCTTTGCTGTTCGCAGACACCATGTCTGGACCTGAAGAGTCTACAGAAAGAAAATTGAAACTCGAGCTAGTCTGCAAGAATGCACTAGTTGTGTCTTACTGTTTTCGCGGCGCTAACCACCTTTTTACGTTGTTAGGCTAATGTTTATATTTTGTGGTCAGCCGTATCGCACTGAGATTTGTTACATTTTTCTCTGACCTTAAACGCTCTTTCTGGTGCATTTTTGTATAGATGTCACATGTTAGAACAGATGCTACCTTGTGAAAATACCAGTGCCCTTATTTAACCCCTAAATGTTCGTTGAAGCAAATATTGTGCGAACATGCCACACTGCAAAGTGAATGAAGCATTTGGAAGCCATGCTCTGCGTTAGAGGTGGGGCTAGCCAACCCTCCCCGGGCCTCCAAGACATACACATAATAATTTTGGAGAGATCCAACATACTATTTGCCATGCCCTCCCCCTCCCCTCTTCAGTAATTAGACCCCTTTCGAAGCCTGTGAATATTTTTATAATGATTTATGTCCTTAAAAATTTGGGATAGGACTCACCATTTTTTGTTCATAAAATTATGATTGATAACAATAGTAGCAATATAAGGCTGTTTATAATACATGTACTACTAGTAATGATGTAAATAATATTAGGCAATGAGTGTGTCAGAGAGAACTGTCATTGGTCTTCCATTTGCTTCTTTTAGTCAGTATATTGCATATGCCGTTTGCTGTTTATTTCCAGAAGGTCCACACATTCAAGGCCCCTATCTCATTTCAAATTTTCTTATTCCTAGCCTTTTTTTCAGATTTTGTCTATATTCTTTGACTTTTTAATTGCCTATTTGTACTTATGGAGGTGGTAGGATGGGCGAAGATGTCGTGAAACTATTGGCATTGGGGGTCCTACTTACAAATAAGTCAACAAATTCTTTTCTCGCTTTTAAGACAAGCTATCTCTTTTGAAATATATATACCATACCAACTGCGCATGCAAAGTCTGGTCTCTGCATGCACAATTCGAATATGCCGTAAGCCAGTTTTTCCTCAAAACGAGGTCATATTTTAATTTAGGTAGCAAGCCTAAGAATTATGATTTTTAGAGGCGATGATAGATAGGTACATCTGACTTCTGTGGAAAAGATTAAAGGAATATTCACCGGCTTGCAGCTGTGTGTTAGTAACGCAACGTTAACTTTTTTACCGATTCTTTTCCGAGCCAAGCTTTATGCACATGTACATAACATTTAGATGAATTACTTTTCCAGGCGTTTCAATTCCTTTAGCATACTCTTGTAACAAAAATAAAACTCTTAGCTTCGAATATGCAGAGTAAAAATATTTTTCAGATAATTTTAGCTGATAGATTTAGTTTTCCACAAACTGAAACCTAATTTTTAGCAAACCCATGGTACCAAATAGTTTCTGAAACTCTAATGTAAAACTGTTAAAACGAGCAAGTGGCATATCCGCTTGATACAATTGCTCTACCAGTGATCTGGTGGTAAAGATTCATTATATGGCACACTGTATGCATATTACCCAACCTAACAGATATGACCGCTTTTTATTATGATTGTGTTTGGTTGCTTTTACCGATGGGAGGACTATGGAAACTTTAAATCTATGCATATTGCCAAATATAGTATGCATGTTTCCAACACGTGAAGATATGAGACACTACTGAGATTTTTCAGTAAATATAAACGATTTGTACTACAGTCACCATCTCACACCTGCTGCAAGCACAGCAGACCCCTGCAATGAATACCTTCACACATTAACTGAAACTGTACTCTACATGTACCGTAACACACTGCGCATGCAACTGAAAACTGAAACTTTCATGACACCTTTGATCCATCCTAACACTCCTTCATTATCAATGCAGCAAACAGTGCATAATCAGCCCTGCTGTCGTACATGCACAGTACGGTCAGTGGCTATGCAGTTTTCCAGCATAGGAATGAAAGTGTATAGCCTCACTTTTAGCTGAGATCTGTATCCCGGCAAATGGCTAACTGGGAGCAACGGACAATTAAGGTAAAAATAATGGTTGTCGAGTAATTGTTGGATAAAATAAGTTAGACTGCTTTTCTTGTAATATTTGCTGATGTCTTACCTTCAATATAACCATTATCGACTCTTTATCTTAGAAGAAAACCAAAACCAATCCCAAAATGACTATACAGACTGATCCCATATTTTTCCTCACCTTTCTTTCAATTTTGTTTTTGTATTGTTGTAAAATTGTAAAAAAAAATCACAAAAACACAAAAAAACACATAAAAGCCCCAATACTTTGGGAGGAGAAAAGCAATATGGCACACATTTCAGCCCCGACACGACAAAACCAACAATGTGGTTGTGCGCCCAGTGAAGACTCAAACCAGCCTGGGCAGCCACCCAGTTTGACCAGATTCTTCGTTAAGAGCTCAAATTGTAGCTAAGGGTCTAAGCTACCTCCATGCGGACAGCGAAGACTCAGATCAGACTGGGCGGATGCCCAGGCTGATCTGAGTCTACCCTGGGCGCACAACCACATTGTTGGTTTTGTCGTGTCGTGGCTCATTTATAGAATACTTTAGTGGTCCGACCCATTTGTCTGCATTGTTTGGCAAAACCTTAGTTTCATATGCCGGCACAATAAATCTACTCATTTGGAGTTGCTTTGCTTCAAAAACCATCTAAAATCAATGTTTCAAATCTGTTGATGATAACTTCATGAATGTTTGCCATTGTAAATGATGCTTCTGAATAATAGGAAATTTAACTACAAATATTAAAGGTTCCATTGCTCTATCAGCATGAAAAATTTTATCGTGAGGTATCGCTGCAAGCTTCTCACTATAGTTTCATCATTGTAAATGACCGTGATTAGCCAGCTTTAAAAAAATAAGACATCCTTGACTTTCACATAAAAAGGGTTTGAAAACTTATTTGGATCATTTTAGTTCGCAACTAAAATGACCTACTTTCGATTTCATAAAATGGTAAAAATACAATGTACAGGCGTGGAGTCCAAATTACTATCCCGCCTATGTTTATATAGCATTGCTAGACGGGAAACCAGAACAGGAAATTGCATTTTGTGTAGCGATTTGTTATTTTTCAAAAACTTGTTTTCTCTACTTTTTGCCTGTTATTGACTCAAAATATGCACACCAACCCACATTTTATTACCAAACGTGATGGCTGAACCGCTTTTTACAATGTTTTGGGTTTAGGCGTTTTTGCCGCTGATAGGACTATGGAGACTTTAAGGAAATGAACTTTATAACCAATGCGCTTTCGTTCAGATCCTATTCGCTTATTGTATGTATAAATTATTGTGATTGCTGTTTATATAAATAAATATTGTTTAAACTAACTACAAATATTCTCTACTAATCAGAACACACCCATATGGCCACTTGTACAACAACAGCTTGTCTGACTCGGACTTATGCAATTATCTTCGGATCATATAAGTACGAGTTAACTCGTGCTCAAGCGCGGATCAGCTCACATTTGATCGGCTTTATCATGTGAAGATCAAGTCGCATTCATCTGAGTAACGATCAAGTTGTACTTGAACAATAACAAAAATAACTGAGTTTGAACAGTACCTAGCATAAGAATACAGGCGACTGTCCCTCGGTATATAATAGAAAGACCCATTCCTTGGCACATGTAAATACAAGACACCATGACCAGCCTGCGCACCATTACAGCCATATTATTCATATAAGCCGTCATTGCTGGCTAACATCCTACACGTACCATAGCCGTGTAGAAAGCGAGAAATCAGGAACTCACGGCGTGAATTTGCAGGCTGATCTTGGCAATGGCATGTCCATTCGAAATTACAGGGCGTGCTTCCGGTATCTGCGACGGAAGGAACATATGCGCCCACATTCATTACAGTTTCAGTTTTCATAGATAGGGAAGTAAATGAAAGATCATGTAAAGCGACCGTTTCTACAGTATCATTTGTTTAGATTGCAAAACCCGCTGGTTTGCAGTTATAATCACTGTGTGAGTCCGTCCGTCCGTCCGTTATCAGTTAGCGAAAACGCTTATAACTCTTGAACAGCATTCTATATTTTGATAAAATTTTGCATACTTATACATGTCAACATGTCTAACGACTCGCATGCATAACCGTCTTTTTTGATGGACGAGGCTTTGCTCAGCACAAGTTGAAAATTTACGGTCAAGTAGTGAAAATGCTCATAACTCTTGAACCCCGTGGTATATATGGTTCAAATTTTGTATACTTATGTATTTTAACATTGTCCAGCCACCGGCATGCAAAACGGTGACGAAAGTCTAAACAGTATTGCACGACCCACAGGTGTGCACTTTAATCGCTGTGCAAGTCCATCAGTCTGTTTGTCTTTCCGCTGTAGTCAGTGAGTGAAATTGCTCATAACTCTTAACCACATGGTGTAGTTTGATAAAAATATGCATCATTCTACAAGAAATGACCAATTTCATTTCCATACATTCCTTCTGGCACCAGAAACTGATTATTCTACATTCACCACGGTTGTGCACATTACCATCATTGTATTAGTAATCATTGTTAGGAAAAAATCATCTGGATAACAAAGAAGTCAAAATTGGAATCTGTAGCACCCATCATGCTCAGAATTTCACATATTTTCATATATTCCTGCTGAAACTTAGGGCTTACTTTTCTGCGTACATACAGGCTGCAGACCACAATCCACCGATGTAAAGACTGATCCGGTTCTACACATAGGTAGGCAGTCGTTCCGTGACGCAGACATATACTTAAAAGGAGTAGTTTTTGTCAAATGGTATCAGTTCAAATATAAAATCATAAAATGTGACGGCATCAAGCCTGTTCCGGACTTTTTTTGGCCTTATCAAAAACCCTTTCCTGAAACATCAACTGTATCTTAATATATTCAATTTCTTTTAATGTCCAATACAAAATGATAATGTACTTACCTATATCTAACTTTATTTAAGATCTAAAATACCGAAATGAGAAGACATATCAGGGACAAGTTACCCAAACCTGATCCGTACTTTCTGAGCGTCACTCACCATTTCATTATCGATACAATAGCCAAATGAGCAAGAGTCAACCCTGATCGGAGTCGTGATCCTAACTTGAGTTTGTAAATCCGATCAGCTGAGATTCTCACCTGAGCACCACTCAACTCCTACTTATCCCGTTGTACAAGCGGCCATCAGTCTATATTGGTATATCAGTACCTATGTGAGAAAGGGTATTTTCTTTGATCAGTGAAAAAGCCTTGTCACTGGACTGTTGCATAATACGATTATGACCCCCGATAAACAAAAATATTTGTATTTAAATATGAATATTACACAGTATCTTATCAAAATAATTGCTCGGCACCATGTTTTTTTTTCTGTTCCTCCGAACTTGCTTTTCCGGGCAATACAAAATCTCAACTGAATCACTTCTGTTTACATAACTTCTGTTCCTATGCTGTGAGTATGCTTTTTTGTAATCTGAGAGCACCAGTTGATGTCTGAACTTGCTCTGACAAGCCTGTATATCAGCAGTTCTGAGCACGATTGTCTCAACCCTTAAAGCCACAAGCACTTGTAGCATAAAAACATTCTCCACCCTAAATAAGGATGGGGGACTTTTTTATGCTACAAGTAAGGGTGGGGGATTTTTTTATGCTACAAGTAAGGGTGGGGTTTTTTATGCTACAAATGCCTGTGCTTAAAGCGTCAAAAACGAAAACAGCTGATTTGCAAACAGTGCAGCACACCTCATCTTGGTCTACATCATTTGCCCTCTAGTCTTCGAATTTTTAATGCAATATAGCTTGAACAAAACATTTTTTGAAACTTTGCAAACATAAATTTTATCATTTGCTTTTTGGCAATATAAGTGTTAAGACAGCATGGTTCTCATGAAGTGGCTGAACACTTTAAGCACCAATGACGATATTAACATAATTTGCAAACAGTGTAGATCCTGATGAGGCGGCTCATAATGCGCCAGCTCATGTGGGGCTACACTTTTTGTCCTCTAGTCTTTGAATTCTCAAAATTAACTGTCTTGGACTAGGCATTTTTTGAATTTTTGCAGATGTAAATTTTATCGTCTGCTTTTTGGTGCTTAAAGAGTTAACATGTAAGTTATTATATAATTTCATTTTCATTTCAGTTGCGACCTGAGAGCTGTATGTACAAAGATATGAGGTCTGCTATGCAAGTCAGAAGATAAGAAGCATGCCAAAAGACAGAAAAGAACAAACCAGTATGCTGGCAAACACAATTTGCTGGATAACTTGGGAGTTCTGGGGGCCAGCACATTTGCAGTCAGCCCACCATGGAAGTCATAAATAACAAATAATCAGGAACTTATACCACTGACATTCAAGTTGAAACTAGAAACATATTATATAGTTGTAGCTATAAGGAAGCACCCTTTAAGTCACTGAAGTGAATTTCGTTTCTATATGGACTTTACATTTATAGCTTGTTTCTGCAAAAATAATCATGGGATAAAATGGCAAATACCCATACTTATACTTCCATGGAACATAGAGCAAATAAATGGGGAAAAATCGAGTTGAAGTTACATGGACATACTTGAGCCCTTCTACCTGCTTCAGATCAAGTTATGTTTTTATGTTTTTTGAGAACACAGGCGCCATGTCATGCAAAAGGGGCTTAACATATTTTGCAGAGTCACAAGTCAAATCAGTCTGTGAACCCATGCAGTCTACCTAGTGCCTTGGGTTTATGTCTGTATATTTCCTCACGGTCAATACTAAATGTATGTGACTAGCAAAGGCTCTGATCAGACTGTGCAGTTGTGCAGGCTGGTCTTAAGCCTTTGCTATTTACATATGCATTAAGCACCCTTTTTCTGCATGTCCTGCCTCATGTATAGAGAACAAACTCTTATACCCAGATCATCTTCATTATATATGCATATTGGAACATCAAGTTTTAGCTCACAAAAGTGTTAACTTTTGTTACGTTCTAACAACCTTACCCTACATATTCTGACACTGGTATCTTGGATAAAAATGCAAATCGAGAACCGACTGGTCCCAAAAAGGAATCTAACATGAGCTTATATTGTGTGCCAGCAAGTATATCTGAAACTCCTAAGGCCTGGCAAATGCCCATTTCAATTTCCAGCTGGAAAGTGAATGATCAAACTTCTGAAAACAGATAGTCAAAATGTAACAATGCTGTTTTACTTTTATTATATGAAAAGCATATTTGTAGTAAAAGAAATGGTGGAGTTATCACAAAAAATCCTGGAAGTGACCAAACCTAAATTTCAGTTTTGCCACTTTTTCAGGACGTTTGTGGCATCTCCATCAGTTTATACCCTTAAGTGCTTAACAATTGGGACACTTAAAACCATTAATTTTCCATTTGGGACAAATGGAAAATTAATGGTTTTGAAGGTGTCCCAATACATAAGCACTTTAGTGTACGTTTTAAATAGCTGAAAACTCCATCACTTAGGGGATAACCATCTTGAAAATTGTCATTTGGGGAGGCAAATCATCGGTTTTACCTCCCCAAATGGCAATTTTCAATACAGATATCCCCATTCTAATGCACTTTTCCACAGTTTCACCTTTCATAATGTACTAGTTTGCACCAATTTCAAGTGCTGTCAGCAACATAAAACCAAACGCCATCCAATGAGAAGTGACGTTACTTAATGACGTAGGATTTGCGACAGTATATCGCAGAATATACTGTCGCAAATTTTTGACATTATCCAATCAGACGTCGCGTTATATTTGTAAAGGCATTAGAATTATCTTTTACAATGCTGGAATTATGTATTAATATGCATTACATGCATTCTACATGCATACATAGTAGTGTTTAATTTTAGCAAGCCTAAGAATCTTGTATGATTTTTTTAATTTCCAGGTGGGAAAGGAATTGCTGGTTTGCTAGGCATGATAGTAGGATGAAATATAAATATTCCTTTACCAAATGTACCTGCCACAGATGCAAACTGTCTGTATCAAATATGAAAGCTGAATAAGCCCATCAAAAAGGCCGAAGTGTTCAAATAGTTTTATAGTATGTCATTCTTATAATTCAAGTGCTTTCTTTACAAATTGTTCAAGAAGTTAATTGTTATTTGTACATGTATACTACTACTCTTTATAACACATTTTTACTGATAATGTACATAAATAAAGATTGTTACTGTCATTAGTACTGTTTTTTGCTATCCCAGGTGAGTTAGTCATTAAAACTGAGCTTTATAAAAGTCCAGCTAATAAACTATACAGTCAGACATAAGTTAAGCATCACCTGAATAAGTTGCGTCATAGAAGAAGGTATGATCACAGGAATATCTGTACTTTTTGCATCAATATTCCGTCGAAGTATTCTTCACTATCCAAAAAAAGTGAAATATTTAAAATTTTATTCAATTCATATCAAATATGCCGATTTATCAAATATGAAATTTAACAATCAAATAATTGGGATGATGCTTAACTAATGTCTGACTCTATATTTCATCCTCATCTCACCCATTGGTCAAAAATCACTTAAGGTAAATGGGTACATGTACACTTTCAGGGGAAGCAACTCTGCCATTTGATATTTTTGCCTCCCTTCTCAATGGGGGTCATCTCTTAAACGAAAGAATTTGCTCCCACTGAGCAAATTCTTTCCTTTAAAAGATGAGTTTTTTAGTTTCTTCATCCACAAAAGCAAACAAGATGTCACAAAGTTGTTTCCGTTTGAAACAAGAATTCCACAGAATGGGGTGTCTCGCCGGTCTCATCACAAAACAGAGCTTTTTAACCAGTGTGACACATAGGTGTCACCGTAGTTTACCTGACCACTTAATATTAAGCTCATTGAGCACCTAGAGCATTTAGTGACTAAAATCTGATAATTGCTCAACCTATTGTGTGAAATGAAGCATTTTCTTCAGTGGTGATTTTGCTTTTGAAATGAAAAGACTTAAAATGTGTTTGTGGTTATGATGTTTTCTGTGTATTTAGAAGCATGTTGGATTTAGAAATGTTTGAAGGATGCTGAAGAAGTGTTTTGACTGAGTATGTGAGAGCTTGTATTTGATTGTCATCCCCGCCTTTTTGGAAGTTTAACAAACGTTTCCATCTACATATACATATATCTACAAGACTGTGAAATAAAATCAGAAAATATACTCTCAACCTGACATTCAGGAATATTTATATACATATATATATATATACTTTCACCAATTTTCTCTGATTTTTCACGATTAAAAATAAACTACACACATCTTTTGAACTGAGTTTTGGCTGTGTTGCTTATATGACCCTTATGAAGGATAAAAAGTGACTTAAAAATTCTTTGAGTGAAAATTGATCCTCACAAATGGTGGCAGCGGTATACTTTCATCCCATAAGGTGATATATACTGTGATACAACCAACTACCAGGATAAAAATTATTGACTTTTGAACAGTTGATAATCTTGTGGAAATCTACTGAGGGCTGTTCCAGTAAAAAATTGAATCAGGGAGGCAGACGGCAGCTTTGATACTGGATTTAGTGAAAATAAGTGTGAACAGTGTTCAATGGATTGTGCTGATTTAATGGATTGTGACATGTGATGGTGGAATAACTACAATATACTAAATATATACTTATTTCAGACATTATCAGTTAATTTTATAGGATAATACAAAAACATAAAGGTTTAACTTTTTCGAAATGGCGGAAAAATCAGTGCCAGATTGGGTAGCTAAGGTTATAGAAAAAGGCGGGGATGTAGAGCAATGTATGCAATTGTTGAAAGAAGTGAGAGAGGTTGAAGAAAAGGCAGCTGAGAGAGAGGAGCGAAGAGCTGAGAGGGAATTAGAAAAAGCAAAGATAGATAGAGATGTAAGAATGAAAGAATTGGATCTAAAAGCAAGAGAAGTAGCCATAAATGAGAGTGAGTTATCTGAAAAGTCGAAATTTAAACCTAAAGTAACTTTACCTAAGTTTACTGAAGGAGATGATATTGAAGTTTTCTTGAGGTCATTTGAAAAGTTGGCAACTTCATACAAATGGGAAAAATCAGAATGGGCTGTAAGGGTAGTCCCGCAACTTTCTGGTAAAGCTCTGGAGGCATATTCTAGAATGTCTGTTACTGCTAGTAACGATTATGCACAAATTAAACAAGCTATTCTGGCAAGATATGGTTTGAATGCCCTTGCATATAGAGAAAAGTTTAGGTATGCCAAACAAGAAAGAACTGAATTATTCAAAGAATATGCCATCAGGGTTGAAGGATACTTGAAACATTGGGTAGATACTGAAGAAATTAGTGAGAACTATGACAAACTTTATGACCTTTTTATGCGTGAACAGTTGATGTTTACTGCTTCACATGATCTTCAGGTTTGGTTAAGAGAAAGAAACCCTCGCACATACAAAGAACTTGTTGACATGGCTGACACCTATCAACTTGCTCATAAGCAGACTAGTGTAGGGCAAGCATATCAGAAAGATGGCGGAATGGGTATTCAAGGTCCAACAAAATACCAGTTTTCTGGTACATACCAAAAACAGTCCAATGATAACACTAGAAAATGTTTTTCATGTGGAAGTCCTGAGCATATGATTTCAAATTGTCCTGAAAAGAAAGCAAAAGACAGTAAATTCAAGTCTGTGATTACAAAACCTGGTAATGATAATAACTCTGTAAGTCATACAAATGCACTACTACTGTCTCCAAAGAAGACAAGTGGAGATACAAGTAAGGTAAGAATTCCTCTCTCTGTCGAAGTAGAAAAAGAAAAGGTGAAAGAATTAGATAATGGCCTTAAACTTGTGAAAGGCTATGTAAATGGCAAAGAAGCCTGGATATTGAGAGACACTGGCTGCACAACAGTGTGTATTTCAAGGAATTTTGCGGATCAGATAGATCTAGCCAACCAAGAAGAAAAATGGGTAAGTCTAGCAAACGGGTCAGAATGTTTATGTTATGAGGTAGAAGTGTCTATAGAATCTCCATACATATCAGGCAATGTTATTGCTTTAACAATGGAATGTCCATTTGCTGATGTAATAATAGGAGAAACAGCATTAATTAAGACGCTCAACACATCACAAACAGGTATGGAAAATACATTTGTTCGAGAAAGTACAGAGCATTTTGTTATGGACAGGTCAGATGACACCTCAATGACTACTTCAACTCTAAAAGGTAAGACAAGTGAAACAAAGAATTCAGAATCTAGTGTCCAGGATACGGTAAGTGGAGTAGAAACAAGAACGATGAAAACTATACGAGAAAATGAAGAAAGGAAAGTGGCAAAAGAAATATCAGATTATATGAAAGACAGAACTGATAATCAGATTAATACATACACATTAGACAGTCAGAGCTTAGGAAATAGTGACAGTTTTAAATGTGAACAAGAATCTGATTCCACTCTAGACAAAATAAGAGAACTTGCAAATATAAATGAAGAAGATAGAGAAGAGACCTTTTTCTTTTTCAAGAATGGCATTCTTTATCGTCACTTTCAAAAGTCAAATGATGAACTCTTTGAACAAATTGTTGTTCCTTCCAACCATAGAAAAAAAATCATAGAGTTAGCACATGATATACCACTAGGTGGTCATCTGGGAAACAAGAAAACCAGAGAGAAAATTCTCAATCATTTTTATTGGCCTGGTATATTCCCTGATGTAGCAAACTACTGTAGGTCATGTAAAAATTGCCAAAAATGTTTTCCGAAGGGAAGAGTTCCTAGAGCACCTTTAATTCCAATACAACCAATGGAAGAACCCTTTAAACGTATTGCAATGGATATTGTTGGTCCATTAAATAGATCAGAAAGGGGTCATAAATTCATACTAGTTATTTGCGACTATGCTACAAAATACCCAGAGGCAGTTCCATTAAAATCAATTGATAGTGAGACTGTAGCGGATGCTATGATTCAAATATTTAGCAGGGTAGGTATTCCAAATGAGATACTTACAGACCAAGGAGCAAATTTCATGTCTTCCTTAATGAATCAACTTTGTAAGTTGTTAAGGATTAAGAAAATCAACACTAGTCCATATCATCCTCAAGCTAATGGCCTTGTTGAAAATTTTAATGGAACTCTTAAGAAAATGTTAAAATGCTATGCCCAGGAAGAACCCACTCAGTGGGATAAACATATCCCATTTGTGTTGTTTGCATATAGGGAATCCCCTCATGAAACCACAGGATATTCACCATTCGAGTTATTATATGGTAGACAGGTAAGGGGTCCTTTACAGCTAATGAAAGAAGGCTGGGAAGAGCACAAAGAGCCTGAAAATGAGTCAGTGCTCAGTTATATTATAGAAGTTAGAGAAAGACTTGAAAAAATGCATAGTAAGGCTTCCCTGAGAGAAACTAATGCTAAAAGAAAGCAAAAAGAATATTTTGATCAAAGAAGTAAAAGTCGTGAGCTGGATGTAGGTCAGAAAGTACTTGTTCTTCTTCCCACATCAAATAATAAACTTTTAGCACAATGGAAGGGACCTTATATAATTCAGGAACATTGATCCTCACAACCAGAAAACTTAAAGCGAAGTTTATGCCTCCAGAAATGTAAAACATGTTTCACTTCTGCTTGTTGCAGGTGAGACAAAAACGTGGTTTACCCATACACCTGAACACTGTCTAAAGGGTCATAAACTCCAATCATCTAGCCATCTTGGTTCCTTTCAAACAGCAACCAACCTGTTACAGCTACCTTAACCCATTGATGATGAATGAATTCTTCTACCTGGCTCTTTGGACAGGCTTGTTTCCAATGTAATGGTTGTCAGATTTAATTTATTTTTACTAATTTATCTTTAAAATACTGGTAATCCAGTATTTAAGAGAAACAGTGTAGACGCTGATCAGATGCCACACTTGTAGCATCTGATCTGGGTCTACACTGTTTGCCAATGACTCCTCTATGGGTCTCCATACTTGAATGGGGTAAGTAGTGTAAAGGATAATGATCAGGAATTGGAACTGTTACAATCCAGTTTCACATCCCACCTGTAACTTCAAATGGGAGACGGTATCATGAAGTTACATCACAAATACAGTAGAACTTCAATGGCTCTAACAGGCTTGGGACCATGAAAATTAGTTCTAGCCAAAGGTAGTTCTAGCCATCCAGGGTTGCTTTCTATACAAACTGACATCTAGGGACCCAGGAATGAGTTCTAGCCAGGCAGGTTGATGAGACATCAGGTTTCGAGCCATTTAAGTTCTACTGTAGTAAGACAACAGATAGCAAACTGAATAGCCTACACTAAACATACTTCTAACATGACGTTAACGTATAGGAAGCAGTGTCGTGTGAAAATGGTGATAAACATGTTGCTAATTTTGTAGTGTACAAATTTTGTACCTGGACAACAGCAAATGTTAACAATTACTTCTGTTTATGTTTGCCTCAAAATAATCCTTTGGAAAACGTCTAAATACCCTCACATACCGTATATAAGGTAATTTTTGTGGTGTTCAATTATTCGTGGTCACTTAGAAACCGGGAATATTAAAATCGTGAATAATTTCCAGTTTCTTACAAAGTGTCTTCTGTAGACACAGTGTTCATATATTTGTTTCTGTTTGCTTCAGTAGTTGCTGATATTTTTCACTTGAGCCATTTCTTTCATTAACCTGCTGCGGCCCAGCCACAGGTTAATGCATGAACTGACTCAAGTGAAAAAGAAATTGTTTTCCTTTTCGCGCATGTTGCTAACCGCGAAAACTAGAATTTGCAAAAAATTTTGTTTATGTTTTCGACCCTTAACTGCGAAAATTTGAACCCATGAAAATTACCGCATATACAGTATTCATTCTGTATAATGGTAGAACTGAAATAATTTTTGCTTACCAGTACATTATGTCTGATTAACATATACAAATATTAATTCACTCCGGCTTTGCCATCATGAATTAATCTTTTGCGATCTGCCCTCCAATAACGTTCGCCGTCATAAATTAATATTTTGTGACCTGCCCTCCAACAACGTGTTAATCAGTGATAATTCACAGGTACGGAAAAATTATTTCTTAAATAAAAAATGCCTCTATGTTACAGATGAATACATCTCCAGTTGTCTAACTCTAATCATTACTATCCACTGCCTCCCTATTACAGCCATCTACCTGGTATTTGTAATCAGGGAATAACGCAGAAAAACAAAAATGCAGATATTTAATAAGGTCAACTTTATTCAGGAAAATTCAAGTCAAAATCATTGCAATATAACTTAAGATTTAATTATGATAATTTTTCAACTATTCACAAAATATTGTATCTCATTAACCAAGAAATCCCATAAACAATCATTAATTTATATAAGCACATATAACAGCTTTCATCCTGTGACATACTACTCTAAATTTGCAAAGTATGAAATGTACCATATTTTATTCAGATATGACAGAGTTTTTCCCCTCAAAACAAACAACCAAGATGCTAAGTAAGACAATCATATCCAACATCCCTCCTCATAAACAAAAGGGAAAGCAGCATATACATAGCTAGACAAAAGTCCACAAAAGACACACATGGTAAATTGAATGAACTGCTCTTTACCAAACAGGTAGTCATTCAGCTACCCCAATCGAAAACAATAATAACATCTTTTTTTTCTATTTTCTATTTTAATTACAAAACAATACAGAAAGCAAAGTCAGCAGCTATACAGGTGACCATATTGCTAGAAGACCATAGACAATAGACAAGAGGACAAAAGAACACGCAACACTAAGGAACCACAACAGAAGTGCTGCTTTGGAATGGTCAGTAATAGATTACTGGTACCAACTTTAACACTAGGACTATTTTATAAGCTCTCCTGCGTTTGTAAAGGTCTGCTCAAAAAGGTACATTTTTGCATGGGCAAACAGCAAACTTGACCAGCTATCAGCACTAAATAAACCATTTTCTTGAATTCAGATCAATCAATCCTCTTAAATGCAGATCACACTGCACATCCATGCTGTCTGAATCAGGTACCTTTTTCAACTTCTCACCGTGAACTCACTGTGTCGACATCATCTAGGCAGTTCTGCCTCTTCAAATGCTTTTGAAAATTGTTTTCCTAGTCTTGAATGTAGTCCGGTTTCACAGCATGCAGCATCAAATTTATTTAGATGCTTGACCCCTTAAAATTAAATGTTAAAGTAAACAAATACACTACCACATTTTCCTGCCATTTTTATAAAGGGGAATAAGTTTTGTGATTTCTTGTTTGCTTTTCTGGACAAAGAAACACTTCCAAATGGGGTCAACTCTCAAAGAAAAGAATTTGCTCCTATGGAGCAAGTTCTTTCCTTTAAGAGTTGAACCCCAATGAGAAGGGAAGCAAAAATGAAAATGGCAGAGTTGCATCCCCTGAATGTCTCCCGCTCTCCTTATTATATACATGTGACAGTAAATGTCTCAAAACTTAGAGGTGCTCTACAAATTCTGAGTAGTATATAAAGAAAATTTCTGGCTTGTATATTGAACTAAAACACACATATTAGTCTGCTCAAAAATACTTTCCCCCTTATTCACAGAATAGCATTTTTAATAGCACATTTTTACTAATCAGATAAATAATTCATTTCTATTAACTGCTAATCATTCAAACAGAATTATACAAATTATCCACACCAAAACAAATGACATTTTTTTACTGATGTAAAAAATCACAAACACTAAAGATTCCTTTTTAGGCCTCTTACTATGCTAATAACCCTTAAAGCGCCAAACATTAAAATTGTTGAATTGGCAAACAGTGTAGATCCAGATGAGGTGGCTCATAATGAGCCACCTCATCTGAATCTACACTGTTTGCCCTCTAGTGTTCGAATTCTCAATATGATATCGCTTGGACAAGACATTTTTTTGAAATTCAGCAGATGTAAATTTTTTCGTCTGCTTTTTGGCGCATTAAGGGATAAGGGCATAACCCTCTCATATCATTGCTCCCACTCAGACTTCACTACAAAATTATCTATTGCCTAATATTCATTATTCCTGCTTTTTACTTGTATACAGCCTGTCCAACATAGCACTTAAAAGAATAACCTTAGAACAGCACATACAGTCAACTCTCGATATCTCGAACACTGATTTTTCAAAGCACCTTCTTATATCAAAGAATAGAGTTTTGACATATTTTCCATTTCTTCATTTACATTTCCACTCCTGTTATCTCAAACTACCGACATCTCAAAGTAAATTTTCTTTAAGATATCATAAGTTTGGGATCAGCTTTGACTTTGAGATATCAAGAGTTGACTGTATATCTGAAATCGTATATTATCACATAACATGCCCATACGAAAGGTGCATATGAATGGCATTCTTTCAGTGCAATGCTGAATCTGACAAATGAAATTGTGTCTTGACTTCTATTATAGCCGTGATACAACAAAGCTAAGAAAATGGCATGTGCACCACACGAAGACTCAGATCGGACTGGGCCAGTCTGATCGGAGTCTTTGCTGTGCCTTTAAAGAGTAGCTAAGGGTCTAGGCTACCGTCATACAAACAGCAAGGACTCTAACCAGACTAGCCGAATGCCTAGGCAGCAATTTTTGGCTTGACTAGTATCTGGATAGGTTACCCAGGCAATTGGATGGATGTACGATTCCCTGTAATACTATTACAAAATTTTATGTGGAACTAGCTTAATGTGGAAATTTTATTTGGAGGAAAAACTTTTTCAAAGAGAGAGATTTTAGAAGGTAACATTTATTTGACAAAAATTAAACACATCTGGAGAATAAAAATCAAGTCTTCAGCTATATCATGTATCTTAATAATCAGGTTTATCATAACACAATGCTTAATAAGACCTAATAAAACTACAGGACTTTTTCTTGTACTGTGAAACCTGACTGATTATTGTTTATTACAAAAGTTTATTACAAAAGCAAAATATATGGTACCCCCATCTGCATATAATATAAACTGTAGACAAAACAAACTCTGACTAATAAATAGTATATAACTAAAATCTCTACTGAGATTCAACATTAAAACATATACATATTCATCAGTGAAATTTACAATTTATACAGACTTTGCCCAAAACAAGCATAAATGGTAAAACGTTCATTTTATTCTTTCTCTACAATTTCGCTAATAGCATATATATATAATCTGTTCACATTTGCATCATTCTGTGATCTTAAGGAATGGATGACTTGCGGTTTACAGTATTTCAATCATATTGTGCTGAAGGAAAAAATAATGATCAAAGGCTGTGTACAATGAACCATGTTTAAAGTTGAAAATAATTCAGCTTCCAGCAAAATTTATAGAGAAATCACTAGCTTAGCAGGGGTTAAAATAAGCACTAATCCGTTTGTCCGGAACCAGTGAATTTTGTGTTGGTCCAGGCCCTGAGGTTATAAAACATTTTTCGTGCTGAACTCAGCTGAGCATGGAATTTCCTCTGCTGACAAATATGAAAATGCCAACTCATTTTCATATTCATAAGCAGAGAAAATATCACACTGAGCTCAACTGAGCAAGGAAATAACTGTACTTAACAATAATTTGCTAATTATTAGCAGGTAAAATTTCATGCTCAGCTGAGTTATGCATGAAAAAAGTTTTATAACCTCGGGCCCAGTTGAGTTTACATGAAGCTAGTCCTCAAAACCAGTTTAATAATTTTCTGTGAGATGTGAATACTGAAGACCACAAGCTGAGCTGAAATGACCAACTCAACCCAATTTCAACTGGTCTTGCGGACCAGGTCTGATTTAGGCCTTAGTTTAAACACTGCGTAACAGACCTGCGCTTAACCAACTGAGCTACTGAGCTGCAATTTATTCACCCACTTATAATATTCCCTGTCACTACTGAAGTCCTGATATTAATATGTGAATTTTGCCATATTCAAAAGGGAATTTATCATGCTTGCGAACATTTCCCTTCTATAAGAGTCTATCTTTCAGATCAGTGGATCACAAATTCAACTTGAAGATAATTTTGCTTCCCTTCTTCCCTTGCAGAATATTTCCTTCTATTTCTCTAGTTAGTAACATGAGACACTCAAATTAATAACATTTCTAATTCTGAAGTAATACTAACTCTATTTCCAACAATTCACTCTTAAGTGACCATCACTTCTAACACCAGCAAATAAAAAACATTTCTGTGGAAAAAAGTAGATCTACAAATAAATATACCATAGTTGTTGAGGCAGGTGGCATTTGTTTCACATTTCTCTCCACCAGTCATTCACTTCCCCACCCCCTTCCATACAGTCATAAAACTTAATAAGACCACCATCTCAGCCCTTCATGACATTTACCAACCAAACTGCCCCTGTGGCAGGACTATAATTCTCTGTTTACAGACAATATAACAAACTCCTATTTACACATGCAAGCAATACAGTAAAAATTGTAGGTATTGGGATATAGACTGTTCTGAGCAAACAGTGCAGACCCAGATCAGACTGCTCCATAAGGGCGCGTTTACACGACCAAAGTTTCTATGACAAAGTAGGTTTGTCACAGAAAAATTTGCTCGTGTAAATGCCTAAATATGACAATGTTTCTTTAACAAATAAATGTGGTAAAGTTACTTTGATAAATTAAATTTGTCCGTGTAAACGGAGAACTTTGCTAAATATTATGTAACAAAGAACATTGCTACAAGCGTAGAAAATGTGACAAAGATTTTGTTTCATCGCTGCAGGTAACTTTGACGAATAATATTTGGTCGTGTGAACACTGCAGCAAATATTTCATTGCCAAAGTTTATGTGACAAAGATTCTATGGCACATTTTCTTTAACAAATAATTTGCTCCGTGTAAACGTAAAATGTTTGTCATACTTTCTTTGTTAAAGTTTCTATGACATAGAAACTTTGCTCGTGTAAATGCGCCCTAAGGAGCAGTCTGATCAGGGCTTTCACCGTTTGCCATTCCGTCTGTACCTTTTAGATGCATTACTGCACTGTAAAACTAAATTGTCCCATTTTTGGACAATTATGGTAATATTTTGGGTGTCCCAATTATTAGAATTTTAACTGTCTGCTATGTATTAAAACTGAAATCAAAATAGTCAACCACGGGCTCTGATTTCAGAGCATCTTTCGTTTCTTTACTGAGCTTAGTATAGTCGAGCTTGTTCGAGCCCATGTCAAACTTGTCCAGCCGAGAGGTAGTAGTCGGCTTTGTAGACTTTGACTTCTTTCCAACTGTGTGCCAGGCATTGGGGGCTGGGTCTGTTGTGTTACCTAGGAGACTGGTTGACTGCTTGGCAGCCATGTTGTGTTGTCTGAAAAGTAAGAAAATTTTCTTGTCCCATAAATATAGAAATCTGCAAAGCTGACTATTAACACTGAACTAGATAACTTGTTACAAAAATTTTTATGCCCCCATGTTCAAAGAAGGCTGGGGAACATACTGTTTTTGGCTTGTCCATTTTGTCTGTTATTCTGTTCATCACACTTTTTGTTATGCTTGAGACATGCTAGCTACAGTCCTGAAATTTCAGAAATGAGTTGCTTGTGAAAAATTGACACAGCTATTTCCCTTTCTTAAGGTAATGCAAACTTATTTTCAAGTTGAAAGGATAACTAAAGAACTATTGGTAGCTGAAGGCTAAGTCTTTCAAATATTTCCCATACAAATTACAACATTCCCCGACTTTTTCCTGATCTGAAAAAAAAAGTTCATTTTCTAGATCTTTTTCCCAAAATATGGCAGCCCTGTGGTTATATGTGATTACCTGAGCACTTCTTCCTTGTGAACATGTGGTATAGGGGGAGGGGCTCTAGGATGTAGTTCTCTCTGTACCAAGGCTGTCAGGGTCACTGATGGATGCCAACATTTGTCCCTAAAAAGAAATCAAACAATGCTGTGTTTATCTAGCCATAAGACTAAGGCCCGATTTCACGTCACCTTAAAACACCAACTAAGTTTTAGTTATCAAACACTTTACCTTTACCATAATGCAACACTAGTCATTGATGAGTGCTTAAAACATGTTTGAATGCGACTTGAAATCAGGCTTTAGACAATTTCCCACTCTTTAATGACTCAATAAATGAACTCCAACATGGCAAACCAACAAAGTGCATGAGCACCTAGCAAAGACTCAGATCAGCCTGGGCCTCTGCCCAGTCTGAGCAGAGTTTTTGTTGTGCATTTAAAGTGTAGATAAGTGTCTAAGCTAGCTCCATGTGGACAGCAAAGACTCTGATAAGACTGGGTGCATGCCCAGGCTGATCTGAATCTTCACTGGGCACACATGCTACTTTGTTGGTTTTGTCGTGTCACAGCTCAATTATGTAAACCTGTGGTATCGATTCCACTAGAAGACTGTACTTTCCCATCTAAAACAATTCCAAAAATCTAGACCCATGTTCGTGAATAAATCAAGACGAGATCTAAATCTACACCTCTCCACAACCCTCCAATACCGTCCACACTCTATCTGCCACAAAATATTTCATTTCAGCTCTGCTGTCAAACATAATTTGCCACCATAAAACTGAAAAATTACCTTTGGAAGAGACAATTTTAAATAGTTATCTCATTTTCATTGTGTATTTTCGCATATTGCTCTTTTAAAGTGTACTGCATAGCACCCAAAGCAAGCACTTCCAGCAATGTAAAACAGATGTAAGCCAAAGAGAAATATTACACAATGATGTCGAGTTTTTGACGGTATATCAAAGGATATTAAACGTTGCAAATTTATGATGCTATCCAATCAGATGTATATATGTTTGGAGTATATGCCCTGCAATATACGCCCTACACAGAGGTCCAGATATAGCGGGATTATCAGGATAATTTGGATGCATAGTTTTCTTATTTCTCATAGAAAACAAATGTGAAAAATTATTAGAACCATCTCAGTGAGACAGTTCAAACAACTGGTCACAGCATGTTTTAACAAGGAAATATGGAAAGTTGTACCCAAATTATCCCTTTTCTCCCTTCTCATCTGGAACACTGTCTTACACCCTCATCTGCATACCTTGGAGCAGTAGCAACCACATTTTTCTTTGGTTCATAGTTATATGCCTGTCTCTTACAGTCATAATGTTCGGCCAGTTCATGAACCCAACTTCGGAATCAGCCCTTCAATATACTGCCACATTTTTCTCTCTTTCACATACCTTGGAGCAGTAGCAACGACATTTTTCTTTGGTTCATAGTCATATGCCTGTGTTTCACAGCCATAATGTTCAGCAAGTTCATGAATACACCGTCGCTGATTACTACTCATGATGGGGAAGGAATGGCTTCTAGATGGCTGTTTGGACTGAAAATAAGCACAGTTGTTGATAATGCTGTAAAAACTTTAAGTAGTGGGACAGATCTGAGCAAACAGTGCAGACCCAGATAAGACTGCTCAAGAAGCAGTCCGATCTGTTTCTAAACTGTTTGTCATTTCTACACTGTTTCCCATTCCAACTGCATCTTTTTGAAGCATTTATTACTGAAGTGTAAATCCAAACTGTTTCATTTTAAGACAATTAAAGTAATTACTCTTTTACAAGTCACGATTTTTTAAATTTTTATGTTACAGGATAATTCTGGGAATATTTTTCTAATTTCTTGTTACAAAAATTGATGTGACCCCTGACAAGAACCTACTCTTTTTGCAAAGAAACAAGAAAAATTATCTCAGAATTAACATCTAATGATCTGTTACTATTATATACCTATCAAAACTATCCCATTTGACCTGTGTATTTACTGACCATCTGATACAGAAACTCTGGACAATGTATCACTATCCCTTATATAAGGCTACTCCAGACTCAGATGCATCTGTTTTAATTTACACCGAAGGAGTAAGAACACGAGAAATGAGACTAAGGACGTCAACAAACAAGACTTTACGCATAAAGTTCCCACATTTTTACTCAACGTACAAATCAATAAACTAAGAAATGGATAAGCATATTATCTGTAACTTGACCCAACCCTGAGTATCACTTCAAGTGGATGTGCCCAGATCACAATATCATACTCACTGAAGGTCAACATTAGTGGCTTATTTGAAGTTTCTATATACATGTACCTGTTTAGCACTCTGTACAAGCTCTGCCAATGATTTCTCAACACCAGCCACAAACTGGGGAAACTGCCTGAAAATTACAGAATATAACAGAGTTGATATATGCCTGAACAAATTGAACATCCAGACCAAGCTGCTCCTTGGATGTGCAAAGACTGCCACGTGAAAAGACAAATCTGAAGTCGTCTCTTTTTCTTTAGAAAACTCATGGTTCTGGACTGGGGCCATGGGCCATATGAACATCAATGACTTCAACTCAACACTCTAATGATAAGTTACTGCAATGTGACAGGCTGAAAGCAAATGGAAACTGGATAAATGCCTATAACCACTTGCAACTATTTTCTTCTTAGCTGACAATTTTAGGGTATCTGAGATTTTATCTATGTGTAAATGCTGGCTCTATGTTAAGTCTGTTAACAGTGCTCAAGAGGGGCAATTCCGTAAGATAATTTATCAATTCTCCAGAACAGTATGTTGTGACTCTCATAAGCACTGCCTGATTGACAACATATAATTAATGGGGATATATGAAAACTTGTAAAGTTTCATTCTAAAACTGTACATACTTAGCATAATCCTTCAGGAAGTCGCTGTAAGATGGATTTCCGAGTTTTGCACTGATGTCAGGATTCTGTATCTCCAGTGCTAGGGCTAACCTTTTGTTTCTCTCCAACACAGCACACTCTTCGTTACACTCTAAACTGTAAACAATGAGAAAAGATTAAAAGATTATCTCCCTTGCTAAGTATAGGCTTCGCAAAGGGAAAGGGAGGTAGCTTCATTATTTCTTGCACACCAGGTAAGGCTATCCATGTGTTTTACTCGTATCTACAAATCTTATCTCATCCACCTTACCTCCCCAAGGACCTGATAAAAATTGTGTGTAGTCGGTGCATTGGTTGTATAGGAGTTGTATAGGAGCTCATGTAACTGCTTTGTCAAGTGACACTGGTTTTGGAGATGATGGCATCAAGAAAATGGAAAATTATGACAGCTTATGCCCCATCAGGATGTTGCGTATAAACTGAAAATGGGTCACTGATAGCATATTCTTTCAAAACATACTACAAACTGCTGAACTGCTAAAATCATGTGGTTTAGGAAAGTTCTTCCTTGATAACCAAAAGATGTGCAAGAAAAGGTATCTATGAAGGGTTTGAGGAGCTCATAGAAAAATCTGTTACTCAGAATCACTGCTCCGCATTGCTCGACAAGCCTCGTGATGATGAACAGTGATCCTTCTGATAGATTTTTTTCTATTCTGCCACACACGCATTGAAGATATTTATTATCTCTGCCTCTCTTTGCAAACTAGCAAGTTTCCTTCCTATCTGAATTTGCTTGTAAAACTAGGATACCGGACTAAAATTTTTCTTCCAGCTGATTTTGTTTTTTTCTCCACCATAATATACCATTTAGGTATCAAGATATTACAGAAATACTTTGTTGCTCAATGTTTATAGTAGAACAAATAATAACATCCAAATTCATGGGTGCCAGCATATTCATCATATCTTTTGCTTGTGTAAGATGCACCAACAATTATGCTTAATGATAATATCTTGGTCCATCTATGCTGGCACAGTTTGAATATGCTTCACAAAATTATCATTATTAATATTATTTGTTTTTGTTTTGTGAAAATGAAACCCTCAATGTAAATTATGGTAAGTATACTACAATTAACTCACATTCTGCCTCCCCCAGTTTTGGCAGCGTTGAACTTGCTGATGTTGACAGAACTGCATCCCATCATGCCCTGAATACTGTCTGCCAGGCTCTGCATAGTAATTCTACAACACAAAATAGAACAATGAAGTATTACCACAATAATCAGCTGTAAGATGGGGTTTATCTCCCTCTACAATGAACCCAAATATCTAATTTAGTCTAGTGTAATTCTGATATATGACATTTTTTTCCAAGAGGTTACGATTTAAAGACATTCTAATGCACAACTTCTGACTGAATATGATAACATCTGTGACAGTATATCTATCATCATTGGGAATGTCACTTCTCATTGGCTGACATCTGGGTTCGAGGTTATAAAACTTGAGAATAATCTCAAACTCAAAATAAAGAACACTGATTGGCTGCTTCCGAGCATGTGCTCGGAAGCAGCCAATCATTGTGCTTTATTTTCAGTTTGAGAATGTACTCAAGTTTTATAACCTCAAGGCCTGGTTTTATGTTACTGAAAGTGCTTGATTTGGGTAGTACACTTTGAAAGGTGAAGATGTGGACAAGTTCACAAGAAGAGGGAAAACTGTACTAACATATTTGTCACTATATATTTTAAGATCTCTAAAGAAATGGGTGTTGAGCAAAGCAGGTATAAGTGTGCTTCTACTTACTTCTGATAGTCACTCAGTTCCTGCTGACCTCCTGCAGAACACATTACTTTCTTTTCTCTGTGACCACATGGGCATTTCACTGTTACCTAAAGAAAACAGCAACAGGTCATTAATCCAAAGAACTGTAACCTGGACCAGTCAAAGAATACAGTGCAGATTACATATTTTCTGGTCCTTTAGGATTACTGAGTTCGTTTAGAGTCATTTTGAAAACAGAGTTCTGCTGAAGCCCATGCTAGGGGTGTAGCCATTGCCTCACATTTCATTTCTCTTATGAACAGATTCAATTAAACTAAGTCTGTTTTTTTTTCATTTCCCTGGAGTTTCCTTTGCTTTCAAAGAGCTATCTATTCAGTATTTACATAACTGGTGTGACTTGCTGAAATGAATATCACAGCCAGAGTTCACAGGAAGACTCAAATCAGAATGCACAATTCCTATGGGTATAGAACTCTAGGGATCCATCAGTGTTGCCATTCATCAACAACTTCAAAATTCCCTGACTTTTCCCTGAGTCTTCCCTGATCTTTTTCAACTTCCATATCCTTTTTCAGATCCAACAGCTGATCAACAGGGCTAAAGCCTAAAGGTATCCCTTTAAAACTGGGAGTAGCTCTTAAAGAGAAGAACTAACTCTCCCAAGAGCAAACTCAATTCTTTCTTCTGAGGAAGATACATAAGAATATTTCTGTGCATAAATTATCTGCCCTGCAAGTATATCCTTTCCCATTAGCAGAATTCATAAATTTTCTGAAGACTCTCATAACTGTTTTCAACTTCCGACTTTGCAAGTCCTTTCCAAATTTCCCTGACCAATCACAAAAGTCCCGGACTCCTCCATGACATGCAAATCTTCATTTTCAAGACAGTTTTCCCTGACTTTGGTAACCTTGACCACAATGCCTCACATATCTCACAATGACATACCTGAGCTTTGCAAGGTGTGACAGGACAATGTTCCTCTCCATGACAAGGTGCACCACAGATGTGACCACATATCTCTCTCTTCCTCTGACACGGCTGAGTACAAGCCTCCCCTTCTTCAATGCATTTGCCCTACAATAACCAGAATAATCTAAAATCAGAACTTATAAGACAGATGAAAGGATGCTTGAGATCTTACATCTTTTTCAAATGCATTTCAGTCAAATTGGGATAATGTGTGGGTAATAATGAAAGGCAAACTGTAATGGAACACTGTTGTGGTCGTAAGATTTTGACTAAGTAGAATTCAAATCCATATTGCTAGCTTAGCAAGCCAGCACTTAACTTGCTGAGCTACTGGACCTCATATCTAATGAGACCATGGTCAGATTGTCGAAAACTAATTATGTGGTTAGTTTACAAGATATCAAATTTTCAAAGTCATTGTATGCCATTTACAAGTTCTGTAAATTATTTATAATATGTACAGTTAAAGTACAAAAGGATATTTTGCACCATCAATTGCTTGCTAAATATTGTTGTGTGTTATTGTTTAACGTCCACCGCAAACAGCTATGGTCATGTTGGGATGGTCAGTTAACCTAACCACACTATTCCTGGACAGACTTAGACCTCCAAAGCGGTTAACCAGTACTAGGTGCACTTACTTTCACCAGTAACTGACAACTGCCCTTCTTGAATCAGCGGAAGGGGAAATGAAAGTAAGTGGCCAGACCGGGTATCGAACCCAGGACCTCTGGCTTACAAGTCAGGTGCCCTATCCACTGCACTACGCAGTCCGGCTAGTAAAATATTAAATTTGGACATACCTTATGACAAGTTCTCTGGCAGGTATGTTCACCACATGGCAGAGGTTTGCGACATGGCATACCACAGGAAACATCTTGAAGATTGCATGGAATATTGGCTCTTACCTGCAATAAATCACTTTAGTTCTAATTTTGAAACTAGTACTCACTTCTGAAACTAGATAACTTTAAGGAAATCAGAGTTTAAACAAATTTTTATCACTTTTTTTCTCCACAAAAGTCATAAACGTGACACTGTTTTCTCGACTGATGGACCTAAACACTAGGACTGACATAAATGTTGATGTCCAGATTGATGGACGAACAAACAGATGGAGATGCAGACTGCTATATAGCATCTGCTTGCTGAAATTGGTGTGTCAGGTGCGATAATTGATGTCAGACAACCTCACACAGCATCCGGGTGTATAGCACAAAAGTAGCAGAAATCCAAAATAGTTCCATCAGTTTGGCTGTTTTGAATGTAAGCTTGTATTATTTTGATTTGATTTCCTATCGGTACACAGATACATCATATTGTATTACCGTAAATATCTCAAATAGCTAGAATTTTGTTAAAACTGACTTGGTGGTGGTCATAAAAGCTCACTAAAAATGAGACGTTACATATCAATTTTAGTGTGTTTATGTAACCACAAAAAGGTCAATCTGCATAAAATTTTGAGATTATATCTGATGAGAGCTTATGACTTTCTCAAATGAGCCTCATTACACATGAAATTGTAAGAAACTATGTAACAAATTTGTCCCACCCAGGACTGCATACCCGTAAAAATTCAATGGAGTGGGTCAGGTTGGTTTGAGCAAACAAAGCAGACTAAGATCACACTGCTCCTAAGGAGCAGTCTGATCAGGGTCTACACTGTTTGCCATTCCATCTGCATCTTTTGGACCCATCACTGCATTGTAAGACCAAGCTGTAACATATATAGGATAATTGCAGTAATCATTTTAAGTGTCCCAATTTTAAGAATTTTTACGATACTGTTTAACAAGAATTCCATGGAACACGGTATCTCACCTGTCTGCAAATTGTCAAGAAACAGAGCTAAACCAGAAAACTGGACACAGGTTTACGTCGCTGACAACACCAGAAAAGTAATACCTATGTCGCCCTTCTGCTAGTCGCAGGCAAGACAAAAACATGTTTTGAAGACTACAGCAACCTCTATACCTCATGACCACCCATACATGACTTCTTAGTCAACTCTGTGCAGGGGGGACACTTCTCCTCACTGTGACAATTATGACGTACTGAAAACAAGAAAGAGTTGTGAGTGAGTAAATGTTACTTCTGTTTAAAGTGTCATCCGAAAGACCGGATCAAACATGAGACCCCTCGATTGGTAGCCCAGCATGTTAACTACACTAACACTGCTTGTCATGAAAGAGTCAGTGTGACTCACTGATTTATGCAGTTACAAAAATTTTAATCAGATAAGTTTAAGAAAAACCAGATACATTTTCAGCATAAGCAGCTCTCAAAGGAATTTAACTCTTGAAGAAAAGATTTGCTCCAATTTCCATAAGAGTTGGAATATGCTCTTAGGTAAAAGAAAGACTTTGCTATGATTTCCTTTAGAGTTGGCAATATGCTATGTTGTCAATTCTTATGGAAATGAGAGCAAATTCTTTCCTTTTAGAGTGGTCTTTAAGAATTCTTTACCTTATGAGTAAATTCTTTCCCTAAAGAACAGACTCCATTTCCAAAGGGATTCCTTTGCTAGGGAAGCAAACAGGAAGTCACAAAAGATGTTCATCTTTTTAAATATGGTGTAAAAACCTGACCACACATCCCTACAACTTAATCAGTTGCAAAAAACTTCATACAATGATGCTGATTCAATTTGATCAACAGGTTCTCTATGGGCAGGTAAGGACACAAAAAAATCTAAGATTAGACAGCAAGTCTGTGATTGATTGATTGATTGATTGGTTTGTTGCTTAACATCCACGGTAAACAACTATGGTCATGTCGGGACGGTCAGTTAACCTAACCACACTATTCCTGGGCAGGCTTAGACCTCCTAAGTGGTTAACCAGTACTAAGTGCACTTACTTTCGCCATTAACTGACAACTGCCCTTCTTGAATCAGCGGAAGGAGAAAAGAAAGTATGTGGCCAGACCGGGTTTCAAACCCAGGACCTCTGACTTATGAGTCAGGAGCAAGTCTCTGAATTCTGATGAGGGAAATACCTTCTAGCATCAGCTATTTGTCTGGAGTGGAACAACATTTCGTCATGCATTGCACATATCACATGCCAACATTATGGTTATGAAGGTACAAATAAAATGTTGAAAGTGGAACCTAAAAAAGGAAATTTGAAAGGTGCAGAAGGAGATTTGCAAATATACATACCTGGATGACTACAATCATGTTCTCTAGTACACGGCTGGTGACACTCAGGAGGTTTTGTCCCACAAGGAACTGGTGGAAGTAACACCTCAACTCCACATGTACATGTCAACTCATCAAAACCTGAAAATACATATTGTAATGTTCCTAAATTTTGGAACACCTAAAATAATTAATTTTCCATTTGTTCCAAATGGAAAATTAATTATTCTAGGGGTCCCAATTCTTAAGCACATTACGGTAGTTATTAATGCTTGCACTGCCTTAGGCAAAACTTTGGAATGAAAATTTAGTCATTTTCTTACCCATTAATGCAAAGTTGACCCATCTACTGCACAGTAAAGGACAGGTCCATGTCCAATATAAGAGGATTGGAAGGAAATCACAGAAGCAGGTGCCTTAATGCTTTGAAAAAATGAAAGGAAATCATGGCAGTGTACCCATACATCATAGGGAATGTGCAAGTAGTAAAGACTCAGATCAGGCTGCAGATTTAAGGAATTTAAAGACATATTCTCTACTATATGGAACACACCCCCAGTAGTTATTGGGTTTTTGACCCTGTCATGTCATTACCCATGTAAGATGGGGTATTTCCATTGATGAAATAGCAGCCTCACTGGATTGTTGAATAACAAGATTATGGCACCAAATAAACAAGAATATTTGTCTTTAAACGGCAACCCATAAAGACATATCATCTTTCCACTTATAAGAGTGGCTTGATTTCTCAACCAATCGGAAATTAATTCCAAATACTAAACATATTTTCACTGCTTTTTTCATCTTTTACACAAGCAATCAAAAAGAAACCAAACATAAATAAGAAACTGTAAAAGAGTATACAGGAAATCCTGTGAACCCTGTGTCTTGTCAGTCTGCTCATTGTAAGGGAAACAGAGCTGTACCAGGCCCCAAGTTATAAAACCTTTTTCATGCTCAACTCAGCTGAGCATGAAATTTTACCTGCTAATAAATAGCAAAATATTGATAAGTACAGTTGTTTTCTTGCTCATTTGAGCTGAGTATGAAATTTTCTGTGCTTCTGAATATGAAAATGCCAACATTATTAAAATTTTACTTACTGGCCATTAGACACGGTGGACAGTTTCCTTTATGACAAGGTTCATCACAATTATGCAGGCCACAGCTCAGTTTCCTTCCACACACCAAATCACAGAGATGCTCTGTTTTCTAAAACAGAAGTGGATACATTATATGTATACATAAACAGATGCTCTGAAATTTCATATTCATTTTATAACAGTTTATACTCCAATTAAATATTAACATAATCTTTTCACTTCTGAGCGGTCTATTTGGAAATGTTAGCAAAATTGAACTTTCAACGAAATTTTGGTGAATGGCTGTGTGTTTACATTTTCAGGGTTTGCTACTCTTTTTTTTTCATTTTTGCCTCCAATTTTATTTAGGGGTCAATCCTTAAAGAATAGATTTGGTTTAAACAATACTTTACTTCTTGTTTCGTACAAATCATATTCACACATACATAAATGTTAGGATCGGAAAACAAGTTCCAAGAACTTATAGGTATCCTCTCCTAGGAAGGATAGACTTTGCTCCTTATGAGCTAATTCTGCTTTTATTAAAGAGTAGGTTCCTTTAAGGAAGTGTTTTATTGTCTAAAGAAGCAAACAGGAAATCACAAAAGTTGCTTCCCTTCGTAAAAATGGCAGAAAACAATGAAGTGTGCCTATACACCATAAGATTTACCGATAAACCTCCATGGCAGATCAGGCTGATTGGAAGTATTTTCTCCCCTCCCTTGTGGGGCAAACAGAGAAAATAATTTTCTTTTAACGTGAAAAGAGTCTAATTTGCGAAAATGTATATCCAGATGAGGTGGCTCCTAATGAGCCAAAGCCAATTCTGTCCTTTAAGAGTTGACACCTATTGAAAAGGGATGGCAGAACAACTTCAACCCTCAACCAACATAATCAATCAAGCCATGAAGGTGCACCATATATCCTAGGGGATGTGACTGAGTGAACTCGGGTTTGATGTCCCATCAACAACTAGGTCATATGAAGATGGGACCTCCCTTTAAGCCTCATCCAAAAGACTGGAGAAGTGGCGAATCAATCTTGCGATCCCTGGATTGGTATTCCAGCACGTTATCCACTACACAACTCATGCTACTAAAGGGATTTGAAGTACAAATTACTTACAATGCAGCAGTTTTCTGGACATCTATGTCTTCCACATTTCTTCTTCCTGCTGCATCTTTTATCACACAGGAATAAACCATTCTCCTCTAAAAAACAGCATACTCTTAAAGTTACAAATTTGTTAACTACTGATAAGCTGACAAAGAAAGTTATGAAGCTAATCTTCCAGCAACATCTTATATCACACAGGAACACAGTCAACTCTCTATATCTGGAAATCGAATTTCAGCCCAAACTACTGATCTCTCAAAGTGAATTTTCTGGTACCAGAAAATTTACTTTGAGATATCAGTAGTTTGAGACAACGGGAGTTGAAATGTAAATAAAAATTGGAAATATATTCTTTGATATAAGAAGATATTTTGAGATATCAATATTCAAGATATCGGGAGTTGACTGTAAATTATGTTCCTCTACACTATAATATTTTTGAAATTAAAACTATTATATGTAAACTTTATTTATTTTACATCGATTGCATTGAAAGCTCACGCGAACTTATTTGAATACTCTCGAAGGCATGGATGTTAAAACTATTGATTAGGGCTCGGTTGTTCAAAGCATCATTAGCCTAATGAGTCTTGTCAGTGATTTGATAAGTCTTCTAATATGCATAATATAAAGTGTGGTGTGTTCACATTTTTCTGCCAAAAATAGCAGTTTTTTGCCTATACCATGTTTGAAAATATAACGTCTTGTTAACTAACGAAGTTGTATTTTGAACAACCAGGCCTAGATAACAATGACAATTATGGGGTTGATATTCCAGCTACATCTTATATCACATAGAAATAAATCATTCCCAAGCCACTGTGGGTTAAATGCTGGCCTGCTGATCTAGGAGTCCCAGGTTCTATTCCCCCTGGAGCAGAAATCTTTTCAATCGTAAACAGGATTCCACTGCACACAGTCTTTCATTATCACCCTCCCATTGTCATGTTATGACTGAAATACTGTTGAAAAGGACGTCAAAAAATGGCATACAGACTGTACAGACCCTAATCAGACTGCTCCTTGGGGTATCAGATCTTGCAATCTGGCCCCGAGGTTATAAAACTTTTTTGTGCTCAACTCAGCTGAGTATGAAATTTTCTCTGCTGATAAATATGAAAATGCCAACTAATGTTGGCTTTTTGATTTTCATTAGCAGAGAAAATTTCATCCTTAACTTAACTGACAAAGAAAACAACTGTACTTATGAGTTATTTGCTTTTTATTAGAAGATCAAATTTCATGCTCAGCTGAGTTAACCGTGATTTTTTTTTAACCTCCAGGCCTGATCTTGGTCTACACTGTTTGCAATATTTCTGGCTAAAAGCATCTGCCTAGGTTATCCATGAGAGCGTGAGGCAGACCATGGAGATAGATACTAAGAATTTTCTATTATGAATATGATGAAGAAGAACATTACCTGTAAGTTTATGTAATTCTGAACACTTGAATTGCTTCTCAATTGCACCGCATCTACATGATACATCAGACTCCCCATCACAGGGACCACATGTGCCAGTGTGACACACCTTCTTACATCTGTGGTGGTTACCTACAAAAAGATTATACAGTTGACTCTCTTTATCTCAAACACTGATATGTCAAAGTACCCTCTTATATCAAAAAAATCTTTTGGACACATTTCCAATTTTCATCACATTTCAACTCCTGTTATCTCAAACTACTGGTATCTCAAAGTAAATTTTCTGGGACCAGAAAATTTACTTTGAGATATCAGTAGTTTGAGTTGAACCTTGACTTTGAGATATTGTGTGTTGACTGTAGTTAAGATCCTGTATCCATAATGGAACAAGAATTCCACTGAATGCTACACTGCACCTGAGCCACCACTGTAATAGAGATCATGGTGAGAAGAAAGTGTCTGCAAGGTTTCATGGTATATGTACTGAAATTTGAAAGAAATGATCTTACGAGCTAGGAAGAATGCAACTCTAGACATAAAATCATGTTAGAGAAGAGAGTGAAATATTGAACAAACTATCTAAGGTATGCACATGGCTAAAGGTGAGTGGGTACACTTTCAGGGGAAGTAACACTGTCATTTTTATTTTTGCCCCTTTTCTCAATGGAGTCAACACTAACTTTTGCTTGCATTCTCAATGGGGTCAACACTTAAATTCTTTCCTTTAAAAGTAGACCCCTTTTTAAAGGGATTAGTTGTCCAGGGAAGCAAACAGGACATCATAAAACTTATTTCCCTTTGTTAAATAGCACAAAAACAAGGCCATGTAACCACATACTTAAGTGCTAATTCAATAAAATACCTTAATGAGCATTTATATTGGGACACCTAAAAATGATAAATTTTCCATTTGAGACAAATGGAAAATTTATTATTTTAGGTGTTCCAATACTTAAGCACAATAGGGTAAGCATTCGCAAAAGTTTCCTAGTTTACAGTTTTCATACCTTCGGGACCACAGACCAGCTCCTTGTTACAGATACTATCACACATGGGTATAGGGTCCATACAGCTAGTTCTAGGATCCTGAGACAACTCTGAGAGGGGCTTAGCACCACAGGGGCAGTGGGTTACATTGGTTGGCAGGTCGGGGCAGCTCTCACAGGATCCAGGATGACATTTGACCTCACAGGTATGATTTCCACAGTCTAACACTCTGAAACATTGCATATACCATATAACTTTGAGCAATTGGGCACAAACTGCTTACAAAGCTTATAGTATCGACCACCATCAGACTGCTGTTTCAGGAACTGTCATGAGCAGTCTGATCAGCATTTGCACTGTATGTCATTCAGATAATACAGTCAACTCTTGTTATCTCGGAACACTGATATCTCAAAGGACAGTCTTATATAAAAGAAAATAGATTTGGCACATTTCCTATTTTAACTCTTTTATCTCAAACTAGTGATATTTCAAAGTAAATTTTGTAGCACTAGGAAAATTTACTTTGAGATATCACTTGTTTGGGATGAACTTCGGCTTTGAGATATCAGGAGTTGACTGTAGTTATATATATCCTGTAATAATAAACTTTTCCAAATTAAATGTGGCAACATCTATTACAGACACAGTTATAGAGACCGTTAAAATTATTTTCAAAATGTCCCTATGCATTCACTTTAAACTGTGTTGATTAATGACTGTTGTTTTTTTGATGCCTCAGCATGCAAAAGGCACCCTTGGGATGGCAAAGCAACCTGTGCCCCAAGGCAGGCTTGGACTTTGATAGGAACCGGTACTATCAGTCCTGGGGCCGTATTCATAAAACCTCTTAAGTCGTTGCTATGCTGTTGCTAAGGCAAAATTTCTATGAAGGAGATTTCCTACAACTACGAAAATTGCTCTGGAGGAACAGTCTGAAAAGACTGTTCCTCCACAGCAAATTTCATAGTTGTAGGGAATCTCCTTCTTAGAAATTCGGCCTTAGCAAAAGCCTAGCAACCACTTAAGTCGTTTTATGAATACGGCCCCTGGGTTCAAGACCAGCTGGAGGCAGAAATGTTTCCATCCTCACACAGGATTCCATTGCATGCAGCCTTTCATTATCAACCTCCCATCATCCTAATATGATGTAAAACAAGATCTGTCAACGGGACAGGATAGCTCGCTTGACAGCGCCTTGCCCATCACCTAAAAAACATAAGCATTAAACTTTATTATCATTTTGCTAACGCCGCCAATGCCAACACCAACGCCGCCAACACCTGGGGTAGTACAATAGCTCTTCCTGAACTCCGTTCAGGCAAAGCTAAAAAAGACGTAAAATTACAAATCATCCATCCATCTATCAGACTTTGATATGTTATCACTTTTTCAAAGGGACTTAATTTGGACAGACTTCTCTTCCTTTCCATACTGCACTCAAGTGTGTAGCCGAGATAAACAGCCATTACATACCTTGAACAAGTATTACCACAGCTGTAAGATTTTGCAAAGTCCTCTGAGCTCCCACAGACAACCTCCCGTGTTTCATGACAGCCATAACAGTCTGAAATAAATTAATTCAAAATACCTGCCATAAGTACCTTTTCTATTGGAAAACTGTAAGATGAATGGGTACACTTCAGGGGAAACAACTCAATCATTTTCTTATCTTTTGCCTCCATTCACAAAGGGGATCAACTCTTAAAAGAATGATCTGCTTTCTTTTGGAAGGGTTTCTATGTTTTTTTCTTTGCCAAAAAAGGAAGTGTTGCATCAGTTAATGAATGACATTGTCAAATGAAGAGCAGCTTTTAAATACGTTATGACTGTGCTAAGTCACAGTAAATGTATAGACAATAAGTAAACTGGTAGTAAGCAAATTTTAGAATACACATTGTGTAAACCAGTCATTGAGTATATGTACATGACGTGTGAATGAGCCTTGAGGGTGTGCCTTTATAAGTCTTAGCTAATAAAATAATGCACTGCATATTACATGCAAGTTATGTCAACATGCACTATTTGCATTTTGCCATTTCCTTGATACAGAGAAGACGTCTTTTTTGAGTTGTTTAATATATATTCGTATTTTTCAATAATGAATTGTGCCAGGGCAGTTTGAAAACAGAGTTCCACTTCTAAGGGGTGCCAGCAGCGTGCAAAATTACATTATAACACATAAGCTAAGTTTAACTGAGTCTGCTATTTTCATTTCTCTGATGCATTCCTTGCTTCCAGAAGTCTTCCTTCAGAATTAATTATACTGTTTATTCAGGCATTATATTTCAACAGTCAACTCAAATAGTTCCATACGAAATGATGCAATGATCTTGCTTTTCTTCTGTAAAACGTTAGAATCAAATTAATTTTTCCTAACCAGTATATTATCACCGATTAAAACATGTTGTTCAGCAGATGTGAATGTTAATTCACTTCAGCTTCGCTGTCATGAAATAATATTTCATGATATGCTGTCAACCAGCCATAATTCACTGGGAAGGAAAACTTTTTTCTTAAACTTTCAGGCATACAGGAAATAAACAGAGACTTACCCTGTTGCACTGTCTCCTCACACTTCTCACAGGGCCCTGCATGACACACAGCCTTACAGAAATGTTTCCCGCAGTTCAGTTGCCGCTCACAAAGGCTCGTACACTTAACAGTAGCTGACTGCCCACATTTCACATGCTGCCTATGACAGAGAAAAGCATATTGTATATAAGGGAATCAATACCTCTTGTTCTCATACTAATGTTGGGTGTGGTCATGGTTGGGCGATGGTGCTGGGTAACTTTCAATGCAGGGGCTTCCTACTAATTTGGATAATAGAAGGGCAAGGGCATCGTGTGCTTGCAGTAGGTGTAGGTGGGGGCTCATTGGACATTTTTCTCTCCTCTATCATATCTCTTCTTTCTCCCTCTATGGAGGGTGGCTGGATATAGACTAAAATTTGTCTCGAAGAGCTGTTAAACCCAAAACAACCAACAAACCATATTGCTATTCAGCAGGAGGCTCAAGGGAACAAACCAATACCTGTAACTTTCTGGCGTCGAGTCTATTAGTGTCCTCTACGATTCAAAGAGTTTTCATTTTGATCAATATTGAACACTGACTGTGCAGTTAATGACTTTGTTTGCTTTTTAAGAAATTTAACAATGAAATGTGTTGCAAATGCTTTTTTGAGCTGCCGCACAACAAAACAACAAAGTGGCATGTGTGCCCAGTGAAGACTCCGATCAGCCTGGATGGATCAACCTGGGCATCCAACCAGTCTGACCGGAATATTTGCTGTCCACATTGAGGTAGCTTAGACCCATCGCTACCCTTTAAAAGCACAGCAAAGACCCAATCAGTCTGGGCAGGTGGGTTTGTCGTGTTGTGGCTGGATTTTGTGAATTAGAGTAAAGGTGTATATTGGGTACAGTTTCATGTTTTACTAAAGGGAACAACTCTTTTATGTCCCTCGATGATGAAGCCTTTCCAAAATGAGGATTCTTAAAGTGAAGAATTTGCTCCTGTGGGAGAAAGTTCTTTCTTTTAAGACTTGCCCCTCCCCCTCCAACCCCACCCCCTCCCATGGGTGTTTGTAAGAAGAAATATGGTATAATGGCTACTTACTTGGTCTTCCCACAATCACATGACTTATTCACCATTGCATTACACTCTGGACAAGGTCCTGGATGACACAGTCTGAATAAAGAAGAAAATAAGCATATATGCATATCAATAAAATGGTTGAAATTACATGTATAGGTAAATTTAATCTTTATAAACTGAAGTTTTGTTGTTTTTTGTTCTATTTTCTTTCTTTTTGTTTTTTACCTTTTTCTGTGAGCTTACACTAGCTATTTCGTAGATACTTCTTTATTATTTAAAGTTAATTTGTTATATTTTCAAAACAGTCTTTTCAAAATTGTTCATAAATGCTTTGAGCAATTGGCTGTGTTTTAAAATCAATATGGATTTAGGGTAAAATACAACTGAGTTAATACTGCAGCTAGAAAAAATGACAGTTGATTGTAAAGGTATATCTATAACTTAAGCATTTGCTTGTGACAAGTTATGTCACACAGCAAAGTGATGTTAGCCACATATACTAGAACCAACTTCTAACCGACCACTAATTTATAGCATGTTTTCCGCTAAATAAAAAGAACAATCGAACATATATTTCCATCTTTAATTAACTTGTCATATTGGTGAAGTAAATCAGGTAACTCTGTAATAAAAATCTTATCCGTATACCATTAAATAAGTGAAAGATAATGGTACCCTTGTTTACGAAAATCGCAAAATTTCAACAGATTTTCACGATTCGGACAGAACCACATTTCGGAATCTTGTCAGCATGTGCTTATGATTTGTGCGAAATATTTAGAAAATGTTTAAATGAACTTCAGAATTCATAATAAGGCATTATTTTAATACAGAATTCAAAATTTTAGTCACAATTAAAACACCTTCTCCACCACAGTCATAATCCTTGCGAAGTTCGAAAATGGGAGTACATGTGCATCCTCTGCTGCCAGGAAATTGATTCCAAAGGTATTGAGCTCAAACATTTTACAACGTTTACATGACACATTGGGAGTACTGAATATAAGAAAATTATGTCAGGATACCATCTTCAAACGACAGTGTTCAAGACAAAGCAAGTGGTCCGTTAGAAGTTGTGCTTAGTATATATGAGCTGTGACACGACAAAACCATCAAAGTGGCATGTGCACCCAGCGAAGACTCAGATCAGCCTGGGCATCCACCAAGTCTGATCAGAGTCTTTGCTGTCTGCATGGAGCTAGCTTAAACCCTAGGCTACCCTTCAAGCTGAAATCCAAAACTCTGATCAGACTGGACGGATGCCAAGGCTGATCTTAGTCTTCGCTGGGCGCACATGCCACTTTGTTGGTTTTCTCGCGTCATGGCTCATATTAAGTAAACTAGAAACAACAATCTCTAGCTAACAATGTTGTTAGTTAATGAGACATCACATTTTCAAACATACCTACCGCACATAAAAACACTGCCATTTTTGACGAAAAATGTGAGGAAGTGCCTCATATTTTTCAGTAAAAGTCAGCACATTGGACATTATGCACACAAGAAGACTTAACAAATCCTTGACTAACAACTTTGTTAAGCTGACAATGCTTTGAACGACTTGGCTAGAGCTCTGTTAATACTCACACAATGCATGGATGCTTGCAGCCTTCTCCCCTATCTTTTTTACACACATTACCACAGCTGTGAGGCGTCTCCATACGATTGAAGTCTGGGTCTCTTACTTTACCTAAAATACACAGTAACTTTATAGGAACTGGAAAGAAGGTCATTTTTCAACGAGAATTTTCAGAAGACAATGCAGATTACCTGATTATTACTTACAAGTCAGGACTGTGAAAAACATGTCATTTTACTTGACCACCTATTATTTCTAAACATTCTGGTAGTCTATCCTTCAATTAGAAATACTGAGAAATTAGGTATTTAATTTCATTTTTCTGCAGCTATGAAGATATGAGAATCGTTGCATTAAAACTTGACATGAAATATGTAAGGGCAACAATAATAACCATTGCTTTCAATCAGAGTTCTTTGAAAATTCCATGGAACAGTACAGTACAGGCTTTTAATGAATTTGAGTTCTACTTTTTACTGGACACAACCCATATATGTCTTTGAGGAATTGCTCAGAGCTCCAGATAAGAGGGGGTATTGAGGATAATTCAAAGATAATTTTTCTTATTTCTCAACGAAAACATATGTTGTGACCCCTCATTAGAACCGTCTCGACGAGACGGTTCTAATGATGGATCACAAAATATGTTTTTGTGGAGAAATATGGCTAATTATCCCAAAATTATCTCTGTTACCCCTTCTTATCTGGAGCACTGATTGCTTTGAAAAGAAATTAGTGACTAGCAAGCAAGCACTAAGATCACATACAGACTGATTTCAATGGCGACAAAAACACTCATGGGAAATGGAACCCCTTACTTAACAAGAGCTGTCGCCTGACAGCATAGCTCGCCTGAATAGGTGCTTGCCCATCACACAGTCGCTATGGTGGTGTGGACTGCTATGTATAAAACTTCAGGCAAGCATGTCCATAATGACAACACATTTATAAACAAAAGCTATCTCAGAAATGTCTTAAAATAAAAAAAAATCCACATGAAATTTCAAAGTCCATGAGCTTGAGGTCAAAGAACTAAGGGGTAGGGGGGGGGGGGAGGGAGGGCAGGGCTAGGATGTATCAAAGCCTTTAACGGTTACCTAACATCAGTCCAAGTATAAGTATCAACTGAGTCCATTGTGGCACTGTGAAATTATGTCTTCATTAATATAAAACTAATCAAAATCTTTAAGACAAAACTCAAAGTCCATGACCTTGACATCAAGGTCATCCAGTCGGGTAAGTATATAGTGTTTTGTAAAAACTCAAAAAAGTGTCTAACATCAGTTCAAGTGTAAACTAAATCTCTGCCAAGCATTATGAATCAGTACGCAATTAGAAAACTTTAATAAAGACCAAGTTTCCTAAGTCCCTGACCTTGACATCAAGGTCACCGAGCAGGGCTGGGGTAGTACTCTGTAAAACTTTGGACTAATATCTAACTACAGTGCAAATATAAAAAGAATTCATCTATGGGTTCAGGAGATATGTGTCATTAAAAAACTTTAACCAAAACATCCAATTAATAAAAAGACAATTTTCTAAGTCCATGATCTTGACATCAAGGTCACTGAGGGGGGTGGGGGTGGTAACTTGGAAAACTTCGGACCAATATCTAACTACGGTGCAAGTATCAAAGGAATCCATCCATGGGTTAAGGAGATACTGGGCTTTAGAAAACTTTAACCAAAACATCCAGTCCCAAAAAACTCCCAATTTTCTAAGTCCATGACCTTGACATCAAGGTCAAGGAGTGGGGAGGGGGTGGTACCATGTTAAACTTTGGACCAATATCTAACTACAGTGCAAGTATCAAAAGAATCCATCAATGGGTTAGGGAGATATAGGTCTTTAAAAAACTTTAACCAAAACATCCAATCCGGACGCGGACGCGGACGCTGACGCGGACGCCGTGGTGACAACAATAGCTCTTCCTGAACTTTCGTTCAGGCGAGCTAAAAAGGAAAACAACTGTGAAAATCTCAAGCATAAGACAACAATTTGCTGCATATTTGCTGTTTTAGTTTGTGCAAAATTAGTAAATACACATCATATCTGGGACACCGCCTCACCCCTTTTTTAACCAGTGAACTTGTCCATCCTCATCAACTGAATGGGTCTGTATGTACTTTTAGGGGTTTCTGCTGTGTTTTGCATAGGACTTCCTGTATTAAACAGTGGAGACCTGATCAAACACGGTGTTCTGTGGCGTCTGAACTGGGTCAGTACTGTTTGCATAAGTCCCCAAAACAGGTTTTTCAGTCTAAAAAGGGTTAACCCATATCTACTTACCACAAAAGCACCTATACTGACTGGGAAATTTAAAAGTAAGATTTTGGCATGCTGGACATCTCCAACCATTCTTCTCTGAGCCTGTAAAAAGATAAAACGTGGCAAGAAATGACAGTAACACAGGGTTCCAGATCAGAAGGGGAAACTGGGATAGTTTAGAGATAATTTTGAATACTTTTCCAAATCTTAATTTGTCAGAACCTCTAAATCTTTGCTCCCCCCCCCGGCAACCCCCCCCCCCCCGCCACCTCCCCACCCACCACTGACCTTTGATGCTTCATTGGGTGTTTAAAATAAACATTTGATTCCAGATGAAAGGCTGTTTAAAACTGGTTGAACAATGATGACAGGTATATGATAAAGTTGGATGAACTGCCATTCTTTAAGGAAATGCGAACACTTCCACGTTTTCCACCATTTTTAAAATGAGGAACACAGGGTATAAACCAGTCCGCCAATTTTTGCTTCCTGCAGAGACTGTCCATCATATTTGGCTTCTGCTGAGACTGTCTGCGAACTATTGCTTCCTGCAGGGACTATTGTCCTCGAAAAATGGCTTCCTGCCGAGACTGTCCACATGACTTTGCTTCCTGCCGAGAGCCTTGGCAGGAAGCAGAATCACGCGGACAGTCTCTGCAGGAAGCCATTCATCATGTACAGAAGTCTCGGCTGGAAGCAAGAGATCGCGGACAGTCTCGGCGGAAGCCAAATTGATGTACAGTCTCTGCAGGAAGCGAAAATTAGCGGAATCAATTATACCCTGTGAACAACTTTTGTACCTTCCAGTTTGCATCCCTGTGCTATGAAACCTTTCAAGAAAAGAATATACTCCCCGAGGAGCCAGTTTTTCTCATTAGGAGTTTTAAAGGTTGGTTCCTGGAGTTTGGTCTGCATCATAATTTTGATGATTGTTTTTCTAAAGTGTCAGAAAGCACTTATAACAAGGAAATAATAAGTTTCACTAAAAAGTGTGCAGAGGTAAGTATTAGATAAGTCGTTTTGCAAGGGATTCCCTAACTCTGCTTCGAACACAAGTTAGCGCTATTTTTAGTTCATGAAGTGGTAAACGACAATTTTCAACAAAAAAAAACGATGGTTTTCTCATTAGCAACACATTCGGAAAAATAAGAGTATGCAATACTACGCAGAATAAGACATAATTATTTTGTGAATAGATTTTGTATCGCTAGTCCAGGAACCTACCTTTAACTCTACAGAGACAAAAATGAAACTGGCATAGTTGCTTCCCCTGAAAGGATAAATTTAACTACTCACATACAACTCTCTGCAACCACCCTATGCTGAATTCAGGTGAGAAAAAAATCATTCAGCTTTACACAGCTCTTGACTGGGGTTAATTTTTTATAATGGATGGTTGACTTGTGATATTATGTCCTTTGTAACAGTATTTCAGTCAATTTATGACGATGAATGATAATGGAACCCTGTTTAAGGTTGGAAAGATTTCCACCTTCAGCGGGTCTCAAACCAAGTTTGGATCAGTGGGCCAGCACTGAACCTACTGAGCTACCAGAGCTCCTAAATGCACATACAAGAAAAGTATAAGACAAGCAAATTCGGTGAATTTATATCCCCGCCAAAGTGTTAGTATGGCTAATTTGCGGATTTTAAATCAATTCAAGAGCATTAAATCATGCACTTCTGATGTGATAATGATCAAACTTAATATGCACTGCTATACCAAGACAATACATACATGTTTTAAGTTTCATGAAATTCCATTCATTGGTTACATAGTTATGACTCAATTTCTTGATTTTAAACCAAGTCAAGGGCAATAACTCATTGCTAACTGAAGAAATTTCAACAAAAGGTAAGATCCACCAATGTGTTATGGGGATACATATTTAGTAAAAGTTTCATAGAATTCTATACATTGATTACTTAGTTACGGCTAAATTTGTCAATTTTAAATTGATTCAAGGGCAATAACTCATGCACTTCTGATGCCATTCTGATGAAACTTTATATGCATAACTGCCTTATGGTGATATATATTAAATTTATGTTTCATGAACTTTCGGTAATTGGTTACCTAGTTATGGCTCATTTTATTGATTTAAAGTCAATTCAAGGGCGATAACTCATGCATTCCTGAAGCCAGTCTAATGAAACTTGACATGCATCAGCGGGTTATAGTGATATACATTTATTTAAGTTTCATGAAATTCTGTCCAGTGGTTACTTAGTTATGGCTCATTTTATTGATTTTGAAACAAAGCAAGGGCAATTATTTGTGCATTACTCAAGCCAGTCTGATGAAACTTGACGTGCATCAGAGGATTATAGTAATACATAAGTATTTTAAGTTTCATGAAATTCTGTCCAGTGGTTACTGCAATAACTTGTGCATTACTCAAGCCAGTCTGATGAAACTTGACGTGCATCAGCGGATTATAGTTATACATAAGTATTTTAAGTTTCATGGAATTCCTTTCAGTGGTTACTTAGTTATGGCTCCGGACGGACAGACAGACGGATGGAAGGACGGACGGACATGGAGAAAACTATATCCCTCCGCCTTTGGCGGGGGATAAAAATTAAAATAATGTTCAGGGATAATTTTTCTTATTTCTTGGTTAAAGCATATGTGGTGATCTCCTCTGAACCGCCTCGATGGAACAGTGCAGCTGTGGGGTCACAACATTATGTTCTTATGCCAATTTAGCGCTTACAGCACCAAAAATGAAAATAATTTGCAAACAGCGTGGTTCCAGATGAGAGAGGTCATTACAAGCCATCCCATCTGGGTCTACACTGTTTGCTCTGTAGTCTTAGATTTCTCAATAGTGATGAAATAGCTGCTACCTGGGAATTATTTTTTTGTTTTGAATTTTTCAGATGTAAATTTGTTGTTTGCTTTTTTGGTGCCTTACAGGTTAGAAGAAAGTATCCCTTATTATCCCAAGTCTCCCTCTTACATGTATCTGGGTGGTCTGTGTTAATCCTAAATAACCCATCGTAACTTGGGGCCCAGCTCTTACCTGCAACAATTGCATTAGGAGATCTTGCCCACTGTTTAATACAGCGAAGGTGGAAGACATGGTAACAGTTGCCACAAGACCACACAGCATTCTGAGCTCGCACTGTCTCACAGCAAACCATACACTCATATGTTCCTCGGCTCAGCTGATCAATCAAAACACCTGATACAAAATTAAAAGAGATACATAAAATACAGTCTGGAAAAAATGTACAAATTTTACAAAGTTCATTTTGCAAGCATTAGTCAAAGTGAATAAGATGAATTCAATGTTTAGGCATGTGTGTTCTTCCTTGAAAATACATATTCTATAGAAGAATTAATTTGTGAAAGTCATAGACCCAAAATTTACCCAAATATCCCCATAGGTATTTCTCTAAGGATAGTGGATAACACTCGGAACTACCAATCCAGGGGTCACAAGATCGATCCCCCACTTCTCCAGTCTTTCAGATGAGACTTTAAACCGAGGTCCCATCTCCATATGACCTCGTTGTTGGTGGGACGTTAAACCAGAGTTCACTCACTCTCTAAAGAGATATGTTTCTCCCACCTTTGCCTTTATAAGATAGGCTCTCAGCTCATATAAGAAATTTCTATCTTATACCTGGCAACATCTTTCTTATATTAGCAACCAGACTTTTTCATTTTTTGACTAATATTTTAATTTTAAATGAACAAAATAGACACGCAAGCATGTCGGATGGCGTTTTATAGCAGATCATGGGTTTGTGACGTGACTCAATTTTAATGACGTCATTAAAAACGGTTAAAACGTCGCTAGCTAACTTGAAGTGCATGACGTGAGAGGCTAAGTTGCATTTTGTTTTCGCCCTCTGGAAGATAAAATAGTCCACATATCGTGTTTTCCATCTTATTTTGAGATGCAAACTGTGTTTACACCCATTTTAGGACCCGATAAACACACTGGGCTGGTCAAAATTTACTTCAGATCATTGGTTATAAAGTTAGAATTTTCCTGTTCTGAAGCCTAATCCGACTTGAGGTTTAAAATCCACTAACAGTGGGAAAAAAATAATCCATCATGAGCCAGTCCATGTAGGATAGGTAAATCTCACCCTCGGGGTCGGAATTTCAACCCGGGACTCGGCAAGCCTCGTCCCTGGTTGAAATTCCGACCCCTCGTGTGAGATTTCCCTATCCTACATGGACACTCATGATGGATTGTTATAATCTTTCCCTCCCTATTTTTTGGTAGAGAAAAAGCACTGCATGAGTCTGCTACTGATCTTAACCACATAGAGGCAATGACTAAAGCTACATTTTATGCCTACCCAGATTTTTCCCATTTCATCATATCAGAATACTGTCAGAAATTCTATATAATCACCTCTCTGACTCTCATCCACCTTCTTCACACCTCTATTCCTGGTAGTTCCTCTCTGGTGTCTCGACTGCTGAGCCCTCTGCCCCACTCCTTCAGCCCTATAGTCAAATGTTGCCTCATCTTTATCATCTCTCTTTGTAGAATCACCACTTCTTTCATAAGTCTTTCTTTGATTCTGATCAACATGAAGCTGCCTATCACTTCTTCTTTCATACTCCCTTGTTGTGGCATTATTATTAGCATTGTCCTTGACCATAACATTTTGCGGATCATCTGAAATTTCAGCTTTTCTAACATTTAATCTTTGTCTCTCTGGAAGATTTTCTTTGCCATATCTATCATATTTACTCCTATCCTCTTCACTCCTATTTGTTAGTTGTCTATAACCTTTGGGCTTTGCACCATGCTCATCTTGGTTTTGGGCTTCCTTGTCATCCAGCTGGACTTCAGCAGTCATATCATTACCATTTTCTTTATCCCTTCTTCTGGTATCAGTATTCTGCCTCCTACTTCTATTATCAAATGGCCTTGACCTTGTGTCATTTCCATAAAACCTTCCGCCTTGCTTACTTCCTCTGTTGCTGTTACCTTCAGTCAAATTCCCCGCTTGATTGTCAACATCATTTGATTTATGTCCAGTATCTTGAGCAATATCAGAATCCTTTTTTAGTATCTTTATGTCAGCACCCTTAGTCTGGTTATCTGTAACTTTGTTTCCTTCCTGAAACTGGGTATCTACCCTCTGCCTGTTTCTATTGCGATTTTGTGAGTAGGAATGTTTGCCTCTAGTCTGTTGTCTCACTCCACTATCATCAGTCACTGAGGCTGGTGTGGTACTTGTGCCCTGTCCAGCTGCTGGATAAACCTCTCCTTCATACCCGTAAGTATTAGAGTCATAGTAATTATCCCGTTGAGAATAATCGTTGTAGTAGTTCAAGTCGGCATACTGCCCATAACCAAACTGGGCCCCCTGATATGGCTGTGGGGGCCCGTAATACTCCCCTTGCACTGGGTAGCCCTGATAGTATATCTGTGGAGGGTTGTTATAATGATAGTATTGTGCATTATTTCCATATTGATAGTCATGAAAGTCTTGATTATCTCTGTTCATTTCAAACTAAACCCTGTAAGATAAGAAACAAGTGTCAGTTGGGAGGTCCACATTATAATGATTTGAGACGCAAAACGACAAAACTAACAAAGTGGCATAAGTGCCCAGGGAAGACTATGATCAGACTGGGCATAAACTATTCTGATCAGTCTTTGCTGTCTGCATGCAGGTAGCTTAGACCCTTATCTACCCTTTAAGCTCACAGCAAAGACTCTGATCCGAATGGAAAGATGCCCAGGCTGATATGAGTCTTTGCTGGGCACACATGCCACTTTGTTCATTTTGTTGTGTTGCGGCTCATTTTACAAACTTGTAAGACCATTTATATTACCGTATTTCATCAATTATTACATGGAGGTTTTCAATTCCAAAACAATCTCAAAAATCTAGATCTATCTTAGAAGATGGATCTAGATTTTTGGGGCTGTTTTGGAAGAGAAAACCCACCCTTTTGTCTATCTGAATTATACAAGACTGATTTATATATTTGTGGTAATTTAAGAAGGTTAAACTCATATGAGCCGCAACACGAGAAAACCAACAAAGTGGTTGAGCGCCAAATGCAGACTCAGATCTGGCTGGGTATCCACCCAGACTCTTGGCTAAGTGCTTAAAGGCTAGATAAGGGTCTAAGCTACTGCCATGCGGGCAGCGAAGACTCTGATCAGACTGGGTGAATGCCCAGGCTGATCTGAGTCTGCGCTGGGCGCATAACCACTTTGTTGGTTTTCTCGTGTCGCAGCTCATATCTTATTCTTATTACCAAATAAATACAATATGTATTTTACCTTTCTTGATTTGTTTTCTGCCAACATGAAATGCTGGCAGAAAACATACTAGGTACTTAAGACTAAAAGACACCAAAAGATGAGGGAGTAGGCTCCTACTTTCATATGGTGTGCCCAAGACACTATATGCCCTCGTCTGGGCCCTCTCTGATAGTAATATCTATCTCTTGATACTGAGACGATCATTATCTGATCAATACCTCAGGTGTGGTGGGTTGCTAAATTTAGAATTTAGCACAAAGGGATAAACTTTTAGAGTGGGCCATTAAAACTATTAACAAGCAGATCTGAGGCATGCTAAAATACATGCCTCTGGAGTCTGGACTAATAATCTAAATAAGGGCCTTAAACTCCTCTGACCTCAGCGGTTTGGAAGAAACTGCCAAAGAGGGAAGTCTATTCCACATAGGAATAGTCCTCTGGATTCAGGAAGAATGAATTTTTTTCAGAGCATCACTATATGCAAGGTATCTAGAGTATTGTGAATCATGGAATGCCCTAATTCTTCTTGAATTTGATGCCTGGGTCAGATATTTATCTTTCTTGAGGGACACTGTAGCTGAGTGAATCTTGTAAAAGAAGCTTAAACTGGCCTGCTCCTGGTGGGCCTCCAGGGATGGCCACTCAAGCTCATCTAGCATATCGCCGACACTACTTGTATTCCGCCATCACCTGCAGGTCCACCCAGAAGCTGTTCTCTGCACCTTCTCAACCTGCTGTATCTGAGTTTTATGAAAGGGATGCCAAAATAGGTGCTGCATACTCCAGTTGAGGGCGAACTAATGTTTTGTATGCAGCTTCCTTAGTTTGCTGAGGTGCCAGTGCCAAACAGCCCGTTTCCTCAATGCCATCAGAGGAAATGTGAATATCCTTTAAATATTCGAGCTCTAACTTCTACGTGAACTAGAAGGGTTTTTGGCCCAAATAAAAAATGACACAACACTTAGCATCTGGCTGTCAAGAGCACAGACCTCCTTAGGTCGGTATTAGTCGATTCAAAAGCTGATGTTGATTTGCTTTGAAACTAGCCGACTTTAAATAAGTTGGTTCTTATCTTAGTTGTACAAAAACAGGAGAATGGAAAATGTTTTTTTTTTAATGTTTTAAAAATCCCGTCAAGGATGTATGCATGTGCGCTATAGGAGTTTCTCAAAAGTACTGAATTTCTATTAATTTAAAGACTTAAATACCTATAAATTTATAGACAGTCAGTAAATTTACACCTGTGAAGCTGATGTCAACTTCCATTTCCCCACCCACCAGCATACCATATTATAAATGACAGTTTACTACATCAAACAGAACACAGTTATTGTGGAAAATACATGAAGCAACATTGTCAATCTCTTAAATATAAAGTTGTGGGCATTTATGATGTCCTGGAGCTATAAATGGAACGTAAAAGTGACTTGATTTTGTTGTCTGTTGGGCAATGTCCTGGGTCTACTCGTTTAGTACTTGCCGGTTACGCGGTTCTTGCAGGGGAAAACGGAGTACCTAAACACCGGAAAGAGTCTCGGTGAAGGGACTAGTGCTGTTACTGTTCGGGATGTAAAGAAGCATGCAAGAGATACTGTAATGATCAGATGGCAGGACAGATGGGATATAATATAATAATTAGGCTGGAATTTCTATCAATATAAAGATAAGATCAGCTTTAAACACAGACCAGACTTCCCATCTCGGACAAGTTACAATCAGTTGATGCAGTTGAGGACCGGGTATTCAGTGTTGAATGAATATAGATGGAAAATTGGACAGAAAGAGTCACCACACTGTTTCTGTGGCGAGGTAGAAACTGTAAGGCATTTTATGTTAGAGTGTGAAAACTGTGATGACGCACGACTACGTGTCCTACACAGAATCAGAATCAGAATTGTTTACTGGTGATACATCCAAGGACAATCATTCACCAGGACCTGTAATTCAAGGAAGCTAGTCCCTAGCCCTTACAAGAGAAGTAAACTTAGTAACTGAATCCTCTGCACACTCAGCAGCAGAAATAATGGAATCTTCCAAGGAATTCCAATCTCTAATAGTCAGGAGGGGGGGGACTGGACTTGTAAATGTCAGTCCCACCAAATGGGGTTTGAAATGCCAGGGAATGATGATTCCTGGTACGCCTACTTGGGGGAACAAGGTCATTAATGGGTAAACTGGCTGCACCCTTCAGACCTACACAACCTTCAGATCAATTGGGCATAACCAGACTAGACTTGATAACATTACTTGGATATTCAGATCACCCGGATTTTTCAAATTACAGAGAAATTATTCTCCAGATTACCTGTCAATTCCTGGAAGACACTGGACGGTTCAACTGTGTTGTTAAGGATCCAGCAAATCCCTAAACTTACTTTTTCTGACCAAACATAATACATTCTAAGTACAATGAGAAAAATTACCTTTGCGACAAAAAAGTACATAGCGCAACCATCTAGCACAATGTCTTGGCATACAATTTTTTTATCTTGCCCTTGCCAAACACAATAGCTATTTTGGACAGTGTTTGTATCTTAAATTAGTTTGGTTTGTCTTGAGTCTGATCTGGCACATTGGCTGGATGGTGGGGTGCTTCCTCATGTTTAGTAATTGAGCTGCCACTCGCGAAGCGCCACCATCTAGCACAATGTCTTGGCATAAAAAAATTTGATCTGGCCCTTGCCAAACACAATAGTTATTTTGGACAGTTTTAGTATCTTAGTCAAATGTTAGCTTATGATGTATGTGCTTATACATTCTAGTGCTCTTGACTTTTTAAGATTTATATATGATCATCTGCTATGTAGTATTGTGCTGTATTAATCTGCTAATTTCAATTTTTCAGTGTGCATATATTTTACAGTCTTTCTATCTTTGAGTTTGAATAAATACTGTGATTTACTTTGTTATAGACGGTCAAAAGCTCTTAAGGGCTTATGTTTCTTGTTGCCCTATGTCATGTCGTCTTAAAATAAAATTTCTTATCTTATCTTATCTTAGAGAAAATCACCAGCAGAGACTAGTACTGCCTGTAACGGCTTAGAACAGAACAAGAGGAAAAAAGACCTGGGAAGATACGGACAGACACAAAAGACCCGGAAAGACCCCACAAAAAGGTATTACCAAGGAAAGTAAAAATGATAGGCAATGATCAGATCTACAATCGAATTTGTGCCTTCAAAATTTACATCAACACACTCTGACCAGCCTTTTGTGTAGCCGTGAGGTACGTTGCTTTTCAAAGAAGAAAGCGCGTGCCGGTCCATCGAATTACCCCCAAACCACCCCCAAACCGCCTGAAAACCACCTGAAAACCACTTTTCTTAATTCTGTTTCAGGCTAAAATAGCTTCTAAACGTTTTGTTTATGCTTTTAATGATTTCAAAATTGTAAACTGAAAAAAATAAGTATTATCTTTTTATGCAGAAACAATGATTTTCATATGGTATGTGCTGATATGTTATAGGGCATTTTCTTTCCTTATAGGGCTAGTGAGTGTGATAAATTATATTTTTTATTATTATATTATATCTCCAAGTAGTTGGGTCTGACATGGTTGTTCGCATGGTGTGCAGACACTTGTGTCTGATGACATGCGGACAGCCAGGCCAGATGCAATTGTAACTGATTATTCATTCTTACAGCTCTTTTACATTTGTTGATCATATACTATTGTTTAAGCAGTCGGTTCAAAAGCTCATCAAGAGCTTATGTTGTATTGTTATGAAACATGCCAACTTTAAATAAATCTTATCTTACTCGTTACTTGTCTCGGAGATCCGGACTATCTAGTCCCACACGCCTGATGGCGTTTCCTCATCCTCTTGCAGGAGGGCAAGGGCATACTTGAGATACACAAAATGATGATGATGACGATGCCGAAAATACTAATAATGTGCCTGTAAACCGCGTATATAATTCAGATGTCCCTGATGGTGTATGTTGTATCTAGTCGTTGTTACTGTTACTTGATAAATCCAGCGCCGAATACGAAGGTAGCAATTCTTACTATTCTAACTCAATATACATCCATCACCAAACCACCACCACATAACTGATACGTATGTTACATATGTACAGTTACGGCTTATTTCACTTAATGATATTTATTAGAGGTTTTAATCTTATTTATAGTTAAACAGCCTTCCCTTAGTGACCTTACACTGGTTGATCAATCAATTTACATCTTCTAAGATGAAGTGCAAACCACAGGTGCCTTGAAACCGATTCCACGCGCTGACATTCCTGAGGACACAGTATGACTCTACTAACTATTGCATCTGAAGTACAGTCTAGGATTAGTTGCGTAAGGATGAACTTATCATTTACGATTGACTTAACAGTGAAAACTGGGTTACTAGCCAGAAGTATTGTCTCCAACACTGTGATATAACTCTGTCTGACAGAACTAAGCGCACTACACTCAGCAATAAAATGAACCCTGTCCTCAGACTCAGCAGAGCAGAGCAGACATAGATCTGTAGCAGCTCCATTTCTGAACTTCACTCTGTTCTTCTGTAAGCAGTAGGTACCAGTGAGCAGCCGAACTTTGGTAATAGCTCTTCTAACATCTCTGGGGGAGTTTGCCACTGTCTTCCAGCAGGGGTGGACTACACCAACTTTACAGTTGCCCACATTCAGATACTGCAAGGAAGTTTTTTGTTTTAGCCTAAGAGCACCGCAATTCAGCTACGAAACTGTCAACTTGGGCCTTGACCTCCTGCTTACAGGATGCTTCACTACTGAACTGTTGCTGAAGGAGATATACATTAGGAAGATTGTACTTATGCAGAAGTTGTTTACAGACTGTAAACCAGCTATGACTATCTGGATCCTTGACAGCTATCTGTCTCCTGGCAATATCCTGCTCTAAGGTACCATCACTGTACAGGACACTGTACACTTATCTTATCTTATCTTATCTTATCTTATCTGTATGTATGCCGTTTGTACGTATGTACATATGTAGACACTAAATATGCTTGCATGTCTGCATATATGTTTGACAGCACATGCATGTTTGCATGCACCTGTAAATATATGCATGTTATATACCAGCTGCAAATGTAAATCAGTTTCATTAGTTATAAATATTTTAGCATGAGCAAATATTTCTAAAGCAGTGTGAGTTCCTGCGAAATACCAACTGATCTGGTTTTGGTGGTTTTGTGTGTTTTTATGGGCGGTTTGGGGTGTTTTGGAGTGGTTTGGTGTGGTTGGAGTAATTCGATGGACCATACGGGCCGCTAAGAAGCGGACATGCTTACCATCCCCCCCCCCCCCTCCCCGGTTTGGTGTGGTTTGGAGTAATTCGATGGACCATACGGGCCGCTAAGAAGCGGACATGCTTACACCCCCCCACACACACACACACACCACCACACACACACCCAGTGGTTATTACTGACCGTCCAAAGGCGGTACTTTCGTTGCGGTTGCATTTGTTATATGTTCGGTGCTGTTTAATTTATTGTAGAAAATTGGTAAAAATAGTTGTTAAATGTTTTTCGTATAATTTGCTTAGTCTGTTGTAACCCATCTGTTGGTCTAAACTATTTAGTTCAATAAAGATAGCTGGGTTGCCACCTATTTGGGAAAAGGCTGTTGACTCGGCTTAATACTTGTAATTTATTGTTTGTTGGGATGTCTTTGTCAATCTTTCCCTTTGATGTTGGGGATAGGGTTTGGGATCTGATTCAGTCAGTTCCTGAAGTGTATTTACTCTTTGAATTTAAATAATGAGTTGTTACCAACTCAATAAGTAGACTATTTCAAGGGAATTGATTTTAGTAGTTGGGTGGTTGGTTGTTTAGGAGTTAACGGCGCTTTGAGACAGTATTTCAGTCTATATATCGTACTGTCTCCCAGAGAGGGAGAAAGAAGAGATAAGAAAGGCGAGAGAAAAAATCCACACACAATCCCACCCCCACCTGCCGCAAGCACAGTAGGCCCAGTCCCATCCAAATTTTGTAGGCCGCCCCGACACTGAAAGTTATTACAGCACCATTTGAGTTGCCACCTATTTGGGAAAGAGCTGCTGACTCGGCTTATCACCTGTAATTTATTGTTTGTTGGGATGTCTTTGTCAATCTTTTCCTTTGATGTTGGGGGTAGGGTTTGGGATCTGATTCAGTCAGTTCCTGAAGTGTATTTACTCTTTAAATTTAAATAATGAGTTGTTACCAACTCAATAAGTAAACTATTTCAAGGGAATTGATTTTAGTAGCTAGTTGGGTGGTTGGTTGTTTAGGGGTTAACGGCGCTTTGAGGCAGTATTTCAGTCTATATATCGTACTGTCTCCCAGAGAGGGAGAAAGAAGAGATAAGATAGGCGAGAGAAAAAATCCACACACAATCCCACCCCCACCTGCCGCAAGCACAGTAGGCCCTGTCCCATCCAAAGGACAAGGTTCACGAAGGGTCAAAATCGGCCCTGTCTCAGAAATTGATGAAATTTCACTATATCATATATATGTGTTTTCTGCAGCTGAAAATGGATTTTTTAAAGTCTTGCTTCTTATTTACGCATTTGTGACGTCATTAACATACCCCACCCCACGCGACGTACTTAACGACGTAATAAATTTGCTGTGTGACGCTTTTCCGTTTGCTCTGTGGGGGTAATACCAATTTGGCTATCTGTGCTTTTGACCATACATGCAAAAGTGGCTGTCGACCCAGACAATCGACAGCCGTATCAGCTCGGTCGACAGCCATTAACAATAGTACCATTTACCGTTATTGGTTATGCTTACGATCGGATTCTCGGTCGAAAGCCACTTTGTACAGTACAGACTCGGTCGAAAGCACAGGTAGCCAAACTGGTATTACCGCCGTGGTGCTCCCCATCTTCAACAAGGCAGATTAGATGTCGATATTTCTTTTCTGCGGGAGCTCGTACGTATATGTAAATCTTTATAATTAACCTCCGCGTTTGTTCTGTATTATGGTATTTCATGTAATACTGACGGTTGTAGAGCTTGAAAAGTCTGTGAAATTCAATTTTTGCTATACTATCACATTTAATAAGGCACTATTATTTCTGTCTCCGGTGTTAGTTCTTGTTTAGCATTTAGTCCGCAAAACAAAATTTTGTTACGTATGTTTTATTTTGCGGACAAAAGGCGAAGCGCAAACTAACTCCGAGCAAAACTGCTGTTTTTACATTCATGACAATTTATTTATGTTTTTATCAAAATTGGTTTGTTTGGAGTCTGATGTTCTGATAAGAAATAAAACAGAGATGATATTCTTTCCCATGTCGTTATCAGTCAAAATTCAGCACAAAGCAAAGTGTTTGTGGTCGGGAAATGGTGCCGGGTAGTTTTCAGTGCTGGGGAGTCCGACTAATTTGGAAAACAGTGTAGCAAGGGCCTACTGTGCATGCAGTAGGTGCGGGTGGGGATTGTTTGGACATTTTATTCTCCCCTAGCATCTCTTTTCTTTTCCATCTCTCTGGATAACGCTCGATATAGACTGAAATATTGCAGGAAGCGGAAATCCTTCCAACAATGAACGGGATTCGAAAGCATACGAATTCATTGATGCACGTTTCAAGCATGGTTCGACATGCAGCTAAATTATCCTTTCGTTCATGCATTTTGTGGCCAAATTCGCGAGAGCTGCATCCGGGGAGCTGCTGTGATCAGAATATTCGTACGGTATCGCATTCCACGAGTCTATGACATTGATCTTTGATGTGCAGGCCGAGATCAGACTGCTCCTGGGTCTACTCTGTTTGCTATTCCATCTGTATCTTTGAGGTACATTACTACAGTGAAAAAAATCTCCAATTCTACGACAGTTACGGTAATTATTGTGGGTTTCCCCAATGTTTAGAATTTTTAACTTTACGGATATAGATTCAGAATTTACGGTCCCTGTCTCGACGACTAGTAAAAATAATTAAAATAATAATACCAATACTCTGTGAGACGTGTTTGCTTGCATCCCCAAACTAGTGTTGTATGGAAGCGGAAAGAATTGGTAACGGTGTAGCCTTGTCACATGCGTAAATTGATAAAACTCTTGGTATTCATAGCTGAAGTCAGGGATGTGAATGTGTTGGGGGGGGGGGGGGGGAGGGGAGAGAGGGGGGGGGGGGGGTAAGGACGGATGCGATTTCTACATCCTTTTTAACCGTTTTTCAGTCATATCAGGACGATGGGCGGGTGATAATGAAAGACTGTGTGCAGTATAACCCCGTTTACGATTCGAAAGATTTCCGCCTCCAGCGGATCTCGAACCTGTCATCGCTAAATCAGCAGGCCAGGCGCTAAACCTACTGGGCTACTTGTAGGTGGAGGCTGTTTTTCGGGGCGAGAGGTGTTTAAGGGGCGGGGTGGAGGCGGAATATGCCTGTATACGCATGCAGACCCCCAAAAACCTTCTTTTCAGCTCAGTATCTATATAAATTGCTGTTTTGTAAGAATCAGTTTCCCTTTTTTTGTCCACTGCTTTTTCAAAGAACAGCGAATGGACGCACTATTCGTCTTTCCGTGGTTCCGTAGTCTCCCAATACACTCCCCCCTTCCCCCTTTTACAGACAGTACTTAAATATGCAACTCCTCCTGCAGTTTGTCATGAATCATTCTGAAATTTTGCAGGCTTCTGGTCTGCGAATTCGCATGTGATTTGGGCGTTATGGCTAACAACTTTTAACTTTTATTGCTTTTGCAAACGGGCATCAGAAGACCAACCTCGTCGTCTACCGATTCCCGATTTGCATGTATCATTCTGAAACTCATTCCTCAGACTTCTTTTACATGCAGAGTTCAGTAAATATGCATATAGTTAGTGTGATTATGGTCGGATATTCTATCACTTTTCTCGCTTTGCAAACTTACTTTCTCACTCGCAACACTGCTTCTTTTACTATTTAGTGGACCCCTTACACCCTACTCATACTTCTGAACAAATGCTATATTTGAGTCATTAAAACAGAAACAGTCAGCAAAGCTGCGAATTCTTCTGGCTTATTTGAGACATGTGTGCCAAGCTGTCTGGTATGTGTTCCCAGCTTCCCGCTCGTCCGGAGGACTTTGGAGTCTAAAGCGTTTTCCCCGTAGATCGTCGAATTCATTGAGTTCGGCTTGGGTGCAGCAAAGTTAATCCTAATAAAACCCCTGCTATAATAAACGCCCCTTCAATACTGTTAATTATATTATCTTGCATGAAAACCTTGTTTGCTTCTCTGGATTAGGTAGAACTTTGAAATGGGGTCTACTCTTGAAGGAAAGAATTTTCTCCCAGATGAGCAAATTCTTTCCTTTAAGAGTTTAACTCCAACCTTACTGAGACACGGGTGGTAATCAGTGGAACTAGCTCCAAAATGAGTCAATGGAATTTCGTTCCCTCGTCACATCCGGGAACCCGCGAGCTAGTGCTGTCGACAGAAAATCAGTAAACAAAGGTAGGTCTTGAAGAATTTTATCAATTTTTATTTCTTTATTAGCGATCCCAGGAAACAACTGCCGATGCTATTGTGTGTAGATATGATTCAACTTTATTCCCCGTCGGAGTTCGCCGCAGAAATGTGCAGGGCTTGAACTAACTTATGGCAAATGTTTGAAACACCGAACTAAAAATCCACCAATTTATGTCAATATGGAGATTTGGGTACACGATTTTTTCATTTTCCGTCCAAACTATAGCGTTCAGACCCTCTAAAGCACCATCCCTGGTAAATTCAAGCATGAAAAGTCACAAATAAGCAAAAAAGTGTGGGTGGAGATTACGTACCTGGACAATATTGACAAAATTTCTGCCTGAGCTAGAGCGCTCGACATGAAGCTAGTGCGTTCAACAAGGAGCTAGTGCGCTCATCCACACCTAAGATAAGGCAGAATTGTTGATTTATTGTTGATAGATGATTTTAACCGTTTTTTAGGTTTTGCTCTGTACCCCTTTGAAACCACTAAGAGATGACTTAATGTACATAGATAATTCCATCGTCATTCATCGGATGAGTGTAGTATTCATGACTGATTATGGCGATTTTGGTAATACTCTTCTGTAACATGGATATTGTCCTGTTATTTCATGCCTGTTTGGTAAATAGTCAAAATTATGCCTCGAGGTACCGTGAACATCTACATTCACTGTTTCCCGAAGCCACAAGGCCTCAGGTAGTAGTGCATTGACCTGTCCATGGTAATGAGTAACATAGTATTGACTATTCTGCCAAACAGCAATGAAATAGCTTTCGTATTACTCAACCGAACCTGTAACCAACCATATTCTACTAGCAATCAATTGCATGACAGGTGCTCGAATTGGCAAGCTCGTGATTTTCCAAGTCATTTTCGTGACGCTTGACGACATGGCATATAGACAAAACCATACCACGCTGTTTTCTCATTACATTTACATGAGTGGCATCATAAGCATGGCATAGTCTAAGCTGTTGGTTGGTTAATAATTCAGTGAAATGCGTTGTGGAGGCCAACCAGTGACATGGCAAAGCATATACCATTATCTGTATATAGTGGGTTGGATAATAAAAGGTATAAAAGTAGGTGTGGCAATATTAAAAGTTATTGCCCCTCGGCACCTTAAGTGGCCTGATACACCATTATCCATGGCCTCAGGCAATAGTGCATCAAGCCATCCTCGCATACATCCTCGGGTACCCGGGGCAATAGTTTTTATTATCATTCACCAAACAGCCATTAGATGACTGTAAATTATAAAGAGTTACGAAGATCGGATATATTTTCAGATGGGAGTGTACAAGGGGAAGACATCCAAAGGACTGTATCTTACTACTGCTAAACACCGGCGCATTCGCTCTAGACACGTTTACAACTATTCAAGGAAAGAAAAACACATATTTTCAAAAAGTTTGACCCCAAACGTGCAATTTCACTAGCTGTTCGGGCATCAACAGGCGCATCAAGGGAAAGTGAAAACCTTACTTATAAGGAAGGGTTGATTCAAACTCAAGCATACAGTATGATTCATCACGAGATAAAAATATGGATGAGCGCACTAGCTCCTTATTGAACGCACTAGCTCCATGTCGAGCGCTCTAGCTCAGGCAGAAATTTTGTCAATATTGTCCAGGTACGTAATCTCCACCCACACTTTTTTGCTTATTTGTGACTTTTCATGCTTAAATTTACCAGGGATGGTGCTTTAGAGGGTCTGAACGCTATAGTTTGGACGGAAAATGAAAAAATCGTGTACCCAAATCTCCATATTGACAGAAATTGGTGGATTTTTAGTTCGGTGTTTCAAACACTTGCCACAAGTTAGTTCAAGCCCTGCACATTTCTGCGGCGAACTCCGACGAGGAATAAAGCTGAATCATATCTACACACAATAGCATCGGCAGTTGTTTCCTGGGATCGCTAATAAAGAAATGAAAATTGATAAAATTCTTCAAGACCTACCTTTGTTTACTGATTTTCTGTCGACAGCACTAGCTCGCGGGTTCCCGGATGTGACGAGGGAACGAAATTCCATTGACTCATTTTGGAGCTAGTTCCACTGATTACCACCCGTGTGAGAAGGGAAGCAAAAATTAAGTTATTTCCACTTAAAGTATACCCTTTAACTAAACTACTGTTTATAAGAGGTATTTTGGCAGTGGCTGAATTACTACAATTTCGGCTATAATTAACACCGCCCCCTTTTCGTAAAATGCAACGCCCCTGGATCGTTAAATATGATATATACGGTATATACCTATTTACCGGCCAATTAACCTTGAATAATCAGCTGTCCCTCACGGCAAGGTACTCTCTGCAAATGACGTCACCCAACGCTACATTGTGACGTAAGAAACCATGACGTTACAACTTGGCGCGTCTTTCTCTGTTATTTTTCATTGAAAAAAATGGAAAAGTTATTTTGTCGCTATGGGCACAGTTGCCTTGCAAAAAATATCTATTGAAAACCGATAGATAATTACAACATCTAAGCACTGTCAAAAACTCGTTTTGTAAGGCGACTGTACCCATAGTGAAAATTGCGACCAAAGACGCGAAAAAGCGCAAAAAACATCACAATACTGCTACCCTACCCCATTTTATCAGCCGCCTCTTACATGAAAGAGGGAGGTTAACATTTAAGGAATGAATGCTATTTTTTTAACGTTTACTGAAGTATAAACTACATCGGGTCACGAGCAAAGTAAGTGAACCCCGAAGGGGTTTATGTAAACTTTGCTCGTGACCCGATGTAGTTTATTCTTCAGTAAACGTTTAAAAAATAACATTCATTCCTTATATTTATATTATTAAACGATGCTTTTGATCAATAAAAAGATAAACAAAATTAAGAAATACATTATATAAAGATTGTTTAAAAAACATTACCGGCCGAATTTAGCAATAGTTTGGAACAGCCGCATTGTCACTGCCTGCCAGTAAATTCCACCTCCTGCTGTAGATTTTGCGTGCAAGTAGGCGTAGCGAGCTGTCACTCAATGTTTACTAGCCATTCAAGTACATGGAATGTTGTAGATTTCACGTGCTAGTTAGTGAGATGAGCTGTCACTCTGAAGCGCGTGATACAATGTAATTATTGACTTTTAAACAACATTGACGCCCGCATCACCTAATTGGGTTAACAGAGAGCTCTACACTGATAATGTAAATATATCAAAATAAGTGCTGTTTCTGACAGTAGAGATGCCAGGCACACAAACTAGTACAGTGCCACTGTTGTTATGCGAGTTTGATTTTTTGCTAATTTACAGGGCCGATTAGGCAGGTTCACGAACCTTGTCCTTTGTAGGCCGCCCCGACACTGAAAGTTATTACTGCACCATCTGAGTTGCCACCTATTTGGGAAAGAGCTGCTGACTCGGCTTATCACCTGTAATTTATTGTTTGTTGGGATGTCTTTGTCAATCTTTCCCTTTGATGTTGGTGATAGGGTTTGGGATCTGATTCAGTCAGTTCCTGAAGTGTAGTTACTCTTTAAATTTGTTGAGGCATAGCCTGGCTCCAGTCGAATCTGTATATTACTCTGGTGGTCAGATTCGCCCCTATGTTCCTTTGCAGGGATATACTGAGCATAGGGTCTGTGACCGGACTAGTTGAGGTATAAAGGCATTTCACATGAAAAGAACAGGAGGCCGTTTTGAATTTTTTGTTTAATGTACCGCTTTCTGTTGTGATGAACTGCTTTTTAGGTTCCACATTCAGACAACTGTATTGCTTTTCGTGGAAGGATGTATTAGGTTTTACATTCAGTCAACTGTACTGCTTTTCGTGAAAGGATGTATATTAGCGTAGTACTTGAGACTACTGTATGGTCCTGATAATATTAAGGAAAATCAAAGTAACTGCAACTTGAGCCTTAAAGTATGGTTAAAGCTCCACAAACCGATGCACTAACATACGCATCATCGCATACCATGCTGTTCTGTTACACTTAGAGCAATACTTTGTACTGTTATCTGTAAATTTCATGTATTTTGCAATTTATCCTGTTTTATGGTGTATTTATTATTGCAAGAACTTTCATCTTTCTGGCTGTGTAAGAGAAGGAAATTTTCAATATACTCAAATAGTCCAAACGCCCTTCCCCTGAAATCGTTCCAAGAAAGCAATTTGGTTACCAAGAAAGCAGTCGTTATTGTACAGTCAGGTTACGTGATTACATAGCGTGTATAATATAAGTGGCCACATTGATAGCAGAGCAACAAGAACCACAGTGAAGAATCATAACAGAAGTACCGCTATGAACGGCCAGTAATCAATTACTGGGGAGCTTAAAATAGTATTACTGGATCCAAACAATCGCCCTCTGCTTCTGTAGTACATGTAGTTCGAACATTTATTTATGTGTTTGGTCCGCATGAAGGTTTCTTAACCCATCAATGAATCATCACAGGAAACAAACAGATCACGGATAAGACCTATGATGAATCAGAGGTGTGGACTCGACAGAAACAGAAACAATGTATTGTGACACCTGGAGACCCCTGGGGTATCAAACAACACCACTGAAATGCCTGAAAGAGAACCACCAGTTGAATCCCGAATGACCACGCATCAGACAATACACGGGACGCCATGTCCGGCGCCAACCAACTAAACTGAATAGCTTTATGTCGGGTCCATCATTGAGCGATGCACGACCAAGCGGCGTGCAGTTAAAGAGGGAAACAAAGTTATTGGTCATGACTGGTTTAACCACTACACATGCAGACAGCAGCATTACATAGATGTTCTATCCAATATGTTTTCGAATAGCTTTGTATAGAAACAGAGCAAAGGAATCTAAGTGCTTTCCGCAGTATTAACCTTGTGCTGGGTCCATTGAACTACCGCAAACCACCCTTAAAACACAACAAACTATAGAAGACCCTAATTACAAAGATACTATCTGTGTGCATACTTTGAGCACGGTTAATATCTTATACATGTTTTATCAACTTTTACATACTTGCCTCCATAACTATACCGGACTGTAGTGCCGACCCATCCAAATTCGGTATACCTACAGTGTATGCAGTTTAAGAGGTGCAACATACTGAAAAAATACCAATTTCAAAGGTTTTATACCATTTTTTGGCCCTAGATTGGCCATAACCGTAACAAAAAAAATCATACGAGAACAGACACCTGTCCTTTCAGAACTGCCTACTGAATATTGTCTTGTCATTAAGTGCATAATGTTCATCATATAAAAGTTAAATATGCTTCAGAACTAACTGATTTTAATTCGGATATAATTGTTATTTATTCCAATTTAATCAAAAGTGGTATGGAGAAGTGTTTTTGTGTGTATGTTTTAGGGTACGTACACGTACCCAAAACATACACACACCAAAAAAACTTCAACCTTAGAATCCTGTGTGACAACTATCTCCAACATGAACAGAATCTGTACCATGTCTTCACTGATTTCAAGAAAGCCTTGACAGGGTATGGCATGCAGCCCTGTGGGCAACCATGCGGAAGTACAATATAGGTGCAAATCTAGTTCGCACCATTGAGCAGATATACGATAAGGCTACAAGTGCAGTCCTGATGAATGGCAGCACAGGAGAATGGTTTGGAACAACAGTTGGAGTAAGGCAAAGATGTCTTCTGTCACCCATCTTCTTCAATATTTTTTTCGAAAGGACCATGTCTGAATCTCTGGAAGAACAAGACAGAAAGGTTAGTATAGGCAGCAGAAATATTACCAATAGACATAGACGCTCTAGCTGAGGAAAAGCAGGTACAAGAGGCCCTAGTTCAAAGTCTCGGCAAAACCTGCACAAGATATAAGATGGAGGTCAGTGCTGAGAAGACCAAACTGATGACAAACAGCACAACTGGAATCTAGAGGTAGATCAAGGTAAAAGGGCAAAAGCTGGGTACCGTAACAAGCTTCAAATACCTTGGAGCAGTTGTTTCAGATGATGGCTAAAACATGAGGTTCTCTGATGGATTACACAAGCCACTTCAGCTCTTACAAAGCTGAAACCGATTTGGAGAGATAACAACATCCCAGCTACTGTAAAACACTTATATTTGGCGGCAGCAAAATTTGGCGGTTTTTGAATATGGACCTTTTGGCGGATTTTTATTTTGGCGGTTTTATGATTCTCAAGAACAAAATATTTCTTCTGACGTCGTATTTTGCTCTTTATTTGAGTTCTATATTGTCATGGTGGTTAAAACAAAAGCAATTATTATTATAGTCATGTTACAGTTTGGGTAGTTAATTGTCTAAAGTAAACAGATTTTGTGTTCCTTCTGATTTAATCAACTTAATTGAAATACTAATTAGTATGGTAAGAACATTTTCATACTCCGTTTCCTCCCTCTTGTTGTTTGGGAAGCATCTTCTTTTGCGCTTATATATGTGATGTGTATTAGCTTTGATATTTTGGTAGAGGAAATAGGATCATGCGCTCAATAATATTTTTTCTTCTTTCGGTATCATGAGCTTATATTGGCGGCATTTTAATTTGGCGATTTTCTTCTTTTCCGCCAATATCGCCAAAATAAAGTGACCGCCAAATATAAGTGTTTTACAGTAACAAAATAACGTTGTTGCAACGTTTGTGCAACGTTATATTTTGGTTGTGAAAACGTTTTGATTTTTGGTTTTATGTAGGGTTTTTTGGATGGTTTTATTTGGGATTTCTAAACGTTTTCATAGAACGTTGCAAACAAACGTTGTTGCAACGTTTGTGTAACGTTGTGGTTTGGTTTAAAAAAAATGTTTTGATTTTGGGTTTTATGTACGTTTTTTATGACTTTTTATGCTCTCCGAAGGGTGAGCATTTTGTTGCTGCTTTGTCCATCCGTCTGACTGTCTGTCCGTACTTTCGTCGGTCACACTTTTGTCCGGAGCATATCTCTGAAATTATAAGGAGGAACTAAATGAAACTTCCCACATTGATAGAGGGCTACGAGGGGAAGTGCAGTGCACAAGAACCGTAACCCTGTCACAAGTATTTATGAAGTTAGCCCCCTTTCCAGTTTTCTTTTCTCAATACTTTGCTTCTCCGGAGCATACCTCTGAAAGTATAAGGGTGAACTAAATGAAACTTCACACACTGATAGAGGACAATTAGAGAAAGTGCAGTGCGCAAGAACCGTAACCCTATCGCTAGTATTTACGAAGTTAGCTCCCTTTCAGATTTTATCAATATTAAGCTTGTCCGGTGCATATCTCCAAAAGTATTAAAGGGGACTTTATGAAACTTCATACATTGAAAAAGGTCAATAAGAGAAAAAGCAGAGAACATGAACCATAACCCTGTCTTATGTATTTACAAAGGTAGCACCCTTCTTATTTTTTCAGTATTTTGCATGGACAGAGCATATCGCTGAAAGTATAAAAGGGAACTTAATGAAATTTCACACACTAATTGAGGGCCATGAATGAAAGTGCAGTCATAAGTTATTAAAGTTAGCTCCCTTCTTAATTTTTGCTTTATTTTGCTTGCATGGCGCATATCTTAGGAAGCGTTGAAGGAAACTAAATGAAATAACACACATTGATAGAGGGTAATGAGAGGAAGTACAGAGCTTAAGAACTATTACCCTCTTTTTTTTTTTTTTTTTTTTTTTGGGGGGGGGGTGGGGGGGGGAGGGAGAGGAGGGAAAATTCTAAACGTTTTCATCAAATGTTGCAAAAAATTTTCCTCAGCCTTTTGGTAACCTCTCAGGTACCTTGCCACAACCTTTCGACAACCTCTCAGGAACCTTGCCACAACATTTTGACAACCTCTCAGGTTTTGACAACCTCTCAGAGGAGACGTCGGACGACGGATGGACGACGGATACGTGCCTAAATTATAAGCTTCTCTATGAGCCTATGGCTCAGGTAAGCAAATAAGTATAGTTGGTGTGATAGTGGGGCATGTTGATGCAACGCTTGGGGAAGGTTGATACAGATATTTTCTTGCTTTTACAACTGAGTATCTATCTATCTATAAAATCAAGAAAACACAACACAATCGTTAGGTATTTTAATCGTAAATGGCTCAAATTACAAAATAAAACTTACCGAGAATGATTTTCTGGTATTAGAACAAGCTACTACAGCCTCTGTGTGTCCACTTCCAACCAGTCGACGTGCAGCAGGGCGGTAGACGTCCTTTTTGCCCGCTGAGTTTGATGACGTCAGCGACAGCACTTGACGTTAGCGCCAAATTTTAGGGCTGATACAACGGCTGAGATTATAAGTATCTTTCATGGGTGTGAGTTATGGCTAGAAAAATCTGTCACGAGGGTCACTGATCGGCATCACGAGGCTTGTCGAGTGATGCCGAACAGTAATCCCGAGTGACGGATTTTTATATCCGCACCTCACACCCATGAAAGATACTTTTTCTTGCACATCACGTTTTGTTTTAACTTTAGAACTTGTTAAAATGCCTAATTTTAGTGCTTGAGAGGTTTCTTTTTGATTTTGAAAGAAGGCGCCGCTTTCAACGATCGCCATTCGGTTCTTTGTGTCAACGTCTGGCCTGCATAAACTGACGTCATTTCTGTCGTTACGTCATCATGTAAAAAGCCAACGTCACTTGACGACGCATATATACGTGACTTCCATTACAACCTATGCATTGAATGCTTGTGATTTTTATCCGGTCCTGGGTGTTATAACATGGGTGAAATAAGATTTGTAGGTACAAAGGAAACACGCGGATATCCTTATCCACTATGCAAGAAATTTCTGTCCCACCATACACGTGATGTGATCTCGGCCCTGCACGTGGTTTTTGGACAACAGGGCTGGACAGCGCTTTCTTGCACACCGGATAGAAAATGCCATTCTTTTCACCTTGGATAGAAAATCTCATCTTACCCTGGTGTTCTGACCCAGGACCGGAAAAAAATCACGAGCTGTCAATGCATTGGTTGTATAGGAGCTCACGTACCTGCGTCGTCAAGTGACGTTGGCATTTAAGATGATGACGTCACGAAGACGGTAAAAATGTCGTCAGTTTATGCACGGCAGTCGTTGACGTAAAGAGCCGAATGGCGGTCGTTGAAAGCGGCGCCTTCTTTCAAAATCAAATTTTAACCTCTCAAGCACTAGTATTATGCATTTTAAGAGGTTCTGAAGTTAAAACAAAACGTGGTGTGCAAGAAAAAGTATCTATCATTGGTGTGAGGTGCGGATAGAAAAATCCGTCACTCGGGATCACTGTTCGGCATCACTCGGCAAGCCTCGTGATGCCGAACAGTGACCCTCGTGACGGATTTTTCTATCCACACCTCACACCCATGACAGATCCTTATATTCTTACCTACGAGACAGAATTCGTTCTATTTTATAGCGGTGCTGGAAAATTCTGTATTGCCCATGGGCTGGGACACCTCACACGAGCTTGAATTCTGTGTATCACTACTCGATCAATGAAATGCGATAAGCCCGTCTCGGCGATTCTGTACTTTATGTATTATCTTTTAGAGCTATGAAATTCCTAAAAGAAACTCATTCTTTATAAGTCCATCATTATCTGTTTCTATGTCTTAAAACCGAAAAACAAAATCCGAAATAGTCAATGTTTCACACAAACACTGTCGAGGGTCCCGCCATTTTGAAGACGTTACCAATTGACGTTTGAAATAACGTTGACGTTACGTCACAATACTTCTTACGCTTGTATACGTTCGCATGGAATAATAGTTCCCTGTTCAATTTGAAATAATTATTATCGCAGATAAGAAAAATAATCAGTCATTGGTCTCCGATGCCAAATATCTGGTATCAAGGGCAATACTAGTAAAAGTATAATAATTGAGCCGCGACACGACAAAACGAACGATGTGGTTGTGCGCCCACCGCAGACTCAGATCAGTCTAGGCATCCGCTTCGTTTGAAAAGACTATTCTCTAAGTGCTTAAAGGGTAGCTAAGGGTCTAAGCTACCACCATGCGGACAACGAAGACTCTGATCAGACTGGGCGGATACCCTGGCTGATCTGAGTCTTCGCTGGGAGCACAACCACACTGTTGGTTTTGCCGTGTCGCGGCTCATATGATAAACGTTTCTCCATTAGAAATAAGTTATGCAGTAACGTTGCAGAAAGGTTTAGGAAACGTTTTTCCAGTCCAAATCTTAATTATAAACTTTAATTCAAAACATAGCTGGCAATAAACAATTCTAATTTTCAGATCTTTTTTTGAAAGTTATGAAAAGAAGATAGTGGAACTTCCGATGATGAGGTATCCCGTGTATTTGGAATGCTGGCATGCACGCAATAAAGGGTCGCGAAAATGTGTGATAATATTAAATGATATATAAGATGAAAACGTTAGAATCGGCATAGCAGCTAAAATTACCTTATAAGCAAACAGGCCGATCGGGAATATGCTTATTCATAACCTACAATCTATTAGAATACAATATTCGCATAAAACAGCTAATTGTATACCTGATTTGAATTCCAATTTCAAAATTTGAAATTTGGAAAAAAGGAAGTCGGTAGTTTTGTATTATTAATTTCGGCTTCAAAAGTAGATTTTCTTGGTACGCTTGCGTTAAAATAAACAATTATTAAACGCACTTGATTTATCTTAGTAATTAAATTCGATTAATCAAAATTCAATTTGGAATTGAGAAAGTTTTGAAATACGAAACTGTGGTGAAATTATCTACCACGTGCTCTAAAGGATTTAGCCACGTGCTCTAATGGATTTAGCCAACGTTTAAAAAACGTTACGTAAACGTTGTGTCCAGAGAGATCGTATTCAAACAAAATCACGGATAAGAGCTGTGCTTTCCCCTCTCTGTCTCTTTCAAGACTTTGTTATCTTAACCAGACACCTTTAGATTACCTATATTTACATAATAAAGAAGGCTCGTGCAGCTTATTTGGAATAAGTTGGTACCCATCGAAATCAAGGAAATACACATTTCAGAATAAAAAGGGGCATTAATTAGGCAATAGTCATCAAAATGGCATGAAATGTGGCCCACACATTATATCACATATTCATGATATCGCCAATGGGATACGATTATCAGGGCGCAAAAATATAACGTTGGAGCAACGTTCATAAAACGTTCATAAAACGTTGACTCCAACTATACCCTGGAGCGTGGAACATGTTCAGACGTTGAAACAACGTTTACTAAACGTTGGTCTCAATCAAACCTTCATACAACCAAACACAAACGTTGCGGAAACTTTTCTTGTTAGCTGGGATATCTCTTTGATAAAATGTGCAACTAATGCGCTCCTTTGTCAATTCCATATTTCTGTATAACTGTGAATTGTGGACCTTGACAGCAGAGTTAGAGAAAAGAATACAAGCCTTTGAAATGTGATGCTACCGTAGGTTATTGAACGTTATTGTGACGGTAGAAGGTCACAGATATAAAAAGATATGCAAATTACAAACTCGGTAGTTTGTGGTCGAGTAAATGTTGGGGTATATAAGCAAATAAACCGCCCTTGGTGGGTGAGCATGCTTTTCCACTGACGGGGTTTGTTTGCAGGTCGGCCCACGTTACATTATGTACAAGGACCATATAACAAATGAGGAGGTTCGCAGCCATTGAAGAATATGATGAGCTCCTAACCCTGGTCAAGAAACGGAAACTAAGGTGGTTTGGCAACGTCTCAAGGTATTTTGGTTTAGCAAAGACGATTCTACAGGGCACAGTCAATGGAAAAAAGAAGAAGAGGTAGACAAGAGAAGAGGTGGAAAGACAATATTAAAGAGTGGACAGGGGTGGATTTTGCCAGCTCAATTAGGGAAGCTGAAAACAGTACAAGGTGAAAAGGGATGGTTTCGAAGACATTTATAGTGCCACAACGACCTTGTAAGGTATGGAATAGAATAGAATAGAATGCGTACCTGTTTTCGGTGTTTCGACGGACCGAAATCGATCGGAATCTTCGGCTGATCTTCAGACTGCGAATCAAGTACGAGTCACTTTTGCCGATTACACGAGGACCCGGAGGGGTCATAGAAAGAAAAGAACAAAACACTGGTATATTAAAGCCACTTGCCAACTGTCAAATGTAGCAAATGATCTCGGCATCTGTAGCATAACGATTCAACAGAAAAGAAACCGCAGACAGTTCTCTTAACCAGCGAAATCGGTGTGAAGGACGATTCGTACCCTTGACCTATCGTATCCAGGATATTTCGTACCAAACCTAACCAAATCCTGCCTCCTGGTCGATTCGTACTTATGATGGCTGTACCAGTTTTCGGGGTATTAACATTCGCTCGCAACATAAAAACTGTGTGATAAACAAAAATAAAAAAAAATGATGGCCAGTGTGTACATAAAACTGTGTTATGTAATTTGCAACTTACATTTCATGTCCGCATGTCGCCTAATCCGAGCCTTCTCTGACTGAAAAAGCCTATTTATAATTTTGATTGGCGGCTTATTGACGTCAGAGGAACGAAAGTGGTGAAAAGTCTAATATTGTATTTCCCACAGATGCCCTTGGTTTCTGGTTGAATTTCTATTGCGTATTATGTTGCAGTTATATGTAAACTTTGCAATCCTATCAAAAAATACATTTTGATGACTCGGCACAGTAATTCAATGTGATACCCCGTCTAAAAGCAGATAAATAACAATTGTTTAGAGCGAGTCGAGATTTGTAACATATCTCCGCCATTATTGTTTTTGTTGACAGATCGCGTGAGGTCAGTCCGGTGTTTACAAGAAAAAATACTATCAGTCACTTTATCCGTTTCGTAGGGGGGTCCGTGGAAACACTCCAAAACACCCCAAGCCTCTACCAAACCGCGCCAAACCAGCATCCCCAGATTCATATCACCACCCTGTCCCCTCCACACATACACCAACACCGCTCCCACCCATCCCAAACAGTATTTACATAGATGTACCTTGCTCTTAGCTCACCGTCCGAAGGCAAGGTCCTCCAAAAGGACCTACTCAGCCTAGAACAATGGGAAGAGATGTGGGATATGAACTTTAACCCCTCTAAATGTCAGGTCCTTCATGTCACTCGTCTTAAAAACCCCATCCAGACTAAATACTTCTTACATGATATTGAGCTGGATAGGGTTTCATCTGCAAAATATCTAGGGGTCACCATCTCGGATGACCTAACTTGGAGTACCCATATTGATAATGTAACCAAGAGCGCTAACCAGAATCTTGGATTTCTGAAAAGAAACATTCGGGTCCATAATAAGGACCTGAAATCATTAGCCTACAAAACACTAGTAAGGCCCCAGTTGGAGTACGCTTCAACAGTATGGTCCCCCCACACTGCCACTGATATACATAAAGTGGAAGCAGTCCAAAGAAGGGCTGCCAGGTGGGCAACAAGAGATTATGATTACACATCCAGCGTCACTGCTATGTTGAAGGACCTAAATTGGCGCCCCCTAGACCAACGACGTATAGATTGCCGCCTTATAATGATGTACAAGGTCACATATGACCTTGTTGCCATTCCTGCATCTGAGTGCCTTGTTCGCAACACTAGACAGTCAAGACATATTCATCCACTTTCATATCGACAAATCCCAACTTACAAAGACTACTACAGGTTCACATTCTTCCCTAGGACTATCATCCATTGGAATGCCCTCCCACCCTACATACCGGTCCTTCCTACCTTGGTGCAGTTCAGCAGTGCTGTCTGCCAGGTAATTCATGTCTCTCCCTAAACACCAATTTCTGTTTTTATCTTTTAACTATACTAACACTCTTTATCGCACTGTACAAACTCATTTCACATACTTTCCTATACATTTGTTCCAGCTAACCCCCTTCAGCACTTGGTTCGCCGGAACCCGTCGGAGTCCCCCTCGGGGGTTAAGACGTATTGAAGAAGATTCAAAATAAAAAGAACACTTTAATAAGTGTTTACCAATGATATGTATGTACGTATCTCTTTTAATAACTTTGGGTTTAAATATTAACGAAAAATTAATAATCTCAGTATAATAAAGTAAATTATTTCGTACGTTTATGTATGTCACGCAGGGTGGGGCAGGGGGGGGGGGCGGGGGAGGAGGGGGCGACCATTTATACCACATCAAACCAGCCACACTGGATACAAACTAGAACCCCACCCCTTGCGCAGTGGCACGTATATAGGACCGAATAGACGAGTTGACCGGGCTGAATTGACCCGGATTGACCTTCTTTACAGAATTCCTTGAATGAAAGAACGAATTGTCCAAACGCGAAACGTCCGGATTTGTGACGGTCCGTGGAAACACCCCAAACCACCCCAAAACATCCCAAACCACCCCAAACCACTTTCAAACCACCCAAACCAGCCTCCCTGGGTACAAACTAGAACCCCATCCCCTCCCGCACCAAGACACCAACGTCTCAGGTCCATTGGCGAGTATAATTCAGCCTATAATTTCTTTTCTCCCCTCACTTTCTCGTTCTTTAAATTAATGTGCCGCTGCGCTAGGGGTACGGTTCTAGTTGTATCCAGGGTGGCTGGTTTGGGGGGGGGGGGGTATAAATGGTCGTCCCCCCCCCCACCCTCTAACCCTGCGTGACATACAAAAACGTACAAAATAATTGACTTTATTATACTGTGATTATTATTTTTTGTAAATATTTAAACTTGAAGTTACATGTACATACATATATATCATGGGGCAATCACTTATTGAAGTACTCTTTTTATTTTGAATCTATATAGACTAGATACTGTTTGGAATGGGGTGGGAGAAGTGCTGGTGTAAGTGTGGAAGGGTGAGGGGGTGATGTGAATCCGAGGAGGCTGGTTTGGTCAAGGTTTGGGGTGGTTTGGGTGTTTCCACGGACCCGATTTGTGATGTTGAAATGATGTTGGATATTTTTACCTGTACACCGGCACGCGCAAGAACTGTCAAATCAAAACGAGGTCATCAACAAAAAGCGATATTTTTCTTTACCTCATTAAGTTTGATCAAAGATTATTATGGTTCAAAATGGAATAAAATGTGACAAACACTGCAGAATGGTGCAAAAATGAATAAGGAATTAGCCACTGTATATCTTTTGCGCAGGTAATTGATAAAACTAACCAAAATTAGATTTGTGCTTGGCCGATCCACCGATGGATCGGCTGACTTAGAGTTTTTAAGTGCAGTATCGCTCTGGCTGCAAGACCCAATTTTGCAGCCAGAGAAGACTCGGGTTACATGTCGCCATGTTTACATATTTGATCAACTCCACACAGATGCTCAGTTGAATCTGCTGCCCGAAACTGCCCAAGTTTTCGGGGTATGTTAAAGAAGTCACCTTCAAAATATATCAGCTGTGTTTCCAATATGGCCGCTTCCACAGTCACTATGGCCGCTTCCACAGTCACTAACGCCGACGTCATGGATGACGTCACAACTAACGTGCTGTCATGCGTCAATTAGTGTATGATGAAGAATACTGATTCAACTTTCTGTTTGCAAAAAATAAACATCTTTAGAGGTCCCTGACAAGATAAAGCCTCAGCATCTTCAAAAACAGGCAAAACTGAAATTTAATGTGTTCTGGTAGTTTGTTTTCCTGATATCTGTAAGCTACTATAAAAATAAGAGGACTTGTTTGTCTCTGGGATTTTATTTGTCACTACCTCGAGAATATGATTGCCGCGAGAATATGGAGTTTGACTATATGTCTAATTCCTGTGCTGTAAAGCCTGGCCTTATAGGGCAGTTGGTTGTACATTTTATTCAAGAGCCAGAGGCCCCAGGTTCTTTAACTGGTCAGCTACTTACTTTCATTTCTGCTACTGATTCCAGAACTCCAGATAAAGGCGCATAAAGCGTAAATACTGTACGCATTATTATTGGCCAATTCACGCATAAAAATGCAAGGGTAACATTTACCCTTTCAGTTGCGGTACGTAAATTCACCTGATCGGGCATAATCACCGGACCCGACTTTTACCATTTACAGATGTTTTATCAAGCTTTCTTTGACTGTTAATGTTTATATTTGTCACCCTAGGGGGGCAATAGAAATGACCCTCCATCCGTGTGTCGGTCCCTCCATCAGTCTGAAATCTTGTCCCCGCAACTCCTCCTACGTCTTTCGCCGGATTGATTTGAAATTTTACAGAATGTATTCTTATGACGTGGTTTTTAGCTCGCCTGAACGAAAGTTCAGGAAGAGCTATTGTTGTCACCTTGGCGTCAGTGTCTGCGTCGGCGTCCGGATTAGATGTTTTGGTTAAAGTTTTTTAAAGACCTATATCTCCTTAACCTATGGATGGATTCTTTTGATACTTGCACTGTAGTTAGATATTGGTCCAAAGTTTAACAGGGTACCGCTCCCACCCCACTCAGTGACCTTGATGTCAAGGTCATGGACTTAGAAAATTGGGAGTTTTTTGGACGGGATGTTTTGGTTAAAGTTTTTTAAAGCCCAATATCTCCTTAACCCATGGATGGATTCCTTTGATACTTGCACTGTAGTTAGATATTGGTCTAAAGTTTTCCAAGGTATTACCCCCAACCCCCTCAGTGACCTTGATGTCAAGGTCATGGACTTTGAAAATTGTCTTTTTATTAATTGGATGTTTTGGTTAAAGTTTTTTAAAGACCCATATCTCCTGAACCTATTAATGAATTCTTTTGATATTTGCACTGTAGTTAGATATTAGTTCAAAGTTTTACAGAGTACTACCCCAACCCCGCTCAGTGACCTTGATGTCAAGGTCAAGGACTTAGGAAATTTTTGTCTTTATTGAAGTATTCTAATTGCATACTGATTCATAATGCTTGGCAGAGATATAGTTTACACTTGAACTGATGTTAGACACTTTTTTGAGTTTTTACAAAACACTATATACTTACTCCATTGGATGACCCTAAAGTCATGCCGTCATCAACTTAGAATTTTGTCTGAAAGATTTTGGTTAAATTTTTATATTTATGAAGACATAATTTCACAGTGCTATGATGGACTCAGTTGATACTAATACTTGGACTGATGTTAGATAATGGTTCAGGGTTTTGATAGTATCCCCCCCCACACACACACACATCTTCACATCAAGGACTACTTGCTGGTTCCTATCTGCAAGGAAACTTTGGATCCAGGATAGGTTCTTGTCTCTGATCGTAGTGATGGAATTTGACTGCCAGGCGATGATGTGGAACTTTATCGAAAGCCTTGCTGAAATCCAACAAAATAGCATCAACTTGTTGCCGTCTGTCTAGTCCAACTGCGAAGTCATGTATGATGGTGATGAGCTGTGTCTCGCAGGATTTTTTTTCTCCTGAAGCCGTGCTGGTAGTCACTCAGAATCTTGTTACTTTCCAGAAATTTCATGAGATGACTATGTACTATGTGTTCCATGACTTTGCAACAACAGGATGTCAGTGAAACTGGCCGATAGTTAGCAGCCTTGCTCTTGTCTCCTTTCTTGAATAGAGGTGTCACAAAGGCTCTTTTCCAGTCATCAGGAATCTGACCTTGTTCGTAGGAAGCTTGATATATGAGTGTCAGGGCTGGTGCAGTGGGAGAAGCCATCTCCTTCAGGAATCTTGGTGAGATCTGGTCTGGGCCACTAGCTTTGTGTGGGTTCTGGCCATCAAGCAGTTTTTTCACTCCATTTACCTGAATATTTAGGAGTGGCACAGTATTTACTGTGCTTGTTCCCATGGTAGGCACTGAAGTGTTGTCTTCTTTGGTGAAGGCACTGACAAACTGCTCATTCAAGATCTCAACCTGGTCTGTGGGTTATGAATAGTTGACAGGGATTATTCTGGCCCAAGATTTTTGTGAGATAAAAAATCCCATTAGGTCAAAATTAATGAGAAATTTTCAAATCTGATGAGATTTTTTCTCTCGCTGGGTCAAAGTTAGTGAGAAAATTTCAGTTCCTGTTGATGTTTTTCATTGCATGAAATATAAATCATAATGGTTAATATAAAGAAATTAGGTTTTGTTTTTCTTTATTTCCAACAATTTATTAAGGAAAATAATTTCATTAAAATGATCAAATATCAACTTTCAAACAGTTTATCTCATACCGTATAACCGTAATGATCCCAAGTTTTTTGACAGATATGTAGACCCAGACCAGACTGCTCCTAGATCAGGGTCTTCACTGTTTGCCATTCCACCTGCATCTTTTGTAGGCATTACTATATGGTAGGTAGAACCTCAAGTCTTTGTTTGAACTTTAGGTTTACAGCAATTTTTTTTGGCTGTCAAAAAATTTAGGAACATTACAGTAATTAACCCTTGTCATGCTGAACCTGGATATGCCCCATCTTTGCAAACAGTGCAGATTGAGATCAGATGGCTTCTGAAGAAGCTATCTGATCAGAATCTTCACTCTTTGTCATTCAGTTTCTGAAATTGTAAGAATAAATTACATCAAGAAATCTGACTGGTTGATAATCAGAAGTGTGATTTGACAGGGGCCTTGCTGTCATTATTTTCGCCCCCCCCCCCCACGACCCCGTGTTTTCGGCTTGTTTATCCACTTTCTCGGTCGCGGAGTCTTGGAAGGCAGATAATGGGGTCGCCGAGGTCTCTACAGTGGAGCAAAACTATCTCAAAATGCCCTCTCGGCTCGTTTGGGCCGATGTCAGTTTTCTTTTCTTCGTTTCTGCCTTTGAAGACTCCATTTTGCAATGAACTACAAAAGCGCTTGCAAAATATGAAACACTGATAGCTATTTTCGCAGGAAGCTTTGCAGTGACATTGACGATGCTGGTTACCCGCATATTTAATGCAAGTCGTTTGGCGCCAAACATTTCCGGAAACCAAAGCCTACAAAACAATCCGAATGTACCGAAATGGTCCGCATGTGCGAATACAGAAAAACACGGTGCGAATTGAAAGAATTTCTCGGTGCGATTTTTTTTCTCAATCAGCGAACTTTTTTGCGATTTAGTGTAAAAAAATGCGAGAATATCGCGAAATCGCGCCAGAAAATGATCCCTGAGTTGATGCCATCTTTCTTCAGAGGGGATACACCAGAGCTTAAAGATGATTCACTTAATCCATTCACTTAAAGGTAAAAGGATAACTCAAGAACTATTCATATTAATGGGCAGAATTTCCACAAATGGATTGTTCATTTTTCATCAGATTCATATTAGGAGGATTATGGCCCTTGTTATTTTGTTATTGGGTATACAGTCTTGATGTTTTGGGCATTCTGTAAGGGCCTAAAGTTTCAGTAACCTGATTTTACACATATACGCCCAGTTCTGAACTTAAGTATTTTATAACCTCATAGAGGCCCAGTAATTGTTGGGTATATGTCTTTGCTTATGCTTCAGTTATTATTTGCTTACCAGGTTCTGTTATACACATATTTTCTGCTTTTGGCCATACTCTGAAACGGAATAAAGGGCTGCAGTTTGTGACACATTTCAAACGTCGGGTGACACTTGGCCGATGGGCTATTATTTACATTAGATAGTGTATTTAATAGAGATATTACAGTAATATTTGAACTTAATGGACTAACGGTTGCTACTGTTTCAAATAGCACGTTTGTTGTATTTTCTTAGACATTTCATCTATACACCCAGTAAGCATGTGTGTGATTTTAATGGCTATAAAACTGAAATTGACAGATGTTTTTTTATCATAGTTTTTATTTAAAACATAGTTTGTGGGTACACTATATTAAGGCTAAACTGAGTCTATAGCAGCAGGGTTCAATCTGGGCTGCGTTTTTACGCCAATGGCGCGCTTTGAAAGTCTTCGGCCCATTTTTGAAACTCCAGTGCGCTGCATCTATGTGAAATCCAATGCATCGGCGCTTTCTCGATTGCGTTGTGTGCCAGCATAACTTTTTTACGTAGTATAGCTTTTAGCAAGTCAGTGTTAGAAAACGCTTTCCGCAGTATGGAACTTTGAGCGCAAAGTTGCGACAACTCGGAGTGCTTGACAGGTGACTGGATATTGATTTATATTCGGCACATCAACGAATGCGCGGGAAACCAGCAATTGAAACCAGCTGTTCTAAACATGTCGGCAACATAATAAACACAGTTTTAATCAACCTGGTGATTTCTTTATTTCTTTTCTGTTGTCGGAAATTCCACCAAACAAGTGAAAATGTAGAACACGAAAAAAAAAAAACAGTGATGAAAACAACCAAATGATGGGAAAGCTGAGAATTCCTAGAGCTACAAAAAAGAATCAAAACTACTGGCTACAAAAGCCTCAGTTTCACTGGCTTCGTTACAACAATGCAAAAACAACGATAACCTGCAGTATCTGTATACAGCTAAACAAAAATAACGCTATCTACTCCTGTTGTACGGTATGTTAGAAGTAATTGGGTTTTGAAATTGCCAAAATCCTGGTTATAAGATTGGGGAAAAATAACGCTGGCCGGTTTGAAAATACTGGTGGCCCCTTTTCAAAATATTGATGGGCCACTGGCCGATTCTGACAAAATTCTAGATTGAACCCTGGAGCAGAAATAATACCTGCTGGATACATCACGTCAACAAGTTATAAATCTTTGTGATGAAGACTCCTTCAAACCCAAATATAAAAGTAATACGAGGGTTGATCCAGAAGTAATGTCACTGCAGCTGTAAAATCGTGTAGAATAAAGAAAGAACAACAAAATTTCGTATTCAAGTACCCTAATCTATTTGCATTATGGTCTGAAAATGTCATAAAAATTTAATGCACGGTATTTGAGATATCGAGATAGACAGAAGGCATGGTAACGACACGCGCCGCACGTCAATGACGTTGTGGACGTTCCAGACGAACTTCGATATTGTGTCATGTCCAAAGTAGCATATTCATTGTTCCAGCATAACACTTATGTCTGTTCATCGATTTTTTTTATCATCTTTCAATATTATTTGAACAGCCTCGCAGCTCATGTTCAAGAATTTACACAATATTCTCAATGCAAAACATCGATCTTCATATAAGGGGTCAAAACAAGATTGACGTTATTGTCTGACATCGCCATAAAGGTCTTCCGGTTTTCGAACGGTCCTCTAGCGACTCGTCTGCACCCATACAGCGCTGACTGCACCTTTACACAAGCCTCATAATCACTGTTATATCACCACATGTCCTACTAAACAGTTATCGAGACTATAATGGTGATGTTCCTAATATGTTGCAAAACCGCACATATATCCGCTGACGCATTTGTCAGAAATCAACATTTTTTACTCGGCAGTAATAAGCATTAGCACTAGCTATCGAACTTCAAACTGCAGTGACGATATTAAAGTTCCTTCAGTGGGCGGCAGAAATATATTTTGTCATCGTATCAAATTTTCATCTGATTTGGCGCGTTAGTTTGATTTTGAGTTGTGATTGCCTTTGAAAATTATGTTCATGTAATTAACGTTATTCTAACGTGCGGCGCGATGGCGTCGGTGGTATACTTTGACCGTCTATATAATTGGAACGGAAAAAGTTTCCAACTTTATATTTATTCTGTAAATCAGAACTGAATTACAGTGTAGCTTGATATAATTTTTTATAATAACGCTGCAATGAATAAGCGCGCAGTGAACTCAGTGACATTACTTCTGGATCAACCCTTGTATATCTGCTGGATACACTGTCTTACACAAATAACAAGTTATAAATCTTTGTGATGAAGACTCCTTCAAACCCAAATATAAAAGTAATATATCTGCACGATACACTTTCTTACACAAAATATAGACATGAACAATCGGTGAAAGTATGACAAAACAGCTATAAATGGTAAAATTCGGGTCCGATACAGTTCGATCCAGTTAATATACCCGATCTGGTCCGATCTGGTGAATGCCAGGCATAATGTTTGGCTTACAATGAGTTTGATATTATGAATACCACTTCTCTAAAATTGACTGGTTCTGTAAAAATTGCCGATAAAACATATCTATAAGGCAACAATAGTAAACCAGTCTGTTAGATTGGTTTTGGCAATTTTACTGATTTATTGATTCTTGGTATAAAAATGTAAACCAGACTGGATAATGATTAACAACATGGACAGGTGACGTAAAAATAAGTTATGCAAATTGAACATGTTGAAAGCAAAAATTGAAGATTGAAGATCAATGCTTCACAATGCTCCAGAGAAGAAGGGGTAACAACTTCTAACAAGGATGAATGAGAGGTAGTTTTTTGTATTTTTCAGTGAAAACATACGTTGTGACCCCTCATTAGAACCGTCTAGCCGAGAGGGTTCTAATGAGGAGTCACAACATATGTTTTCGTTGAGAAATAAAAAAGTTATCTCTTACCCGCAAAACTCCAACTTATCTGGAACTCTGAATTACTATATACATACATTATTTGTATTTTAGCTTACCTCAACTAGAAGATCAATGTTTCGTCTAAATGGATGGAGGCGGTGACACAGTGACGGTCACAGTCCGGCTTATTAAATCATTTCATCACAGAAATATTAAACACGTGGTCTTCAAAGATACCCCACTCAGTTTGACAGTGAAAGACTTCAGAGAAAAGATACTTGAAGGTATAGTAAAATTATGTTAGGGTTTTAAAATAATTTTGATTCCATGAAATTAAAAAATTGGGACATCTAAGTAAAATAATTACTGTAAGTTGTAATAAGAAAGGAATAATTTGGTTTTACACAGAGCTCTAGATAAGGGGGAGTATTTGGTGATAATTAGGGATAATTTTCCTTAATTCTGCTTAAAAACATATGTTGTGACCCCTCGTTGAGACGGTTCAGATGAGGGGTCACAACATATGGTTTCAATTAGAAATAAGGAAAATTATCCCTTATTATCATCAAATACTCCCTCTTATCTAGAGCTCTGTTTACAACGCAGTAATGTGTCCAAAAGATGCAGATGGAATGGTGAAAAGTGTAGGAGAGAGCAGTCTGATCTGGTTGCGCACTGTTTGCTCAGCCCTGTCTTTCCCTTTCACAGTATACAAAGTCATGTACACTGTGCCTTTTTCGAATTTATCCACATGTAAGAATAATACGAAGATTCTCTGATGATTCTTTTGGTCTAATTTTCACAGGGAATAATCGATTCCGCCAATTTTCGCTTCCTGCCGAGACTGTCCGTGTGAATCACGTTGACAGTCTCGGCAGGAAGCCATTTCTCAAGGACAGTAGTCTCTGCAGGAAGCAAGAGTTTGCGGACAGTCTCGGCGGAAGCCAAATATGATGGACAGTCTCTGCAGGAAGCGAAAATTGGCGGAATCGATTATACCCTGTGATTTTCTTATCTTCAGGCCTGCAACTAGCAGATGTGAGACATAGGTGTTACTTTTCTGTGTCATTGATGGCTTAAATGTTGTCCAGTTTTTTATGACAATGCAAAGACCGGCAAAACACCACATTCGACAGAAATCTTGTGATATATCTGCGTCTCGTTAGAATTGACATTTGAAGATAATTCTGAGATCCTCTGATGATCGTTCTGGGCAAATTTTATTTCTTCATTTACACATATGAGCCGTGACACGACAAAACCAACAAAGTGGCATTTACCTGGTGGAGTCTGAGCAGAGTAATAGCTGTCTGCATGGAGCTAGCTTAGACCTAGGACTGACTGTCATCCCAAATTCTGACTATCACTATTGGAGAAACCCCTATCACTATACTATTACTATCAAGGGTCTTGCATCACGATGAATCACGATACTATCACTGTCTCTGAATATTGCGATTTCTTAAGAATTCAGATGATTTCAGAAAGTCCCTTATCTCTAATTTACATACCAACTGGTTCTTTCCACTATGAGTGTAAGCCTTACCACCATCTTAACAAAAGTTTTTTTTTATGCAAAGCAGACACCTTTCAGGTTCCTAAATGATATTTGTTTGGGCATCTGCCCAGTCTGATCAGAGTCTTCACTGTGCACTTCTAAGCTATCCTTTAAGTGCACAGTGAAGACTTTGATCAGCTGGGCAGATGCCCTTGCTGATCTGAGTCTTTGCTGGGTGCACATGTCACTTCATTGATTTTGCCACGTCTCCGCTCACATAATGAGTGTATACCAGGTGTGGAGTGCTTTTGCCTAAAGCTGCTCAATAAGGATGTCTAAATGTAAGTAGTTCTTATTTATCAGAGCCTAATTATACCTCAAGCACACAAAGAATAATCAATATATTTTCTTTGTCTTCTTGATTTATCAGTCTGTTTAAAAGTGAACTTTCGCATCAACATTTTGCATTAGACCTTTTTGATTGCTCGTATATAGGCTGTGGCAGGGGCTGGGGGTATACATGAGCCCATGCTGTCGGCAGTGAGGTAAATGTATATTCAGCGAAGTTCAAATGTGGATCCACGATTCAGTTTTGCAAAATGTCATTTCAGATCTACAAACGAAGCCAGGTATTCCACCGCCATTCAGAAAGCACACTTATGGTGAGTTTTAAGATCTCTCTCTATGTAAAAGGTAAAGGTTTCCCTTAGCTTAGTGGCCATAGTGGCTGTGGGGGCTAGAGGCCCACTGTATCTTGGGCACAGCATTTGAAAGGCGGAGCCCATCCCTCTCCTTTTGTGGCCTTATCCTTCTCTTATTTGAAAAGGTACCAATTTACTGCTTGGTTGACAGAGAGTGGTTGCCAGCTGGCCAAACTCGAATTCGAACCCACAACCTTCTGCACCATAACCTAGTTGCTCTAACCACTCAACCACAGTGTCTCTTAATGATAATGAAAGCCTGTGTGCACTGGAACCCTGTTTACAGTTGGAAAGAGCTTTGCCTCCAGCAGGATTCGAATTCAGAACTGCTAGATCAGCAGGCCAGCTCTTAAACCACTGAGCTTCCAGGGCACCTAGATCTGAAGGACAAAGTTAGCAATGACAAAACATGATGTCTATTGATAGTTGACAATGTTTGAGGCTATGTACATATTTCCCTATATTTGCTGTTCTAATGCAGTTACAATATACTGGGACACATCATTGGACACCGTTCAAAATTTGTAACATTATTTCCTGACAATATACCTTCGAAAACCTGACGTCATACCCAGTGTTGCATTTCTTTGGCTGACATCTGGTTTAACCTTGCTGACAGCATTTGCTATGGGTGTAAAGTAGTTTACTTTGAAAGGTGAAACATGAAAACCTGCATTAGAATGAGGATAACTGTATCAAAAATTGTCATTTGGGGAGGTAAATTGTCAGTTTTACTGTCACAATCTGAGTTTAACGGCTCCGCTTTTGCAAATTGAGGTTAACGGCTCGGCATATGCCTTGCCATAAAACGAAATTCACGACCATGCAACCAATGATCTACATCCTCAGAGCCCTAGATAAGAGGGGTATTTGATGATAGTTGAGGTATAATTTTCTTTATTTCTCATTGAAACCATATGTTGTGACGGTTCAGATGAGGGGTCACAATATATGTTTTTATGCAGAATTAACAAAAATTATCCCTGATTATCACCAAATACTTCCTCTTATCTAGGGCTCTGCATCCTGATGAGACAATTTTGAATACAAATTGAGTTTAACAGCTCCCATCTAATTTGCATTTGAAGCTGCTTGCTAAATGCATTTTGATAAGAATTGAAGAAATTTTGAGAAGGTCTCACTTAAGTTCCTCAAATCTCACTGATTGTTGTCCAAAGCTTCTGACATGTATGTACATGTACACTGCCTATGGACCAGGAGGTAGGATATGATAAGAATGCACAGGATGACTGAGTCCTTAATGTTCACAAGTGATATGCATGTATACACATTATTTTAACTTGATCTGGCATAATGTAGAATGTTGAGCAGATGAGCTCATAGCATTGGATCACCTGAGACAATTGTGTTGGGGGTGATCCGATGGTATGAGCTCATCCACTCGACATGATACTATATACGCCAGATCAAAGTACTGTACTATTATAATAATTTGTTCATTATATACCTTAGGGAGCACCCTACCATTTATACTTGGCAGCGCTAATGCATCAACCAGGATTCGAACCAGCCCAGCAGAGGTAAATAGCTAGTTGTGAGACAAACACTACCAACTGAGCTGTTGAGGCCCACCCTTTGGCGTGTTTGTTGATGCCAGGTCACTAGTCCCGTTTCTCTGGTTCTTATTTCTGTGTTGCACTTTAAAAATGACACACCTGAAGCTGGAACTCAGACATAGCCTCATTTTAAGGGATAGTGATAAGGATTCAGAAAACAGCAGTTTGATACAGCTTTCTGTATCAGATGGCCAGAAAACAGACAGTTCAAAGGGTGTATTTATAGGTATATTATGAAAGGCATTATTATCTGTGATAACTCAGAATCATGTATTACATGTTTATTCATTTATTTCATTTTCAGATACATTAAAGATTTCACACCAGCCATTTGGAGCAAAGGTAAATACCATAAAAATTCATAGTATTCTCTGCAGAGCTCTAGATAAGAGGGGTATTTGAAGATAATTGAGGGATAATTTTTTTTATTTCTCATTGAAACTATACGCTGTGACCCCTCATCTGAACCGTCTCATCGAGACGGTTCAGATGAGTGGTCACAACATATGTTTTTATGCAAAATTTACAAAAATTATCCCTAATTATCACCAAATACTTCCTCTTATCTAAAGCTCTGAGTATTGGGACAGATAGGTCTGAGCAAACAGAACAGACCCTACTTCTAAAGGAGCAGTCTGATCAGGGTACTCACTGTTTGCCATTCTATCTGCATCTTTTAGAAGCACTACTGAATTGGAAAGCTAAACTTTCATTTTTTTTAGGATACTAAGGTAATTATTTTAGGTGCCCCATTATTTTGAATTTCTATGGTGATAGAATATATAGAACGAGTGGTTTGGCATGAAATGGAGTCTTTCTGCTTGTGTAAGTAGAGAAGACTCAGATCAGCCAATGCTTTTGCTCAGTCTGATCAGTCTCTATAGGTCAGTTAAACAAGGTACATGTATGTACATAGTAATTACGTTTTTAACATAAACTCGGGGTCTGATGTTTCTTGCCCACTATGCTTTTCTTCTGCGGGACAGTTATGTTCATGATCCCGAGGGATGACTTGAGATTTTCCGTCCTTTCAAGCAGTATTTCAGTCATATCAGGATGATGGGAGGGTGATAATGAAAGGCTGTGTATGATGGAATTCCATTTGTGGTTTGGTCTTGAACCCAGGATCGCTAGATCAGCAGGCCAGTGCTTAACCTACTGAGTTACCAGGGCTCCTGTAGTAGAAGAAGAAAGTGAAAGGCAAAGATCCTGAAGAATTTGTAGATCCATAGGCTGATCTGAATGTTGCTCATGGCATATGGCTTCATGGTCTTTGTCAGTTATGCAACAATGATACCGGGCCTGTATCACCATTAACAAATGAGATTTTCTCACAAATCTCTCTACATGCAGATGCTCACAAATTACTTGTAGATGTCACAAGTTACACTCAAAGTTGCATAACATTCAGTGTTAAAGTTATAATTGAGCCATGTCATGTGACTTCTAACAGTGTTGCAATTTTGTCATGTGATATTCAGATCATCCGTCTCATACAGGGTATTCAGAGTCCCCACTGGTGGCTCTGTGGCTTGGGTCATCTCCATAGATGGCTGATGTGACAAGCACAGACTCTGATCAGACTGCACTTACTTTGCTTGTCACCAATGCCACAATGTTAGAAATCACATGATGTGTCTTATATATCAGTGTTCTCCCCAGAAATTTCAGAAGGCATGTCGCTTTTAGCACAAAAATCAGATTTTGACTTGTTCATAAATTTTTTAAATCCTTAAATTAGCAATGTTTTGTCAAAATTAGCCTAAATTTACATTATAAATACTTTAATGATAACCCTTAATGCATTTAAAACAACTTTACTGGCTAAGAAATGAAAATAATAGCACTTTAATTAATTTTCATGGGAAATTAAGGCATGTTGCAAAGGTAATTTGATGAGGATGGCATGTTGCAGGCGACATGCCTTAATGGTCTGGGGAGATCCCTGTATATTTTAATAATGTTGCAATTTCTCTACCTTTCCTATACTTCTTAACACGAAAGGGGGACGTCAGAGTAGTTCGGTTAACCAAGTGATAAATAGGGTTAGCTGAAGCAAAATTATAGACAAGTGGGTGAGATGAGTTTCAAGGGAGATAACTTTTGTGACTTCATGTTTGCTTTCGTGGACGAAGTAAAACTAGAAAAAGTTGCGGAAAATTATGGGGGTTTGCCCAATAATCTGAACCCTTAAAGTGCTAAAAAGGACGATAGTTGAACTTGCAAACAGCGTTGATCCAGATGAGGTGGCTCATAATGAGCCATCTCATCAGGGTCCACAGTGTTTGTCCTCTCGACTTTGAATTCTCAATATCATATGGCTTTGACGAAACATTTTTAGCTCACCTGAGCAGGAAGTGCTCAAGGTGAGCTATTGTGATCGATATTTGTCCGTCGTCCGTCCGTCCGTCCGTCCCTCGTCAACAATTTCTTCAAACGACATCTCCTCCTAGACCAGTAAGCCAATTTCAAAATAATTTCACACAAATGTTTCTATTATAGCCCTGAACCAAAATTGCTAAAATGGATCCGCTCCGTTGAACAAAATGGCCGCCAGAGCTAAAAATAGAAAAACCTTTTAACAACATCTCCTCTGAAGCCAATGGATCGATTTCAAAAAAATTTCACAGAAATGTTTGGCTCATGGCCTTGAACCAAAATTGCTAAAATGGTTCCACTCCGCTGAACAAAATGGCCACCAGAGCTAAAAATAGAAATCTAAAAATAGAAAAAACCTTTAAACAGCATCTCCTCTGAAGCCAATGGCTCGATTTCAAAATAATTTCACAGAAATGTTTGACTTATGGCCCTGAACCAAAATTGCTAAAACAGTTCCACTTCACTGAACAAAATGGCTGCCAGAGCTAAAAATAGAAATAAATCTTCGAATGACACAGAGGGCACAGTTTTGATCCAATCATCATGAAACTTTGTCAGAATGTTTATCTTATTGAAATCTAGACCGAGTTTGAAACTGGGTCATATGGGGTCAAAAACTAGGTCACTAGGTCAAATCTTAGAAAAACCTTGTGTTCACTCTGGAGGGCACAGTTATAATCCAATCTTCATGAAACTGTGTCAGAATGTTTATCCTTATACAATCTAGGCTGAGATTGTTACTGGGTCGTGTGGGATCAAAAACTAGGTCACTAGGTCAAATCTGAGAAAAACCTTGTGTACACTCTAAAGGGCACATTTATGATCCAATCTTCATGAAACTTTGTCAGAATGCTTATCTATATGAAATCTAGACCAAATATGAAACTGGGCCATGTCAGGTCAAAAACTAGGTCACTAGGTCAGATCTTAGAAAAAAACATATGAATGCTATAGAGGGTACAGTTTTGTTCCAATCTTCATGAAACTATGTCAAAATGTTTATCTCCAACAAATTTAGACCAAGGGTGCAACTGGGTCATGTTGGATCAAAAACTAGGTTACTAGGTCAAACCTTAGAAAAACATTGTGTATACTCTAGAGGGCACAGTTTAGGTTCCATCTTCATGAAACTTTCTCGGAATGATTATCTTAATAAAATCTAGGCCAAGTTTGAAACTGGGTCTTGTTGGATTAAAACCTAGGTCACTAGGTCCAATCATAGAAAGTTATTGTGGCTTTATTTTGCATTGAATCTTCATGAAACTTTGTCAGAATGTTTATCTTCATGAAATGTAGGCTAAGTTTGAAACTGAATAATGTCTGATCAGAAACTTGATGGCCAGGTCGGATCCTAGAAAAACATTGTGTATTCTCTAGAGGGCACAGTTTTGATCCAATCTTCATGAAACTTTGTCAGAATATAGATTAGAAAGTGCAAAACTGCTCCAGTTGAACCATCATCAAATAGATAATCTTCCATGTTATTTCATCATAACTCAGGTGAGCGATTTAGGTCCATCATGGACCTCTTGTTTGAAATTTTCCAGACTTTTTTGGCGCTTTAAGGGTTAAAGACTTCCTTGGCTACTTTCAGACAACCGATCCAGTTATAAATACTGTTTGAAATTTTGCAGACATAAATTTTGTGTCTGCTTTTTTGGTGCCTTACTAGTTAAAGACTTCCTCTGCTATTTTCAGACAACCGATCCAGTTATTAACAAAGAGAATGATGAGTTGATTCTACAAGACGACAAGACCTTGGCAGAATCAGATATAGGTAGGTGGCCCACAGCTTCAGATGCCTGTTTTTTTTTTGTTTTTTTTTTGGGGGGGGGGGATAGACAGACTTTTCAATCCAACCAAAATTATCCAAAATGTATAAAATTTAAATCTGTTATGTGTAACTCAACAATTAGATGGGTTTTTCTCTTCTGAAACAATCTCAAAAATCTAGATCCATCTTGTAAGGGGTAGCTTGTAGAATGGAAAGGCTCTGCCGTACGACGTACATCCATCCACAATTTCAAACGACTTCTCCTCTGAAACCCCTGGGCCGATTGTGACCAAATTTCATATGTAGCCTCCAGGCGTCTTAGGAACAAAAAGATGTTCAAATGGTCCTGGTCACATGACCAACATGGCCGCCACACTCATATATGGTAAAGACCTTTAAAAATCTTCGTCTTCAGAACCAATAGGCCGATGGCCTTGAAACTTGATATGTGGCATCAGATACTCGAGTACCACCAAGATTGTTCAAATAATGACCTTGGGCTGACCTTGACCTTTTTACGGCAAGGTCAAATGTAGGAAAATGAGAGAATGTAAGGGTTCTTGGAAAGTTTTCAGATTTTTGCCCAAGATTGTTCAAATGATGACCTTGGGTTGATGTTGACCCTTTTTACAGCAAGGTCAAATTTGTTTTCTGATGCTTTTGTATGGGAAAATGCTAGAACATACGATTTCTTGGAAAGTATTGAAGAATTTGGCCTAAAAATTGTAATATACAGTCATCTTAATGGGTACATGAAGATTTGTAAGTACAAGAGGTCAAGGTCATTCTTTGACCTTTGACCCAGCACTGTTATAATTTGACATTTTCAAAGATCTCCTCAAGAGACACAGGGCAAATTGTAAACAAATTTCATACAGAGCCTCCAGGGGCTGAGGGAACGAAAATTTGTTCATACAGTCTAGGTCACATGTCCAACATGGCGGCAATAGCCATATATGGTAAAAACCTTTAAAAATCTTCTTCTCCAGAACCAATTGACCAACAGCCTTGAAACTTGGGAGTACTACCAAAATTGTTCAAATTATGACCTTGCACTTACCTTGACTTTTTTTACGGCAAGGTCAAGTATAGGAAAATGAGAGAACGAAAATGTTCATAGAAAATTTTGCAGATTTTTGCCCAAGATTGTTCAAATGATGACCTTTGGTTGACCTTGACCTTTTTTACAGCAAGGTCAAATTTGCTTCTGATGTTTTTATATGGGAAAAAGCTTAAATGTAAGAGTTCATGGAACTTGTATAAATTTTTGGTGCAAAAGTTAATACATACAGTCAAATTAATGAGTACATAAACATTTTTTAGCAATAAAGGTTAAGTTCATAATTTAACCTTTAACCAATGTGTCCCATATTTGACAGTTTCTAACTATCAGGTTTGTTCAAATGATGGCCCTAGTTTGCTGTGTGACCATTTTACATAGGTGAGCGATTCAGGGCCTCATGGCCCTCTTGTTTAAATTTTGCAGACATAAATTGTATTGTCTTCTTTTTTGGTGCTTTAAGGATTAACTGATTTACTGCTAACAATTACGCTGTTTTCAAAGCACAGACAAGTTTTTAAATTTTACAGACATAAATTGTATTGTCTGCTTTTTTGGTGCTTTATTAAAGGTTTAAATGATTTTAATACTGCTTACAGTTACACAGTTTTCAAAGCACAGATGGGTGATGGATTTGACATGCTGACAACAGCCATCTTGTACAGAAAATATTGGACTGAAAAAGCCCTTTACCACGGTGGTAATACCATTTTAGCTGCCTATGCTGTTGACAGAGATGATACTGTACAAAGTGGCTTTCGACAGAGCTCTAGATAAGAGGGAGTATCTGATGATAATTAAGGATAATTTTTCTTATTTCTTGTTGAAACCATATGTTGTGACCCCTCATCTGAACCGTCTCGTCGAGACGGTTCAGATGAGGGGTCACAACATATGTTTTTATGCAAAATTAACAAAAATTATCCCTAATTATCATCAAATACTCCCTCTTATCTAGAGCTCTGTTTCGACCATGAATTCGGTCGTAAGCATTACCATTAACGGTAAATGACCAATGGTTAATTACTGCCAACCAAGCTGGTACTGCTGTTGATTGTTTTGGTTGACAGCCACGTTTTGCACATATGGTAATTGACTGGTTCGGTTGACAGCACAGGTAGGAAAATTGGTATTACCCCCGTGTTTACACTCAGACGTAAATCAGATTTAGGCCTGTCATGATATGATTAGTACATGTGCAGTACATTTTAAGAACATCTTATATACACACTCCATACCAGTCCAGTGCCGGGCCGGGTAGCGCAATCGGTAGGGCACCTGACTCGTAAGTCAGAGGTCCTGGGTTCGAATCCCGGTCTGGCCACATACTTTCGTTTCTCCTTCCGCTGATTCAAGAAGGGCAGTTGTCAGTTACTGGCGAAAGTATGTGCACTTAGTACTGGTTAACCGCTTAGGAGGTCTAAGCCTGCCCAGGAATAGTGTGGTTAGGTTAACTGACCGTCCTGACATGACCTTAGTTGTTTACCGTGGACGTTAAGCATCAAATCAACCAACCAACCATACCAGTCCATCTGGAATATACTCAATGCCAGTCACCTCAACTTTTTTCTCAACCATTTTTACCAAGGGGAACAACTTTCTTGACTTCCTGTTTTATTCCCTGAAGGACAAAGCCCTTCCAAAATGGAGTCTACTCTTAAAGAAAAGTGTTTGCTCCCAGAGGAGCTAAGGACCTCTGACAGTATCAATGCATATTTGCCCATTTTTCGACAAATTACTGCACCTTCCTCGGGCAGCAAAAGTTGAAATATTTGACATTAATATGTAGCCTTGTGTACTATAAAGACATTTTAACAGTGATTTTGAAAAATTATCATGCCTCTAGATTAACATAGACCAGTTTTATCAAGAGGGGTATGTGAATTTTTCAGTCTCTGAAAATAGGTCCATTTATTTGGTTTTCTAAGATATCGAAATCTTAATTGATAACTATGCTAAAACTGACATACACACTACTGTTACTGATATTATGCAATATTTTTCCAGTACTAAGGCCTTTAGCCTATTTTTAGATATAAAGGGTGTAAGTACCCCACCCACTTTTTCAGTTTTTCAGCTGTAGACTATCTTTTCCCCCCGTGCCTCAGCAAGCCACTCACATATAATGTGTATTATGATAGTACACACATACATGCAAAGTGGCTAGCTGAGGCACGGGGGGAAAAGTATCTTTAAAAAACTTTTCCTGTTTCCATTATTTTTAATTATAAAATTTGGCTTTTTCCACCAAAAATTGAAGCCTATGTGCAAAATAATCAGAAAGTACATTAATGGCCAGTTAGGGGAAGTTGAGAGCAACAAATTTCAAGAGAAATTCTTGGGTATATCAAAAATTTAATTTTGACTATTTTTATAGGCAAATTAACATTACAACCGTCAGAGGTCCTTTATTCCTTTCACAGTTGACAATTAATGAAAAGGGAGGCAAAAATGGAAGAGTTGTTTCCCCTGAATCTTTATCCGTTCACCGTAAGGTAGACGAATACTGAATAGAAAATATTGGCGGGGCATTCAAACCATTATACTGTATAAATAACCCAAAGAGCTATAAAACATTCGGATAAGAAAAAAAACAATTTTCACTTTTATTTTCCTAAAAAACAATATTTTGTATTTCTACATACTTTTTTACACCTTTTCCATTAAAATTCATATCTGTAGCACATGAATGCACTTTCATCTCAGCAAATCATATAATCTGTAATACAGGATATTTGAAACAAACTGGTAACAAAAAATTGCAGTTTTCTTGTTAATAAGTATATTTATACATTCTTTAAAAAAATGCAAGAAAATTGAATTTCATGAAAAACGTCATGAAAATTATATTCAATCGATGGGGCAAGCTTATGCATATTATTTTAGCAAAACTTACATTGTATGTTAAGGAATAAAACAAAAAAACAAAACATTTCACTGTTTTGTTTCCTAGAAAAACAATGTTTAAGTTCAAAAATATCCCTAAAACAGACTGCCTAAAGTCTGCACCTGCTGCAAGCACAGCCAGTTTATTTTCCTGTTATTCAGTTCTACCATAGAGTAATGTCGACAAAAATGCGCAGATGAAATGGAAACTGTGAAGATCTTGATCATTCTGGTTCCTAAGGAATAGTCTGATCTCGGTTTCCACAGTTTGTACAGACCTATGTGCCCGAAAACTTAGGATCTTTACAATAGATATTGTTAGTGTGTGTTATAACTGTATAAACTCCACAGGTCATCGATTTGATGATGAACAATATTCTGTTTCGTTTTTTAAACAAGTAAGAACAGAGTCGTTCCATATACGTCCACCTTCAAGTGGACTGGCTTGACTTGCATCATGACTGACATGGATTAGATTTGTTTATACCATAAAAAATCTAAAAATTGGGAGGACTAAAATAATAACAGTACCGTAATGACCCTAAAATTTTGGACACCCGAAAGTCTGACAGTTATTGTTGAAAAATTCATTAAAACAGAAGTTGCATAGTGAAAGGCAGAAGTTGTAGACCCTGTTCAAACTGCTCCTTCAAGAGCAGTTTGATCTGGGTCTACAATGTTTGCTCAGACTTGTCTGTTTGAATATTTAGGGTGATTACGGTATTCATCCTGAAAATAGAATAGTTTGAATTTACAGTGCAGTAATGCATGTAGAAGATGCAGATGGACTAGCAGACAGTGTAGGTCCTGATGAAACTGCTTCTGAAGTCTTATCAGTGTCAACAGTGTACGCCCTGATCAGACAACTGCTGAAGAAGCAGTCTTATCAGTGTCAACAGTGTACGCTCTGATCAGACAACTTCTGAAGAAGCAGCCTTATCAGAGTCAACAGTGTATGGCTGATCAGACAACTGCTGAAGAAGCAGTCTTATCAGAGTCAACAGTGTACGCCCTGATCAGACAACTTCTGAAGAAGCAGCCTTATCAGAGTCAACAGTGTATGCCCTGATCAGACACTGCTGAAAAAGCAGCCTTATCAGAGTCAACAGTGTACGCCCTGATCAGACAACTGCTAAAGAAGCAGTCTTATCAGAGTCAACAGTGTATGCCCTGATCAGACAACTGCTTAAGAAGCAGTCTTATCAGAGTCAACAGTGTATGCCCTGATCAGACAACTGCTGAAGAAGCAGTCTTATCAGAGTCAACAGTGTATGCCCTGATCAGACAACTTCTGAAAAAGCAGCCTTATCAGAGTCAACAGTGTATGCCCTGATCAGACAACTGCTGAAGAAGCAGTCTTATCACAGTCAACAGTGTATGCCCTGATCAGACAACTGCTGAAGAAGCAGTCTTATCAGAGTCAACAGTGTACGCCCTGATCAGACACTGCTGAAGAAGCAGTCTTCTCAGAGTCAACAGTGTATGCCCTGATCAGACACCTGCTGAAGAAGCAGTCTTATCAGAGTCAACAGTGTTGGCAGTGATCAGACTGCTCCTTGGTCTTCACTGTTTGCTCAGACTTACCTGTGTTGTATTTAGATTCTTGTAACAACCCCCCCCCACCCCAACCTCATAGGAATCTGTCCCAATACAGTCAAATCTCGATATCTCAAACACTGATAGCTAAAATTATCCCTGATATCAAGGAATCTAGTGTAAGCATATTCCATATTTTTATTTAAATTTTAACTTCTGTTTATCTCAAACTTCTGATATCTCAAAAGTAAATTCTCTGATCCCAGAAAATTTACTTGAGATATCAGTAGTTTGGTATGAGATTCGACTATGAGATATCAAGAGTTGACTGTACTTAGTATTTTGTGATGTAAATAAATGTGTGTTCTCATGTATTCTTTCAGTAAATGAGACTGAGATATCATTCTTCAATCTGAGAGAGTATAGAGAATATCAGCTAAATCCAGAACTGACTTGGTGATCTTAGGGGAAACAGTCAAGTGAGGGAAACTGTCAAGTGACTAAGTGATCTTTGAGGAAACGATAAAGAGACTTGGTGATCTTAGTGGCTTGGTGAGCTTTAGAAACAATCAAGTGACTTAATAATCTTAGGCGAAAGTATCAGGTGACTTAGTGATCCTAGGGGAAACAGTCAAGTGACTTAGTGATCTTAGGGGAAAAAATGGTATGAGATTCGACTATGAGATATCAAGAGTTGACTGTACTTGGTATTTTGTGATGTAAATAAATGCGTGTTCTCATGTATTCTTTCAGTAAATGAGACTGAGATATCATTCTTCAATCTGAGAGAGTATAGAGAATATCAGCTAAATCCAGAACTGACTTGGTGATCTTAGGGGAAACAGTCAAGTGAGGGAAACTGTCAAGTGACTAAGTGATCTTTGAGGAAACGATAAAGAGACTTGGTGATCTTAGTGGCTTGGTGAGCTTTAGAAACAATCAAGTGACTTAATAATCTTAGGCGAAAGTATCAGGTGACTTAGTGATCCTAGGGGAAACAGTCAAGTGACTTAGTGATCTTAGGGGAAAAAGTCAAGTGATCTTTGGGGAAACAGTCTATTGACTAAGTAATCTTAGGGGAAACATTCAAGTGACTTACTGATCATAGGGGAAACAATCAAGGGCACTGTGATCATTGGGGAAACAGTGGAGTAACTTAATGATCTTAAGGGGAAATACTCAAATGACTTTGTGAGCTTAGGGGAAACAGTCAAGAGCTTTAGTGAACTTAGAGGAAACAATCAAGTGACTGTGATCTAAGGGGAAACAGTCAGGTGGCTTAGTGATCTTAGGAGAAACAATCAATTGACTAAGAGATCTTAGGGGAATTAGTTGAGGGACTTAGGGATCTTAGGGGAGTCAGTTGAGTGACAAATCTATATTAACTTTAGTCAAAATTAATTCAAAATGGTACTCTTGCCACAGCAAGGCCATAACCTATAAACTGCAAGTGCGTGAAGAAATCAAGAGCGCAGAAAGAGGGGAAAATTCCAGTCCAGTATGTCTTTCCACAGAGCTGTTGGTGGTTGTGGCAGCACAGCACTTGGAAGAAATGCCACAAACTTCATGTTTCGTAACTTACGAAATTCAATTCTTTCAATCCAGAATACTGGTAACACACTTCACAGAGAAATTCAGCATGCTAAGGTGAGCAATGGTTCAAATAGGAAGACCTTAAGAGCATCAGTGAAGGCTCAAAATGAAGATCTTCCTAAAACTAAAATCATCAGAAACAAAACTTTGACATCAAAGAAGAAAGGTACTGCTGATGATCTTAAAAAACTAACTAGAAAAGCAGACATCAGGTCAGTTGACAAAGGTGTAGAAGAGAAATGGGATTTCTTCAATAGCACCAGGCCAAATGTCAAGGAAATAGAAGACGCTAAAACTCGTGATATATTCAAACCAGTAGAGGTATCAGCCAGGAGAGATACTGTCGGCCTTGACATTGGAGCAGAACTCACGGGGAGCAAAATTCATAGACGTGACTTGCTAAATGTGCTGGCTGAGTTCTGTAACCAGTCTAAAACACAGATCCTGGCAGCAGAGCATGGTCTAGATGTAAATCTGTTTCAGAAATCATTTAATCAATTTCGACGCTATTGTGTGGAAACAGATGAGCTGCCAGTGGAGTTACATATTACCTTCAGTGATATCCTTGCTGGGGCAGGACATGTTGATGACATTTTTCCATATTTCCTACAACACGCTAAAAAAGTATATCCACATCTTGAGTGTATCGAAGACCTGAGAAAAATTAGTGATCTTACAGAACCAGCACAATGGTACCCAATGGCAAGAAATTTGAAAAGAAAGATAATTTATCATGCTGGGCCCACTAACAGTGGTAAAACCTACCATGCCCTTAAGAGGTTTGTAGAGGCCAAGTCAGGAGTATATTGTGGGCCGTTACGAATGTTGGCAGTAGAAGTGTTCAATAAATGTAATTTGACGAAAACACCTTGTGATTTGGTGACAGGTGAAGACAGGAGACAGGCCAACCCTGAGGGTCCTGCTGAACATGTGGCATGTACTGTTGAGATGACTAATATTAGTAAACACTATGAAGTAGCTGTTATAGATGAGATTCAGATGTTGCGAGACCAGTCCAGGGGCTGGGCCTGGACTAGGGCCCTTCATGGTATCTGTGCTGATGAAGTGCACTTATGTGGAGAGGGCTCTGCTCTAGATATTGTTAAAACTATGGCTGAGCTTTGTGGAGACTCATTTGAGATGAGAGGTTACAACAGATTAACTAAACTAACAGTATTGGATAAAGCCATAGGCAATCTTGGCAATGTTCGACCTGGTGACTGTATTGTATGTTTTAGCAGGAAGGACATTTATTCTCTCACATGGAATCTTGAAGCTCTTGGTCACCAGTGTGCTGTTATTTATGGAGGATTGCCACCAGGTACTAAGTATAACCAAGCTGAGAAGTTTAATGATCCGGAAGATCCCTGTAATGTTCTAGTTGCCACAGATGCAATAGGAATGGGCTTGAATTTGGCCATAAAAAGGATCATATTTAATTCTGTTTATCAGTCAATCACTAAAGATGGAGTAAAAGAAAGAGAGCTCATATCTACATCTCAGGCCTTGCAGATTGCTGGGCGAGCTGGCAGGTATGGTACGAAGTATGAGTTAGGGGAGGTGACAACATTCAACAAGGCTGACCTGCCTGTGTTGCAGCAAATTCTTGCTGGTACGGTGGCTCCGATAGAACAAGTAGGGCTTCACCCAACCGCTGATCAAATAGAAATGTTTGCCTACCACTTACCAAAGGCCACGCTATCGAATTTGATAGATATCTTTGTGCACCTATGTAAAGTCGATCATCAAAATTATTTCATGTGTAACATGACAGATTTCAAGCTTCTGGCTGACATTGTTGAACCAATTCCACTCCCTCTCAATGTCCGCTATGTGTTTTGCTGTGCGCCAATATCAGTACAAGAAAGCCTTATTTGTAATGCGTTCCTGAAGTTTGCACGTCAATACAGCACAGGGCATCCACTCACTTATGAGTGGTTAATTGATTTGTTGAATGCGCCGTTCAAGCCACCCAAAACATTGACTGATTTAATGTTGCTTGAGCAAGCCTTTGATGTATTTGACTTATACCTGTGGCTTGGATATCGGTTTCCTGATATGTTTCCTGACATGGAATTTGTAAGAGAAGCACAGGCTGAGCTGGATTATGTGATCCAGGCAAGTGTCGATGCTATAACTGATCTCTTGAAAGATCAGGCAAAAACTGGTAGAAAAGCAGTTACCATTGCGTCAGAAAAAGAATATGCCAAATCTAAACAGCCGTTGAAGGTCAGTAGCAGTGTGCCAGCAAGAAGAAAATCAAGTAAAGAATTGAAAGTGGAAAACATCAAAAATCAGAAAATGTTGCAGACTAATTCAAACCTCGGAAGGTTCAAGCCTCGGAAGATCTCTTCAGCGTCATCACTAAACCGTCTTTTTGAAAATCTGGATGAAAGAGAAACAGACAATTTGAATTCTGCAACTTGTGACCCAGCTGAAGCAATAGAATATACTTCTGAAGTAAAGGCAGAACAAAGACTACAGTATGAAGGAAGGACTGATAAGTTTCCTGAACATGTTGAGGAAACAAAGACAAAACAAAGTACTGAAACTGAACAATATAGTCAGCAATCAACAGATCAGTTTAAAATAGAAGATACGGAAAAAGTACACAGAGCAAATGTTAAAAGCGAAAAAGGCATTTCTGCTTTTGAAACTTCGAGTGAAATCTACAGTAAATTTGAAAGAGACACACAAAAAGAAGAAAAGCAAGAACCTACTTTGACAGCTGTGAATGCCTCCCCTAAAGAAGCTGAAATTGAAATGGAAAACAAGACGAGAAGTGTCAAGCTATTAAAAGAAGAAGTGGATAAATCTGCTTTGAGTGAATCCCTTAAAAAGGCTCTAAGTAAAACTGAAAGAAAGGAAATTAAGGCAGTACCATATAGAAGGGGAAAATTAACAAGAGCCCTTCTTGAGAATAAAATACTTACAGAGGAGATGCTGATCGCACTTCAGAAAGAACATGAGCTGTCATATAAAACAATAGATACCAAAACTGACCAGGAATTACCAGATGAAACAGAAGATTGTGAAAGTGATAAAGTGTTGTCAGCTGAAAATGCTATTAAAGATGTACCTGTTACTGTTCTGTCTGATTCACTGGCCAAAGATATCACCAGTCTCAGAAATGCTACTATACAATCTTTCCCGGGAGCAAAAATCTCTCATTTTCGACAACTTATTGCTTCTAAAAAGGCTAGTATTTCCTACAAACATACTATCCTTTTAATAGATGTTCCTCCATATGACAAGTTACACAGAATTATGACTCATTATGAACACTTGGTTACATTTATTAAATCAAACTCAAACACCAATCTGTATATTTCTGCCATAATTCCAGGTGAGGTTGATAGACCAGGTGTATCAGAAGGAAAAGGATTGGAAATGAATCGTAGACTGAGAGCTTTATGTGACAGACACAATGTGAAATATTTAAGTACATATGACATTAATCCTGTTTATAAAAAATATGCCAAAATATTTGATGTTAATGATGGAGAAGTACATTTAAATTCAGAAGGTGTGAACAGATTGCAAGTTTTTTTGGGAGCAACAGTAGCAAAAATTTTGGAAGAAGCAGTAGCTAACTTAAGATAATCATGTTTTCTGTTTGCCCCAAGCTACCTATGTATGGATAGAGCTACCTCTTCCTATGCATAGATAGAGAAGAATCTCAGAAGGGGAGATTTTTCTGGGCAAGATTCTAGCAGTGTGTTTAGGTATGAGCCACAATACGACAAAACCCACAAAAAGTGGCATGTGTGGACATCCACCCAGTCTGATCAGAGTATTGGCTGTTGATAGGAGGTAGCTTAGACCCATAGCTACTCTTTAAGCACAAGCAAAATTTCCGATCAGACTGTGTTGATTCCCAGGCTGATCTAAGTCTTTGCTTGGTGCACATGCCTCTTTTTAGCTCACCTGGGGCCGTATTCATAAAGCCACTTAAATCGTTGCTATGCTGTTGCTAAGGGTAAATATCTATAAAGGAGATTCCCTACAACTATGAAATTTGGTCTGGAGGAACAGTCTTTGTAAGACTGTTCCTCCAGAGCGAATTTCACAGTTGTAGGGAATCTCCTTCAAAGAAATTTAGCCTTAGCAACAGCATAGCAACCACTTAAGTCGTTTTATGAATACGGCCCCTGAGCTAACGCTCACAGGTGAGCTTTTACTATAGCCATGGTCCATCTTCCATCCGTCCATCTTCCACCATTTTCAAAGATCATGCTCTCTAAAACTGCTTGGCCTTTCAAAGCCAGATTTTATATGGAGCCCCAGTGGGATAGGGGAACACATTTTTTTGAGGACTTTTGTCACATGACCAAGATGGCCACCACGCCCATATAATAATGGTAAAAACCCTTAAAAAATCTTCCGCTTCAGAACCAAAAGACCAATGACCTTGACACTTGGTATGTATCATTTAGGACTCCAGCTCATCATAGTTGTTCAAATGATGACCATAGGTTGACCACTGCCTAATTTATGGCAAGGTCAACTGTGGTATATGCTTTTATATTGGGAAATGCTTAAACAGTAGATTTCTAAGAAACTATTGAAGTCTTAGGTATAATATTTAGTGTAAGTAGTTAACTAAATGATCATATGAAGATATGATGTTGTGAAAGGTCAGGGTCATTCTTTGACCTTTGTTCAAGGTCACTGAGATTGTCCCCTGTCAGCATTTCAAATGTCTTCTCCTCTAAAGTCTTTCGGCTAGTTGACACCATGTTTTGTGTGGAGTCTTCCATGCCCAGGGAGACAAAAATTTGTTCAGGTGGTCTTGGTAACATGACAAAGATGGCTGCCATGCCCTTATATGGTAAAATGCTTATACAGTGAATTTCTCATAACTATATAAGTCTAAAGTATAATATTTAGTATGGTTAATTAATGAGCAGATGAATATATTATATTACTGAAGGTCAAGTTCATTCTTTGACCTTTGTTCAAGGTCACTGAGCTTATTATATTGCTAAAGGTCAGGGTCATTCTCTGACCTTTATTCAAGATCACAGAGATTCTGTCATCCATCAAAATTAATTTTCAAACACAGTCCTATATTTTCCCCAGCTCTGCTTCCAAACCGTGAATGTAAACAAACACATTTGCCTGTTAATTCCCATGTGATTAATGGTATTGGAGATCAAAGGTTATGTATATGCCAGGGAAAGTGAAGTTCTGAACATCTCCTCTGAAGCCACTGGTCAGATTGAAGCCATATTTCATGTGGAAGCTCCATGAGTCAGTGGAACAAAAGTTTGTTCAGATAGTCATGTTCACAATACCAAGGTGGCTGCAATGCTCATATATGATAAAACACTTCAAAAATCTTCTTCTCCTGAACCTAAAGGTCAATGATCTTCAAACTTTATATTTAGCATGGGGGACTTGGGCCGTGCAAAGTTTGTGCAAATGATGACTCTGCTCTGACATTGACATAATTGAGCCGCGACACGACAAAACCAACAATGTGGTTGTGCGCCCAGTGCAGACTCAGATCAGCCTGGACATCCGCCCGGTTTGACCAGACTCTTCGTTAAGTGCTCAAAAGGTAGCTAAGGGTCTAAGCTACCTCTATGCGGACAGCGAAGACTCTGATCAGACTGGGCGGATGCCCAGGCTGATCTGAGTCTGCGCTGGTTGCACAACCTCATTGTTGGTTTTGTCGTGTCGCGGCTCATTTATGGTAAGTTCAAGTTTGGTACGTTATGCGTTTGCTTGGGAAAAGGCTTAAAAATGGATTTTTCAGAAACTGTTCAAGTCTGAGGTGTAATATTTGGTATATATGGCTAACTAAATGAGCAGATGAAGACATTTTGTTGTTAAAAGTCAAGGTCATACTTTGGTCTTTGTTGTATGTTACAGAGATTCTGTTGCACTGGCAAAAGTATGTGGACTTAGTACTGGTTAACTGCTTAGAAGGTCTAAACTTGCCCAGGAATAGTGTGGTTAGGTTAACTGACCGTCCCAACATGACCATAGCTGTTTACCCTGCATGGACATTAAGCATCAAACCAAATTCTGTTGTCCATGAACATTTTCACAAGACACATTTCTTTTGCCTGTTGACAGTAAGGTCTCGGGTGAGCTGCAGGACCACTGGTCCTCTGGTTTGGTTTTGTCATGTCGTGGCTCTTATTCCATTTGAGTACTGTATACGCGGTAATTTTTGTGGGGTTCCATTTTTCGCGGTATTTTGCGGTCACTTTGAAACCGTGAATATTAAAAATCGCGAAATAATTTCCTGTTTCTGACAAAGTATCTTCAATAGACACTGTGTCCATATATTGTTTTTTCCGTTTGCTTCGGTAGTTGCTGCTACTTTTCACTTGAGCCAGTTCTGTCATTAACCTGCGGCATGCCGCATGTTAATGAAAGAACTGACTCAAGTGAAAAAGAAATAAATTTTTGCTTTTAGAGCATGAAGTTAAACGCGAAAAATAAGAATAGCGAAAAATTAATATTTATGTTTTTGTCCCTTAACTTTTTAAACCGCGAAAATTTGAGCCTGCAAAAATTAATGCATATATGGTATTTCTTTAGTGTCAGACTGACTTGTGTGTGTTTTGCTCAGACATCTGGACTAGGTTGCTACAGGTAAATTCTTCAGTTATTAGTTTAAACAATGTTTCATTCAGATGAATCAGTGTAAATGTAGTAACACAAAAGACATATAGCAGAATTCGATAGGCTTTGCAACTTATAGACATCTCCCAACTTATAGACATCTCCTAAATTCTTCACTAATGTACTAACCACACAATGTTTTTGGATTGGAACTTAAACTACCTTAATGTGCTTAAATATTGGGACACCTAAAATCATCAATTTTCCATTTGGAACATTTAAGCACATCAGGTAAACGGGACAATGTTTGTGATTGCACAACCCGCAGGGTTGCACTATAATCAGTATGTGAGTCCGTCCGTCTGTCCGTTATCAGCGAAATCGCTTATAACTCTTGAACCGCATTCTATATTTTGATAAAATTTTGCATACTTATACATGTCAACATTATCTAATGACTCGCATGCATGACTGTCTTTTTTGATGGACGAGGCTTTGCTGAGCACAAGTTGAAAATTTACGGTCATGTAGTGAAAATGCTCATTACTCTTGAATCCCGTGGTATTTATGGTTCAAATTTTGTATACTTATGTATTTTAACATTGTCCAGCCACCGGCATGCAAAACGGTGACGAAAGTCTAAACAGTATTGCACGACCCACAGGTGTGCACTTTAATCGCTATGCAAGTCCATCAGTCTGTTTGTCCTTCCGCTGTAGTCAGTGAGTGAAATTGCTCACAATTAACTCTTAACCACATGGTGTAGTTTGATAAAAATATGCATCATTCTACAAGAAATGACCAATTTCATTTCCATACATTCCTTCTGGCACCAGAAACTGATTATTCTACATTCACTACGGGTTGTGCACATTACCATCAGTTGATTCTGGGTCAGTTGTGGACAAAGCAGAAGTGTTGGCTTTGGGCTTTGGTTAACTTATCTGTAGAGCTGCAGATAAGGGATGACGGATAATTCAGAGATAATTTTTCTTATCTCTTATTAAAAATTTATCTGTGACCCCTCATTAGAACTGTCTTGGCGAGAAAATTCTAATGAGAGTTCAATTCTAATGAGAGTAAACAACATAGGTTTTTATGGAGAAATAAGGAAAATTATCCCTTTTATGCCTTCTTATCTGGAGCATGATTAACCCATTGCATTCTGGGTATTTTTGTCGTCTGCTGAAATTGTCGTCTGCATCAAAAATCAAGAATATTTTGACAATATTGGTCTAACTCTTGTAGAAATGATGTCTAGGCAGCAAACAGTTTGGATCTCAGATCAGGCCCCACGTTTGTGGGGCCTGATCTGGATCCAAACTGTTTGCCCAGATACCCCTTAAGGGGTATCCCGAATGGAATGGGTTAAGCTGTTTTTGTCTCGCCTGCGAAGCAGAGGCGAGACTTATGTATTGCATTTCCGGTGTCTTTGGCGGCGGCTTAAACTTTGTCGAGTTTTCGTGTTTAGGTCATAAGCGCTGACAGGCGAGACACCACATTCTGCTGAATTCTTGTTAGGGAGAGATTTTATGTGCTTTTTAGATCGCCTGTACGAAAGGCATCAAAGTCCATACTGGACATTTTTGTCAACCCATGAATAAATTGACTTGATACTTTGGTTATAATCAGATTTGGTCCAAAGTTTTACCCAATACCACCCCGACACTGCTTGGTGACCTTGAAGTCAAGGTCATGGACTTAGAAATTTTACGTAAAATAGTTTGGTCAAGGGCTTATAGTACGTAAAAGACTATGCAGCAGGCACATGACGTCGAAATGACTTCGTATTTACATTGATGCCACGTTGCATCCACTTCACTATGACGTCATTTCGTCACGTTATGTGCCTGCTGGGTAGTCTTTGGTTAAGACTTATAGTGTCATAGTCACACCTACAACCAGCTGAAGTAACAACAGATGGCTACAGTGATCTATGTGTGTTAGAAAAGTCAGTTTTTGCTACGTTCAGTCAACCGTTAAATACATGGTCCACATAGCCCAATATGCATCTCTGTTTTCATTAGATCTTCCCCAGACATATCTATAGAGCAAGTCTGAAGACTAACCCAATTTAAATTGCTGATTTCAGCAGAACTTCCCCAGATGTATGTACCAGATCTGGGGAAGTTCTGCTGAAATCAGCAAATTAATGTAAATTGGGTCATGACCAATATTTCATGGTTGATTGAACATTGAAAAAATAATTTTCTATTGCATTTAGCTCAGATTCTGAGTAACAACAAGGGTTAGTCTTCAGACTTGCTCTATAGATATGTCTGGGGAAGATCTAATGAAAACAGAGATATTTGGCCATGTGGACCATGTATTTAACGGTTGATTGAACGTAGCAAAAACCATTTACCTGCTATGTTTATTTTAGTTTCTAAGTAATCTCAATGGCTAGAGTTGTCAAATTTGCTCCATAGATATGTCTAGGGAAGGTCTACTGAAGGCAGTGATGCATATCTGGCTTTGAGCTATATTTCATGGTACAATGATTTTTACCGTACATCATGAAGATTATTTAATTTAGGAACATGCATATCCCATGACCTATATTTCATGGTTTATTTTACATAAAAAATAATCACCTGCTGCATTAAGCTCAGTATCTAAGTAACCACAAAAGCTAGAACCTTTGAACTTGCTCCGTGGATAAATATTGGGAAGATAAACTGAAAGCATTGATGCACATTGGCCCATGACCTATATTTCATGGTTTATTGAACATAGAAAAAATACTCACCTGTTGGGTTTAGCTCATTGTCTAAGTAACCATAAGGTATAGTCTTAAAACTTGCTTCATAGATTTTGGAACGATCTGCTGACTGCAGCAATGCACATGGAGCTGTGAGCTATATATAGAGAATACTATGCTAGTGTTTTTTTATATCAAGTATATCAGGCGAGACCAGAAACATCGTCCAACGTGTTTCTGGTCGTGTTTCTGGTCGAGCCTGATAAACTTGATATCAAAAGGCACTAGCAGGGTTTTCTATTTATCATGCATCATTAGAAGATTTTATGGCGTAAAAAGAGTCACACAAATGAAAAGCAAACCCAGTTTTGTCCGAACTTGTTTAAGTCGCAAATGCATTGTGACGTAAGTTTGTGATGTCATTTTACCAATTGAACACTGTTATCATGGCCAAGGTCAGTTTGTAGCCAATCTTCTTCAGAGATCGCTTCATAAGGCATTGCCTGATTACATTCGCGCAAGCATAGTTTTTAAGTGAGATTATATCACATCATGTTATCATACCCCTGTTATCAGGTGAAGTTTGTAGCAGATGCACGATAATTCATGGTACAGTGATTTTGCCTTGTATCCTGAAGACTGTTTGATGTGAATCAGCATGATTCTTGTGATAATCACCAAGTATGACCCATATGTTTTGCCTCAACAGTAGGTCACAGTGACCAGTATTTCATGGTTCCCAGTGACTAAATGGCTTTATCTTGAAGACTATTTGCTATACAAACATGATTGCTTTTTTAGCTCGCCTGAGCACGAAGTGCTCAGGGTGAGCTTTTGGGATACCGTGATGTCCGTCGTACGTCCGTCCGGACGTCCGGACGTCCGTCCGTCCGGACGTCCGTCAACTTTTGCTTGTGTACACTCTAGCGGGCACAGTTTCGATCCAATCTTCATGAAACTTTGTCAGAATGTTTATCTCCATAAAATCTAGGCCAAGTTCGAAACTGGGTCATGTCGGGTCAAAAACTAGGTCACTAGGTCAAATCTTAGAAAAACCTTGTGTACGCTCTAGAGGGCACAGTTTTCATCCAAAGTTCATGAAACTTTGTCAGAATGTTTATCCTCATAGTATCTAGGACAAGTTCGAAACTGGGTCACGTCGGGTCAAAAACTAGGTCACTAGGTCAAATCATAGAAAAACCTTGTGTACGCTCTAGAGGACACAGTTTTGATCCAATCTTTATGAAACTTTGTCAGAATGTTTATCTTCATAAAATCTAGGACAAGTTTGAAACTGGGTCACGTCGGGTCAAAAACTAGGTCACTAGGTCAAATCATAGAAAAACCTTGTGTACGCTCTAGAGGGCACAGTTTTGATCCAATCTATATGAAACATTGTCAGAATATATATTTCCATAAACTCTAGGCCAAGTTTGAAACTGGGTAATGTAGGGTCAAAAACTAGGTCACTAGATCAAATCTTAGAAAAACCTTGTGTACACTCTAGAAGGCACAGTTTTCATTCAAAATTCTTGAAACTTTGTCAGAATGTTTATCTTTATAATATCTAGGATAAGTACGAAACTGGGTCATGTTGGGTCAAAAACTAGGTCACAAGGTCAAATCATAGAAAAACATTGTGTACGCTCTAGAGGACACAGTTTTGATCCAATCTTTATAAAACATTGTCAGAATGTTTATCTCTATAAACTCTAGGCCAAGTTCGAAATTGGGTCATGTCGGGTCAAAAACTAGGTCACTAGGTCAAATCTTAGAAAAACCTTGTGTACGCTGTAGAAGGCACAGTTTCGATCCAAAGTTCATGAAACTTTATCAGAATGTTTATCCTCATAATATGAAGGACAACTTTGAAACTGGGTCATGTAGGGTCAGAAACTAGGTCACTTGGTCAAATCATAGAAAAACCGTTTGTATGCTCTAGAGGACACAGTTTTGATCCAATCTTTATGAAACTTTGTCAGAATGTTTATCTCCATAAACTCTAGGCCAAGTTTGAAAGTAGGTCATGTCAGGTCAAAAACTAGGTCACTAGGTCAAATCTTAGAAAAACCTCGTGTACGCACTAGAAGGAACAGTTTTGATCCAATCTTCATGAAACTATGTCAAAATGTTTATTGTCCATATATATATGCCCCTTATGAAACTGAGTCACGTCAGATCAGAAACTAGATCACTAGGTCAAATCTAAGAAAAACTTTGTGTACACCCTAGAGGGCACAGTTTTGATCCAATCTTCATTCAACTCTGTCAGAATGTTTACCTTTATGAAATGTAGGTAAGTTTGAAACTGGTTTGTGTCGGATCAAAAACTAGGTCACTAGGTCAAATATAAGAACGATCTTGTATACGCTCCAGAGGGCACAGTTTTGATCCAATCTCAATGAAACTTTGTCAGAATGTTTATTCTTACAATATCCGGTTTGAAACTGGGTCATGTCGGGTCAAAAGCTAGGTCACTAGGTCAAATTTAAATTAAGTTATGTTGCAAGAATCAGAACTAACATTGCAATGATGCCAGCCACAAACTCCTTGGAATACATTAGTTTCACCACAGTGAGATAATGATGCTACCATGCTATCATCTGTGTTTGCCTAGTTAAGTCTAGTTGAAATCCATCAAAGGAACTCAACATGAACGGGAACTTTTCGGAGAAGTGACTCTGCCATTTTCAGCTCACCTGATCGAGCCTTACAGTATTGGTGTTAGCTGCCTCTTTCATCCATCCATAAACATTTTCAAACATCTCTGAAACCACTGGGCAGATCAAATTTCATATGGAGCCTGCACATGGGTCAAAGGATTGAAAGTTCTTCAAATGATCTGGGTCACATGACCAAGGTGGCCGCCATTCCCATGTATGGTAAAAACTCTTATAAATCTTCACCAGAGCCAGTGAACTGATTAATGCTCAGGTGAGCGATTCAGGGCCACCATGGCCCTCTTGTTTTTCAAATGATGACCCTGATTTGACATTGATTTGGCAAGCTCTACTTTGGGTTCTAATGCTTTTACATGGGAAAAAAGCCTAAACAGTGTAAATCTCAGAAACTTGATTTTAGTCTGATATAATAATTGTGTGTAAATAAGTATAAGATTTGATTTTTGTTTAAGATTAGAATATGCAGTCTACAAAAGCGACATGGCAGGTTGAAGCAGTGTTTCATATAGAACCTCCAGTGTACATAGAAATAAATTTATAAGATTTAAATGATCATGGTCACATAACCAAGATGGCCACTTTATATGGTATAAACCCTTAAAAGTCTTCTTCTCCAGAACTATTGGGGTGGTCGGGTGGTGCGATGGTGCTACGTGTAACTTCCAGTGCCGGGGCGTCCTACGGAGTTGGGTAATAGTAGGGCAAGGGCCTGCTGTGCATGCAGTAAGGTGCAGGTGGGGGTTGTTTGGACATTTTTTCTCTCCTCTATCCTTTCTCTCTTCTTTCTCCCTCTCTCTGGGAGACGGCCCGATATAGACTGAAATACTGTCTCAAAGGGCCGTTAAACCCAAAACAATCAATCAGTCAATCAATCTCCAGAACTAAAGGGCTGATGACCTTGAAACTTGGTATATAGGTAGTATTAAGTACTTGGCCATACAGTTTCTTCGTATAGGTTAGAGGCTAGGAAGAGAAATCTTCTCAATTCAGAACCTGAAGCAAGCGTAGCCAGCAGAGGGTTCTTAATTGTGAATATATCGCTTCCTAGCCTCTAACTGGCTTAGTATTTGCCATAGATAATAAACTCATCCAGGCCCGGAGGTTATAAAACTTATATAGTAATGATGCAGCGTCAGAGTTTATCTACCAATCATGACAGTCCCAAAATTGCTTGGAGAGGAGGAGCTTAATTAGAATATTTCTTCTTGAGTGAGTGTCAGGCTGTCATTTATCCATTGTGATCAGTTGACTTTGCACATTCCCATTCATTCAGTTTTGGCGGTCACGGGTCACTTTGATTTTGCTCTGTTGAATGAGGATTATTTTCTACTCCTTTCACAAATCAGAGATATTCACTATTCTAGTAAAAACTGATCAAGATCAGATTTAGTTTTTACTACAACCTGGTGAATTGATTTCATGATTTGTGTGATGAGATGCACTTAACAGAGGAGCAGATAAGAGGAGCATTTTGTGAATATTTTTCATATTTCTCCAAAAAAACATATGTTGTGGATACTCCTTAGAACTACCTTGTCAAGGTGATTCTAACAAGTATCCACAACATGCTTTAAAGAAATGTTGTGGGTACCCACAGAATGGAACTCCCTCATCGATGTGGTTCTGATGAGTTACCATAAAATACTTTATATGGTGATTACTACCAAGGGCGTAGCTACCATTACGCAAATAAGCAGGTGCCTATTGAAATTTTGTCAAATTGACAAAATTTCAACACATACCTGCGTATTTTCATGCTGAAATGTTGTTAATTGGGCATAATTTAAATACTAACTGCCAACAGACCTATTATTGCCCTCAAAGAGTATAAAACATGATTGTGCGTATTGTTTAAGTGGCCCTAGCTACGCCCCTGATTACTACCAAAAACTCCCTTCATTTGTTCTGTTCATCTGCAGTTTGCTGCCTGCAATGGGGAGAAAAACACTCATTTCAGAAATCTGCATTGACTGACCTGCCATGTTGAAGCTATTTTTAAACTTGACAAGCCAAAGAAGACTGTACATTCCTAATCACCTTCAGTATATTTAATGGTGAAGACACTCCCCATCATCCTGATGAGTCTTCGCCAATAAATCAATTGAAAATTTGAAAATTCTGGTGATCTGGCACAGAGGTTATAAAACTTGAGTACATTCTCAAACTCAAAATCAAGCACACTGATTGGCTGCTTCCGAGCACATGCTCGGAAGCAGCCAATCAGGGTGCTTGATTTTGAGTTTGAGATTATTCTCAAGTTTTATAACCTCGAATCCTGATTGGTTTATTATCTGGGGCAAACACTAAAAATAATGATGCTGCATTGACCTTGACCTGAATCAGGGCAAAGTCAGCTTTGGTTCTTGATGCTTTTAAATATGAAAATGCTTAACACAGTAGATTTTTCAGGAACTTTTTAAGCCTAGCTATAATAAATGTTAAATATTGTTAACTAGGTCAGTACATGAGGACATGTCACTAAAAAAGTGACAAAATGTGTCTGTTGACAGTAAGGTCTCAGGTGAGCTACAGGACCGTTGGTCTTCTGATTAAGATTAAATTTGATTTCATGTGAACATTGTGGGCATGTCTAGTCCTGCAATTTACAGGCTACAGATAAGTAATTATGTTATTTGATTAGCATATTTTATTCAGATAAATGTATTTGTAATTAATTTTGCACCAAACTATAAATGTTTTTTTTATCAAACTTGCTTTTTGTTCTACTTTCACTCCAAAAAAAAAAAAAAAAAAAAAAAAAAAAAAAAAACTTGTTTTATTTTCTAGATCAGGCCTAGAGGTTATAAACTTGAGTACATGCTCGGAAGCAGCCAATCAGTGCGCTTTATTTTGAGCTTGAGATTATATTCAAGTTTTATAACCTTGGACCATGGCTCTCTCAGTTATGATCAATAGGGAAGCAAATCTGCCATTTTAGTTTTTGCCTCCCTTCTCCATGGGGTCAACTCTTAAAGGAAAGAATTTGCTCCTCTAGCAGCAATTTTTTTCTTCTCACAGTTGACCCCACTTTGGAACTACTTTATCCCCCAGGAAAGGAAGCAGCAAATTACAAAAGTTGAAGTTGTTCCCCTTTGCAAAAGTGGTGGAAAACTTGACAGTGTACCTTTACATGGTAAAGAAGTTGGTTAAAATATCATTGATCATCTACACAAGCCAAGGGTACTAAATACGCGTTGTTCTCCTTATGTACCCTTGGCCAGCGGCCTATTTGCAAATCAAATTTCCCACTGTGCCATTTGATTGTATGCAAGCAACTTCCATCGAATACATTATCAAATTATTGGTAACAAAACATTGGCGCTCTTGTTGATAGAAAATCATCTTTTTAACCATGAAGAATTATCAAAAAGAGTAGGTGGTCAAGATTTAACCAATTTATCAGTGATTTTGAACAATTGAAGTTGTGAGACAAATGTGTTTCGCAACGGATCTTCTGATTGGTCTAAAAATAACACAAGGGGAGCAACTGGCTGCTGCCAAAAGGCGTCACTGCTGGAAATAGGCAGATGGCCAGGGGTGCATAAGGAACAAAGTGGATTTAGTATCCTTGGCTAGCGAAGATGATCTGGGCCCGGTTGTTCAAAGCTTTGTAAGCCTAGTGAGCTCATTCAGTGGGCAACTGATTAAGTGTTTTAAGACTTAATAGCCAAATATACATGTACTGATATATTTTGTTAAAGACATGTTAAAATCTTTTCACATTTTTTAAGCCAAAATATTTCTTTTTAAATAAGACGTTAGTTTTGAACAACCGGGCCCAGTAATGTGGGCCCAGTAATGTGAGAGTACCATATTTCTTCAGTTATGAAACGGGGATTTTCCTTCCCAAAAATCCCATATCTAGATCTGTTTTATAGGACAGATGTAGATTTTTATACGCCCGTTTTGAAAAAACGGACATATTATGTTGTGGCGCTGTCCGTCCGTCCATCCCTCCTTCCGTCTGTCCGTCCGTAAACATTTTTGTACACGCCATAACTCAGTAACCATTCGGGATATCTTCATGAAATTTGGTAGGCATATGTATTAGGGTGGGGGAACGTGTCGCATACAAAAATGGCTGCTCCCCCTTTCTTACTTTTGAAGTTATGCCCCTTTGATAAATTTTATCCCTGTAAGTCTTGTACGCGCCATAACTAGATAACCGTTTGTGATATCTTTATAAAACTTCATAGCAATGTGTATGAAGTCCTAACGATGTGTCGCGTACAACAATGGCTGCTCTCCCTTTCTTCGTTTTAGAGTGAATCCCTTTCATTAGTTCTTATAGGCTACTTTTATATAAACTTTTCTTGTACATGTAATATATTGTCAAGGGAAAAAAGTAGAACTAAAAAAGGTATATCTAGTGTATTTAGGTTATCTTCCTTGTTCAAAGATATTATATCAAAGATTTCTCCACAACCAAGCAAGCTAGATTAGTCATATTTGGTATGCAGGTTGATGACGATACAACATATCGTGGGATTGAGAACCAGCCTTTGACTGCTTATTCTTCCCTGTATTTGTCCAATATTCTTTCTTTCCATACTTTGAATAATGAACTTTTTCATCAAAGTTTTCTCCACAACCATGCAAGCTAGATTAGTCATATTTGGTATGCAGGTTAATGATGACTTACTGTATTGTGTGATTGAGAACCAGACTTCTCCTCTTTTTATTCCCTGTATTTGTCTGATTTTCTTTCTCTCTTTAGTTTGAATAATGTATTTTTTTCGCAAATGATTTCTATGCATCTGTAAGTTAGAGTAGGGAATTTTGTATGCAGGTTGATGAGAACTTGTTATATTGTGGGATTGAGAACCAGTCTTCTGCTTATTCTTCCCTATATTTTTCCAATTTTCTTTCTCTCCTGACTTTGAATAATGTAATTTTTTGTAACAGATTTCACAGCAACCATTCATATTTGGTATACATGGTAACAATGATTTCTCTCCCTCTTTATGCTTTTTGTTACGAAAATAATATCATTTGATTTAAGCAATTAAGGGGGGGGGTATAGTCGGATTCGCTGACAGTTCTAGTTAATTATAGAGTGGTTGCCCCTGTTTGTCTGCCTGTCTATCCTTTCGTAAACAATCTTGCTCATTCTGTAACTCCTTTCGGACATTGAAACTGGCGTATTATGCGCCGCTTGCGAAGCCCTTGTTTTTGATTGTTTAAAAACCCTATCTCATAGCTAAATTTCATAAGACTGATTTGGGGGTCTTTCTAGAGTTGCCATTTTCTTGCCAAATAATCTGAGCAATCATATTGAAATTCTAACATGGAGAAAGCTGCACTGATATTAGTGAAGCATAAAATTTATGGAAAAATTGGGACACCTAAATTACATACTGTAATTGTCCTAAAACTGGGTTCAGGGTTATAAAACTTGAGAATAATCTCAAACTCAAAATAAAGCGCACTGATTGGCTGCTTCCGAGCATGTGGAACAATTTGGTTTGACAAAAGAAGCAGATGGAATGGCATACAGTGTAGACTCTGATCAGACTCTCCTGCACACGAAGCCGGGCCGCGTAACGCAATCGGTAGGGCATCTGATTCATAAGTCAGAGGTCCTGGGTGCGAAACCTTGCCTGGCCACATACTTTTGTTTCTCCTTCCGCTGATTCAAGAAGGGCAGTTGTCAGTTACTGGCGAAAGTATGTGCACTTAGTACTGGTTAACCGCTTAGGAGGTCTAAGCCTGCCCAGGAATAGTGTGGTTAGGTTAACTGACTGTCCCGACATGACCATAGCTGTTTACCGTGAACGTTAAGCAAAAAATCAAATAATCAATCCTGCACATGAAGATGTGCATGAAGAAGTTTGATGCTGAAAAAATATGCTGATGTAACGTGGGCCGACCTGCAAACAAACCCCGTCAGTGGAAAGGCATGCTCACCCACCAAGGGCGGTTTATTTGCTTATATACCCCAACATTTACTCGACCACAAACTACCGAGTTTGTAATTTGCATATCTATTTATATCCGTGACCTTATACCGTCACATTACTTCCCCCTCCGAGAAGTCTCGTCCCGAGACTTGGCCTGGGAATTACATGGGCAAGGCAACTCCGGTCTGGCAGTTGTCATTATCCCACCGCTGCCACCAAATGTAACGTGGGCCGACCCGCAAACAAACCCCGTCAGTGGAAAAGCATGCTCACCCACCAAGGGCGGTTTACTTGCTTATAAACCCCAACATTTACTCGACCACAAACTACCGAGTTTGTAATTTGCATATCTATTTATATCCGTGACCTTATACCGTCACACTGACAACTGACAGGCTTTTGAACTTAACCAATTTCAAACACTACACATATTAAGTAATGGTTGATTGTGCATAGTTTGTGAAATCAACTCCTCTCAGCGATTTTATAGGATCTCTCAATACTGTGCAGATATGTTACAGACATAATGAAGATTTGCATGAAAGAGTTCAATGCTGCCAAATTTGTTTTTATGCCCCAACTTCGAAGAAGTTGAGAGGGCATACTGTTTTGGGCCTGACCTTCCATCCATCCTTATGTTCATCAGTCTGTCCATAACACTACTTTTACTCAAGAACAGTAACTGCTGGGGTCTTGATATTTCATAGGTGGGTATACTATAAACAAGAGGGCCCTGAATCGCTCACTTGAGTATGGTGGCCATGTAGGCCATATGACCTAGACATCTTGCATAAATTTTCTTTCCCTCAGCCCCTGGAGGCTGTGTATGAAGTTTGGTTACAATTAGCCCAGTAGCTTTTGAAGAGATGTCTGAGATTGTCAAAATATGAGAGACATGGATAAGAGGTCAAAGAATGACCTTGACCTCTTGTACCCGCGAGTTTTCCAGGTACTTGACCTTTTTTAAGGCAAGGTCAAGTATGGGAAAATGCTATAACAAGATTTTATGGCAAGTTTAGAAAATTTTGGCCAAAAAATTGGTAAATACAGTTAAGACAGCTCGTCAAAAGCCACTGGGCTAATCATAACCAAATTCCATACACAGCCTCCAGGGGCTGAGGGAACGAAAATTTATTCAGGCAGTCTAGGTCGTATGACCAACATGGCCACCATACTCCGGTGAGGATGGAGGGCCTAATGACCCTCTTGTTTTCTTTTCTGTCTGGCATGTACTTACAGAATTATGCTCCTTTTTCTAAAAATTACATGAAAGTTTGTTCCCTAAAATCTTTTGAATACTGTTAGAGCTAGGATGCTCATATCTGGCATACTGCTAGGGGTTAAGGTGTAGATGGGCAAATTCCATAAAAATGACTGAATAATGCCCCTTTGTTGAATTTGGCATTTTCCTTCTTTTGAACCGTTTGACCTAGAACCCTAGTTTTTGGTGAACTATTAGTATTTGATGTGCTAATTATTCTGATGTTAATTCAAGTATGATGCTTTCACTGTTAATAGAGTTATTTCCCTTTTCTAATATGTATGAAACATAATTATAGGGGGTCTATTCATCAAGAAAAATAACAGCTAGGGCCTTGATCTTTAAAAGATGTTTAGCCTAAAAAAATAAGCAGACTGGTATTTTTATGCCCCCAACTTCAGAGAAGTTGAGGGGGCATATTGGTTTGGGCCTATCTGTCCATCCATCCGTCCGTCTGTCCATCCGTTCGTACGTCCGTAACACTTTTGGCAGCTGGGAAACTCAAGAACCGCATATGCTAGGGTCTTGAAATTTTATATGTTGTATGTACATAAAAAATAAGCGGACCTGTATTTTTCTTTTTTTTCCGCCAGTCACGTATTTCCAGAGTTATGCCCCTTTTTCGTCTTAGTCTATGGAACCTTGTGAACAAAATATCTCAAGAACCCCTGATGCTAGGATCATGATTTTTTGCAGGATGATATTGCCCATGATGTAGATGACCTGATTAACTTCTGAAAAAAAATATGAATTTTTGACCGAGTTATGCCCCTTTTTCGACTTAGTGCATTGTAAGCCTGCTGAACCTTGTGAACAAAATATCTCAAGAATCCTGATGGTAGGATAGTGATTTTTTGCAGGAAGACATTGCCGAGGGTGTAGATCCTTTTGATCAAAATATTTCAAGAATCTTTGATGCTAGGATTGTGATTTTTTTGCAGGAAGAACTTACCCAAGGTGTAGATGACCGGATTAACTTTTGAAAATCATTAGTGAATTTTTGACCGAGTTATGCCCCTTTCTCGATTTAGTGCATTATAAGCCTATTGAACCTTGTGAACAAAATATCTCAAGAATCCCTTATGCTAGGATCCTGATTTTTTGCAGGAAGACATTTTCCAAGATGTAGATGACCTGATTAACTTTTGAAAATCATTGAATATTTGACTGAGTTATGCCCCTTATTTGGAAATGGGCATTTTGTATAGGAACAAGCTCGTGAACAAAATATCTGAGGGACAGCCTAAGCTAGGATCCTTATATTTGGCATGCAGGTTTGGACTAAGGTGTAGATGGCTTGATTAACTTTTGAGCCTATTTCATAAATTTTTGGTAGAATTTTTCCCATTATCGGACATAGGCATTTTGAATACAAAGAAGCAGTATGAATAACTTTGTGATCAAAATATCTGAAGAACCTCTAAGCCATGTTCCTTATATTTGGCATACAGTTACAGGCTAAGATGTAGATGAACCAATTAAAACCCCTGTTTTACTTAAACATTATGGGATAAACCTTCTTTAGAGGCACGCATACAGTTGGGGGCATAGTGTTTCATAAACACATTTTCTAGTTTTCTTTTCCGTCTGCCATGAACTTACAGAATTATGCTCCTTTTTAAAAAAATTACATGAAAGTTTGTTCCCAAAGTCATGAGAATACTGTTAAAGCTAGGATGCTTATATTTGGCATACTGCTAGCGGTTAAGGTGTACATCACCTGATTAAATCCTGGACAATTCCGTCAAAAATGAGTAAGTTATGCCCCTTTGTTGAATTTGGCATTTTTAGCTTACCTGCGCCGAAGGCTCAAAGGTGAGCTTATAGTATAGGCAGGCGTCCGTCATCATCCGTCGTCGTCCACACTATTAAACATCATCTCAGAAACCACTGGGCCAATTGAAGCCAAATCTCATATGCTACCTTAAAAGGATGGGGGAATGAAAGTTTGTATATTTGGCCCAGGTCACATGACCAAGATGGCTGCCATGGCCATATATGGCAAAAACCTTAAAAAATCTTTTTCTTCTGAACCACTGGACTGATTGCATTGAAACTTGGTATGTAGCATTATGGGCTCTTGTACTACAAAGTTTATATAAATGATGACCTTGGGTTTACCTTGGCCTATTTTACAGCAATGTCAATTTTGGTCCCTTAGGCTTTTGAATTGGAAAAGCTGAAAAAGTGCTTTTTAGCTCACCTGGCCCGAAGGGCCATAGTGAGCTATTGTCATACCAATGCGTCCGGCGTGCGTCGTGCGTCGTCACGGAATGTGTCCGTCAACACCTAAAAACAATTATTCAAACATCTTCTTCTGTAAAACTACTGGTCCCATGGTTCTCAAATTTCACATGGAGCATGACCTGACTCCAGGGTCTCAGAATTGTAAAATTGGGTCAGGTTGAAAATCCAAGATGGCCGCCGTTACTAAAAATAGCAAAAACAACAAAATAAACTTCTTCTCCAGAACCACTGGGTATATTTGTCTGAATTTTGGCATGGAACATCAATGAAACCTTGGTATTCAAAGTTGTAAAAATGAAAAAAATCTGTAGCGGAGTTTTGTCACAGTGACCTACTTTCTGTTTACGAGTGTAATTTTGGTCAAATGCCAATGTCAAAAAACATCATATTCAAACGACTTCAAACAACTTCTTCTCTAAAACCACTGCACCCATGGGTTTCAAATTTCACATGGAGCATGACCAGACTGCAGGGTTTCAAAATTGTAAAATTGGGTCAGGTCAAGAATCCAAGATGGCCGCCGTTACTAAAAATAGCGAAAACAACAAAATCAACTTCTTCTCCAGAACCATTTGGTATATTTGGCCGAAAGTTTGCATGGAACATTAATGGGACCTTGGAATTAAAAATTGTAAAAATGAAAAAAATCTATAGCGGAATTAGGTCACAGTGACCTACTTAGCGTTTACAAGACCGATTTTGCTCAAATGTCAATATCTCAAGAAAACGCAATCGATTGTGGTCAGATTTGGTCAGCAATGGTCCTTAAAAGGAATTATTTCAATTTTGTGCCAGTTGACTATCCAAGATGGCCACCATGGGGGCCGTTACTAAAAATAGCACAAACATAAAAATGACAAGTACTCAAGAACCCTTGAATGGAATTCGACCAGTTTTGTGTCAGAATGTTCCTTGCATGAAGCCATTTTGATTAATTACAATTTGGCTTTCTAAGATGGCCGACATCTGCCGTTACTAAAAATAGCACAATCGTAAAAATGACAATTACTCAAGAACCCTTGAATGGAATTCAACCAATTTTGTGTCAGAATGTTCCTTGCATGAAGCCGTTTCGATTAATTGCAATTTGGCTTCCAAGATGGCCGACATCGGCCGTTACTAAAAATAGCACAAACATAAAATGACAATTACTCAAGAACCCTTGAATGGAATTGGACCAATTTTGTGTCAGAATGTTCCTTACATGAAGCCATTTCGATTAATTGCAATTTGGCACTCCAAGATGGCCACTACCTGCCGTTACTAAAAATAGCACAAAACATGAAAATGACAATATCTCAGTAACCGCTGAATAGATTTTGACAAAATTTGTGTCAAAATGATTTTTGCATTGAGATGTTTCAAAAGTAACTAAAAATGGCCTTTGTTGAAAAGTGTGAAAATAAGAAAATCTCAGTGGAATTGGACTAATTTTCTGTCAGAATGATCATTTCAATAAGCTTTTTCGATTTTCTGCGTTTTGGCATTCCAAGATGGCCGCCATCTGCCGTTACTAAAAATAGCACAAAACATGAAAATGACAACATCTCATTAACCGCTGAAGCGATTGAGACGAAATTTGTGGCAAAATGATTCTTGCTTTGATGTGTTTCACAAATTAACAAATATTGACCCGTCAAGTTGGCCTCTGTTACTTAAAATAGCAAAATTAGAAAATTAGAAAATTTTAATGGAACTGGACCAATTTTGTGTCAAAATGGTCCTTGCATGAAAACTTTTCAATTTTTTGCATTTTGGCATTCTAAGATGGCCGCCATCTGCCGTTACTAAAAATAGCTCAAAACATGAAACTGACAATATCTCAGTATCCCCTGAATGGATTTTGATGAACTTTGTGGCAAAATGATTCTTGCCTTGAGGTGTTTCAAAAGTAAATATATAAAGACCAGACAAGTTGGCCTCTGTTACTAAAAGTAGCAAAATGTGAAATTGAGAAAATCTCTGGAATTGGACCAATTTTGTATCAGAATGGGGACCATTCGGATACAAAAGCCAGGTGAGCGATATCAGGCCCATTTGGGCCTCTTGTTTCTTTTGCTATTGTGTTCTGTGATGTGGAAATGAAGTCAACTTCAACCCCTAAGAATACCAGATGTCAAGGTCATTAAGTGGCCAAAGGTCGTTTGTGTGTTGTATGTCAACATTTTCAAAGGACTTGCTCTCTCAATTGCTGCCTTCAGGCAAAGCGGGAAAGAAAGTTTATATATTTGATCCTGGTCACATGACCAAGATGGCAGCCATGCCCATATATGGCAAAAACCTTATAAAATCTTCTAGTCTGAAGCCACTCGACCGATTGCCTTGAAACTTGGTATGTAGCATCTTGGACTCTAGTACTACAAAGTTTATATGAATGATGACCTTAGGTTGACCTTGATCTATTTTTTGGCAAGTTCAAATTTGGTCCCTTAGGCTTTTGAATGGGAAAAGCTGAAAAAAGTGCATTAATCTGTTGCTTTTGTGCTCTATGATATGGAAATGCAGTCAGCATTAACCTCTAAGAATTCTAGAGGTATGTCAAGGTCATTCAGTGACCTTGGCCAAAGATCATTGTTGTATGTCAACATTTTCAAAAGTCTCCTATGAAACTACTGGGCCATTTGAAGCCAAATTTCATATGCAGCCTTCAGACAAAGCAAGAAAGAAAGTATATATATTTGGTCCAGGTCACAGGACCAAGATGGCAGCCATGCCCATATATGACAAAAACCTTTATAAAACCTCTTCTCGGGAGGCACTGGACCGATTGCCTACAAACTTGGTATGTAGTATCTGAGAATCTTGTACTACAAAATTCTTATAAATGATGACCTTGGGTTGACCTTGATCTATTTTAAGGCAAGGTCAAATTTGGTATCTTAGGCTTTTAAATAGGAAATGCTGAAAAGTGCATTTTTCTGTTGCTATTTTGCTCTATGATACGGAAATGCGGTCAAATTCGACCCCTTAGAATTCTAGAGGTCAAGGTTATTTAGCGATCTTAGCCAAGAGACAGTTGTCCGATGTGTGTCAACATTTTCAAAGGACTTCTCCTCTGGATCTACTGGGCCAATTTCAATTAAATTTCATATGCAGCGGTCAGGAAAAAGGGGAAAGAAAGTTTATATTTTTGGTGCAGGGCACATGACCGAGATGGCTGCCATGCCCATATAAGATAAAAACTAAAAAAATCTCCTTTCTTAGATCCACTGAGCGATTGCTTTGAGACTCGGTATGTAGCATCTTGGACTCTAGTACTACAATTATATAAATATGATGACCTTCAATCGACCTTGATCTATTTTACGGAAGGTCAAATTTTTATTGTAAGGCTTTTGAATGGGAAAGCTGAAAAAGTGCATTTTTCCGTTTCTATGAGACTCTCTGGTATGGAAATGCCGCCAACAAGCATTTATCTCAGCTGCGTTAGACATTAGAACATATTGTACAATTTGCCAGAGTTCTGAGGATGAACGGACTCAGGTGAGCTACAGGACCATTGGTCGTCTGGTTTCGATTTATGAACAGCTTGGCCTAGGAACCTGATGTTTGTTAGTTGTAAACACTCTTTATTTCCTGACGTTTCTGCCTGTACCGACCTTCTTCAGAGGTAAATGCAAGCAGAAATTAACTTTACATTCCTTGTGATTGTTTTCAGTCCACTATCTTGGTTATGACATTGTTGATTATGGCGTCAACTTAGGTGACGTCGCAATCAATGTAACATCATTTTGGCGTACTCTACTTCAGTTTGGTGTAAAAATTGGATGGTTAGACCTGCTACCCACACATATGTATACATACTCAAAGACAAGAAAATTCCACAAGTTTTACAAAGGGAAAACACTAGAATTCTTGTTTGCTTCTCTGGAGGGTGCAGCAGTCCAACTGATGTCTACCGTTCTTGGACAGAATTTGCTCCTAGGGGGGACAAATTCCCTTCTTGAAGAACCGATCCCTTCTGAGAATATCAACTTTTTACGCCAAACTGAAACTGTTACAGGTCACAAACTTTGAAATATGTCTAAACACATTACCCCTCTAGTGAGGCATATGGCGGGGACATTCATCACGTTTAGTGATTGTCTAGTTTAAAGGTAGATTCCTGTACTTTAGAATGCATCTTAATTTTGATGATTTTTAATCCCAAGTTGTTGGAAAGCACTTTTAAGAGGAAATGAATAAGTTTCACTAAAAGTGTAAATCAAAAAATCGTAGAAAAGACGTTTTGCAAGGGATTTCCTAACTCTGCTTCGCACACCAGTTAGAGCTATTTTTAGTTCGCGCCAAAAGTAGATAACATAGCTGACGTCATGCTGCATTGCATTTCGGGATAGTTTTAACCCGCCGCCCTGCCAGGACCTCTGGAAGAGCTCATGGGCAAGAGGAAATTAACCGTTGGCAAATGACATCAGAAACTGCGGACTTATAGACATATATACATATTTATTTTTAGAATTGGAATTCCAACAAAAGAAAATAGACCAAAGGGAAAACGATTATTTTCTACAACATCTGATGATTTTCTCAGTAGCAACAGTTTCAGAAAAATGAGAGAATTCAATATTACCCATAAAAAGACAAAACTATTTTGTGAACATAATTGTTATCGCTAGTCCAGGGACCTACCTTTAAGTCTGACAACCTTACTGGTTCAAAAGATACAGAACCTCATAAAACGGATGTTTCTTTTTTGTATCAGCATATTTGAGATCTGAACAGTAAATCAACTTATTGATTTTCCCAATATCAATCATGGTTTTTACCTGATTACTCACTGTTCGTGTCCCATACATCAGCTACAGCATCTGTCAATGTGTCCATATATTTATCCTCTGCTTTAGCAAGGTGCAATATACGAGTTCACCTCGCCGTCTGTCTGTCAGTCATTCCGTTCGTCCATCCGTCAACAATTACATCGACCCTTGTGATAGTCCATTTCTTGCAAACTGTGACACCTACAATCATCAAACCTGGCATAAAGCTTCTTCTTAGAGTCTTCTCAAGGGCTGTTACACTGTCTTTACGCTTGACCTATATTTCATGCTCTGCTGACTTCATAAAATTTTACTTTGAAAATTACGTCGACCCTAGCGTTTAAAGTCAATTTCTCAAAACTATGATACCTACAATCCTGAAACGTAGCATAAAGTTTTTTTCGTAGAATGTTCTTGAGGGCTGTTGCAGTTATTTTTACCCTTGACCTATATTTTACGCTCTGTTGACTTTGTAAAAAAATACATCCAGAATTTTACCAACTCCAGCATTTTAGTTCTCTCAAAGTTTAATACCTACAGTCATCAAATTTGGCATAAAGTTTCTTCTTAGAATGTTCTCAAGGGCTTTTGCACTTGTTCATACCCTTCTCCTATATTTCATGCTCTGCCGACTTTCGTAAGATTTTACACCCAAAATTGCGTCGACTGGAGTATGAGTCTGTTTCTCTCAAAGTAGGATACCTACAGTCATCAAACCTGGCATACATTTTCTTATCAGGATGTTGCACTGACTCTTACCCTTGACCTATATTTCACGCTGTGCTGACTTTATAACATTTTACATCCTAAATTGCAGTGACCATAGCTCGTAAGTCCATTTCTACGGGTTGTTTGAGCAATAAAATATGTTTAAACTAAACTGCAGATTGTTTGACTGATTTATACTCTTAACCTCTATTGCACACTCTTGATCTGTTGTTTGTGGAATTTCATGCGCAGCATTGCACTTTCCCTAGATTGTAAGCCCAAATCGCTAATACATTTTATATAAATTCATCAAATTTGGCATACACTTTATATTCACTATGATCTGTGGAGGTGCAAGGCAGATGTGACAGACATTCCGCGGAATTCTAGTCTGTTGGAAGTCGGCTAAAAGGCCCGCGATATGGAAGACAATTGGTGGGTCTGAAATGCCTGACTTTCCGCAACTGAACGAAACAGTGCAAAGGGATATGACAATGGGTGTGTACCAAATTCGCCTAGCAAATCGTCACTAAACGGCACCAAACGTATGACGGTAAATACGAAACTATGGTAAAAAGATCAAGAATGTGATACGTTCAGACATACCACGAGCAGGATGAACAATATGTGAATAGAAAATAGTGCAGGTGTCGCCCTTATCACTGGCTGGTTTTGCACGTGTAAATCAGGAGCTAGAGTGGTGGGCTGTTGTGCACACATTGCATCAGCCCTGCGTTATTTTGGTTTGGAACGTTATCAACAGAAAATAAAGAAGCCTTAGCAGACACATTGTTAATATTATGGACACTGACGGATGCTGCAGCTAAATTATTAGCCGCCAACAGTGAATCGTCAGGTGAAAGCGATGCAGAATATTATCTTTAAGATAAAGACTTGGGGATCAATGAGTTGATTAACTGTTCAGATCTCATATAGGACATAATTTGAGCAATATATGATACACGCATCATGCAAAAAATACCAAAACACCTTCTTACTGCAATGTACTATGACTCAACCAATGTAATCATGTATAAAATTATCAATCCTCAAGTCGGTGCTCATGAGGTTACATACATGGTAGACTAACGTTATATGACAACGTTTAAGTCTCATTATTGTTGATATGACGTTAATTTGACGTTGTATGCTTTCTAAGTATGCTGTTATGAGTCCGGCATTGTCTTAATAGGACAGCCTGTGCTTTTTCTGGCTTTAATACGTGTAGCAATATCTTTATGGCACAAACAGAATATCTAAAACTAATTTGTAAGTAGAATCAAACAAGACTGGATTAGTCACTACAATGAGTCTGATCATCTGTTAACACGGAATTAAATGACTTGAGAAGAATTATTTGTTTGAGAAAATCTGAAATTTCTGTTGAAAGAATTTCAATTTGTAATGTCCTTGAAAAATTGAAGGAGTATGGCAAACATTGCTTGCCATGCTCCTATACCAATAACATCATAGAACAGTTACCATATTACCTACTGAACTAGTGTACTTAGTACACAGGCGGAATGATGTCTCGGTGACGTCACTTTGACATCACTATGACGTCTTAGTTGTTATGGAAACAGATCTATGACGCCATCGGTATAGGAGCATGTATTTGCCATGCTTCGTCATTTTTTCAATGACATTACGAACTGAAATCCTTTCAACAGAAACTTCAGATTTTTTCAAACAAATAATTATTCTCTAAGTCATTTAATTCCATGTTTCTTATGGAAAATCAAATCTGTCGACCTGAACATACACAAAGCAATGCGTTTGCATTTTTGTTTTGTAAAACCACCACTTGCGAGGAAAGCGTTTACGTTTCTTTCTGTTTACGTCTGCGGGAGAAAATTATCCTTCCTCTTTTCAGCCCAGACTGCAGTTGACTTTGTGCTTGGTCTGAACTTGCCCAGTGCATTCAAATTCCATTTTTTCACTCTAAAGGGCTCATACTACATCGTCTAGAGCAACTCTGTGTCCAGGTTCTCTGGTTCGGCATTCGGTAGTTCTGGTCTTGGTTGTGTTGCATTACGAACCCAGACATTTGCGTCTGTATTATCATCAAAGGAACATGATTGCCGGCTTTCCATTTCACGCCTGACATAAATAACATCTCTGTCTAGCCCATTATTTTCAGATGGATTGACTGCTCTGTCAGAACCAGTTAGCGAACCTGCCTGATAATCAGACGCACCTTGGTATCTTAGGATATCTTGTCCGCATGTCTGAACAGGTTTGTTTAAGAATCGATCAGATATGTATTTGCGCTTGTTGAGGGTGTCAAGAAGTACGTATTCCTTCATTTCATGTAAATGAGCAGCTATTGCTGCGATGAAATCCCCTGGGCCCAATTTTCCTTCTAAGTAATTTAGATTTTCTTCAAGGTTTTCCTCATTTGTCAAATGGCCGCTGAAGTTCCTGTTGATAAGAATGGATAAAACAAGTTTGAAATAAGCTTCATTTTTAAAGCAAGAAAGTGACATGTTTCGCTTTTCCGGGACTAGATTAACATAAATACTGGCGCTCTTTAATTAAATGTGAATACATCTAAATAATGAGAAATAAATAGACAATGATCAGGAACAAACTAATATAATCAAATCCCATATCCCGTCCTCAGACCCAAAAGGGAAAGAAGTATATACATCAACTGACACAGTTCACGAAAGATAAGCACAGTAAACCGAATGAACAACTCTTTCTCAGACAGGTGGTCATTCAACTACCCAAATTGAAAACACCACTCACAAAACAGATGAACACAACCACCGTTACGAACAACCGGTACAGGTAACAGGAACATTTGTATTACCTTATTCCTGTTTTAAATCATAACACAACCCAGAAAGCAAGGTGGGCAGCTGTACAGGTGATCATGTTGCTGGAAGATCACAGACAAGCGGACATAAGAACAAGTAACATTGAGGAAACCATAACAGAAGGTCAGTTTGATTACTAGGGAGCATTCATAAAAACAAAAGTGGGTACTTTTACTAAATCGAACATTGACGTTTCTTGTATCAGAACTGGATTTGTTTATTTTATATACCTAATCACGAACTTCATTCTTACTATATCTAATTCTTACATATCTAATCACGAACTTCATTATTACTAGCAAGCTGACTTTCTGGGTTTTAGCAGGATTTCTGCTTTTCAACGCGGATGTTAGTAATTTGTTTTGAGTTGTTTTGGCTTTTTGGGGGCTCTTGTTGCATCGGACATCTCTTTCCTGAGGCCCTTGTCTGTCGCCTTTCTCGAGACGCAAGGGTGGCGGTGGCTCAATGGGAGACGCCTGCGCTCGTGAGTTAATACGTAGGCGTCTCTTACCTGATGTCTGCAGCTTATGTGTCCCGCGGAATATGACAGTAAGTGTGGCTCGGAGAGGGATTCTCGTGCCTGCCAAGACCTGCCTATCATCTCTTTTCTTTCAAACTTTTTGGGTTTAGCGACAACTGAAGAAGTTAAATACAGAAACGCGCGTCTGTCGCTCTATTTGGTTTGGATACGTTTATGTTTTACCTTCTAATCATATCAAAAAGTCGACGTGTTAGGGTCTCTTTCACTGGCCCATCGGCAACTGTAATTAAATACTGTTTTAACTCTGAAACCTTCTCAGACTCTGTAAGGATCTGCAAGGAAAGAAATGAAACTTTGATGGAATAAATTGGAGCTTTTCAAACGCGACAGCTCAGCAAATGACAGTTCAATTTCCACTTTATATGTCATCACCAATTCTTTGATTCAAATTTTCCTGCTGCTGCTTTCGTTTGCAGGCGATACTGTGGAACGTCGATGCGATAAGACAGCCATTGCATAACTAATCACGTATTCTAAGGACGCGTAACATACAGTAGTCAAAAGGTTGTGAAAAGACGTAAGGAAGATACGATAAGCAGCCATTGCCTTAAGAAGGTGCTGGAAACGGAAACGGACGTCAATAGTGACCATTTTTTCTGTTCGTGTGACCAATAATAAACTAAACCTGCGAAAACGAATTCATCAGACTCTCGTGTGAAACTGAATATTTTCTCCTAGCAGTTGATTGCAGGAGAAAGTTTGGTGATTTGATGATGGAGTTTACTCTTTTTCTGGACGATTCTCTATATGATACTTAACCCATTGATTCCATGTGAAAAGAAAATTGACAAAGAAAACGTCAATTGGACAATGGTTTTTTTTCCACATCTGCAGCAATACCTGTTTGCTCTTCTCAAGGCGCCTTACGGTTTTCGACAGCCCTGCGAAAATTGCTATCTGCAACACCGTCAGACATAATTATATAGAGCATTTTGACTCACAAAATACATTCTGTGCGTAGATAAGCTGATTGTAGAGGTGTTGATGTGTTGGCATATTGCATGACGGTGCAGTGGAGACCTGCCCATCACCTTCTTTTCATTTCAACCATTGTATGTTAAGCGACACTGAATAAATTGAATTCAGATGCGCTCACGTTTCACTAAATATAGTAAAAGTTGGTTTGTTCATTGGTTGTTTTGGGTTTAATAGCTCTTTGAGACTGTATTTCAGTCTATATCGAGCGCTTAGTAAAAGTACATATATTAGATAAAGTCAATATTCACTGACATTGAAAGCGGCGAAACAATAATAAAGGGTCATTAAAGTTGTTAAAGAAAGGGATACGTTTTCGGGGCGATTACTATCAGATCTTGATGAATATATTACCGAACCAATGGAAAATGAAGAGACTTCCTACAGTTTGTTGTCAGTCTTGTCAGTATTATAGCTGGGGAAAGCGTAATTAACTAACACTAGAAAAAGTATTAACGGTCAAACTTTAACCCTTCGATTTCTGGAACATTTAAAATATTTGGTAAAATGAATCATTTCTACCTTTCATTTCATTCATTTTGCAAGTTTTGTACACATGAAGTTTGAAACTATAGCCTTTATCTTGACCAAGTCCAGACTTCAATTCACACTACCCTAAAAATCAAAGTAGTGAGAAGTCAACAAGGAGCAAATTCTCCAAAATTTTCAATTTCGTCAATTCATGATTTTTTCGAAAAATTGCTCGATAGTCATCAAATTTAATCATTTTTAAGGTCAGCAATCTGCAACAAGTTTTAAAACGCATAGCAATTTTAGAAGTTATGCCCGACCAAACTGATACAATATTAATTCTCTATGGCAATTCAGACCACTTTCATTTTAGGGGAAGTTTGATTTAATGCCTGGATTTGATCCAGACAAAGGCTATAGGTTCAAACTTCATGTGTTTAAAACTTGCAAAATGAATGAAATGGAAGGTAGACATGATTTATTTTACCAAATGTATGAAATGTTCCAGAAATCGCAAGGTAAAAGTTTGACCCCTTATATTTTTTTCGAGTATGTAAATTGTAGGTAACTTTATTAAAAGAAAAAAAAATGGATTGCAACTTTTTCGATTCATTCCTTGCTTACAGAATTCTGGAGGATCTTAGAATTTATTTACATCACTGCAGCTGGTGTTAAGTGACGTGTGGCGGGTGCGTAAAACTCTAGGCGCACGTCAAAATAGTGACGATTATATAAGCAGAGTTACGAGAAAACCAACAAAGTGGTTGTGCACCCAGCGCAGACTCAGATCATCCACTCCGTCTAATCAGTCTTCACTTTGCGGTTAAATGTTAGCAAATGGAATAAGTTACCTCTTTGCAGACAGCGAAGACTCTGATCAGACTAAGCGGATGCCCAGGCTGGCCTGCGATGGACGCACAGCTACTTTGTTGATTTTGTCGTGTCACGGCACATATTTTCTTGTCCCTTGGGATCATTGGTCTCATTTGGATCCAGTATGAAAATAAAGTTTCGTTGCAGCCGGTGCTAGGTGACATTTGCAGTGTTGCGCCATTACTGAACATGAACAGACCCATGTTGTGGTTCTCTGTTGCCTGTTTTTGGTGTCAGAGTTTCTGTGATGTTTTACCTTATGTATGTTCTTATTATTTTTGGTTCGGTTTGGGTTGCTGAGTGGCCACCTTTTGGGAACAAGCTGCTCACTCGGTTGACCATATGTTCTCTGTATCTTGATTATTTGTAATCTTAGTTGTTTCCAACTATGGTTTGAGGGCTGGATTTTGATTTTGATTGTTTCAGTTCCTGGTCTTTGCATACTTTTTACCAGTTAAATCAGGTATGCAGTGTTTGTTTCCCCGATACGTTCTTTGTTTCCGGAGGGTTATCTTTAGGAGCTTACCATTAATGAAAAAAGGGAGTCGCGCGATGGTGGCAGTGTTTTGTTTACATTTTAATGTCAGCAGTGCCTGTGGTATCCTAACAGTGAAGTCCATGTAAATCTTGATATATGGTCATGAAAGAAAGTAACGGTTTTCTAGAAGTTCTAATTTAACTAAATAATATCATTTGAACGTTAAACTACTTTAATTAAAAAGTATTAGCGGTAACAATAATTATAGAAAATTAATCAAAATTATTACTTTCAGTCTCTTACGTTGAACACGATGAATTCTGCTATATAGCTAATCAGTCATTAAGTCAAAATTAACACAAAATGATAGCATTGCCAAATTATCGAGTCCGCACTTACCTGATGAGGTGCGATTATGTAAGGAAGTTTGGCATCGTCCAAATCTTTAAAATCAGAGAAAATGTGACTTACCAGACCTAAAAATACTGAAAAAGGAGAAAACAGTTTTATAATTTCTTACTTCCGATCTGTCTCTAGCCCTCAGTTGTAATTCATCGACAATCAGTGATGTTTGCGTTGATGCAGCCCTGTCTTCCGATACAGTGCAGTAGACATCTACAACACATTGTACAACACTGCCGGGTCTTGCCTGGTTTTTATTCATCAAATACCATTCAACATGATGTGGCAGAGCGTTCTCTGACTGACAACAGCGTGAGAGATTCTTCAGTTTTACAATCTAGAAAAAGCAAGGTAAACTTACACTTAATCTGAAAAGGGATTTGGGCTATAAAATGTGACTTGTTAGGAATGTTAATTTGACTTATATCGGCATGAACCTCTATGACAGCCGACCAACTTTGTGAATTTGGAACAACATCAGTATCATGGGAGAAGATATGTTGACAGTAAAACGTTTAATCCCGACCCGGCACCCAACCTTTCCTGCACGCAGGTGATTCTTTTTTTGTACGGACCTCCCAACGGCGGCTGTACTTACGATGTTCGATTTTCTGTAAGGTCTTTGGTATCATTCCTCAATGTTTCATCGTTTGGTATCTACGTTTATTCTCGTCTTGTCTTGCACGGCGATCGCTTCATTGGTCTTTTTCATCGTTTTGTGGGTTTCACGCTTTATTGGTCTATATTGTCAACCTTTTGTTGTTTCCCGTTTTACAGCTTGTTTTAATTGTGTCAGTGTAAGCTAGCAAGCTCCCTGGAAACCAGTGTTCAGTGTTTCATTGAAAGAACGCTAGACAGTCCTATTTTCAATGAGAATTCAACTGTATGTAGCTGATTGTCACAGTGTTAACTATTCTGAAACCTATATCAGATGCCAGCTCGTTTATTAAGTAAATGTCTCATTAAGACATCTATCTCTTTTTCAAAAAGAGTTTCCCGTATCATTGTGGCCGTAAGGCCATAGGGACACAATATCTTTGGCACAGCGTATGAAAGGCGGAGCCTATCCACTCCTTTTGTGGCCCTATCTTTTCCTGATATGAAAGAGGTACCCATTTACTCATGGGATAATATTCATAGACAGTTTCCAAGTGTCGGCTGACCGAATGGCGATAGGAATCTGCGACTCTCTGCACCATAACCGAACGTCTCTACCCATTCGACCTCGCGCTTTTATTTTAAATAACATTTTAAGAAATACAATAGATAATTTCACCGTATCTAATTAAACTCTTCATCAAAGTTCAGCGCCAATGTCTGGGATTTACAATATGAGAAATAGATGATAAATACTGATTTCAGGATTAAGATGCAAACATGATTATGATTACTGTAGCGAATAAAATACGAGTTTTCTTGTTTGAGATTGGTGAAATATTTAAGATTAGAAATGTAAAAGAAACATGGGAGCAGATCTAAAAATAACGATATAAATTATGAAAAAAAGAAAGAATAAATTCTGTAGAATTAGAAAAAGACAATACTAGAACAGAGATTTAAAGTTAAATAAGTATCTACCTTCACTTGACTCTCAATTGGTCTGTTTTCTCTTGGGTGAAGCTTATGCTCCCACGTGTCGCCTTGGTCGCCAACAATGGACGCAGTTATCTCAAGAGAATCATCCCCACTTAGACAGCAATCCGGCAACTCAAGTGGTTTTTCGGCTTTCTTTTCACGACCTTCACCGTTTTCATTATCAAACATGCGCTGCAGAAACAAGCACATGTATATAATATGAGCCGCGGCATGACAAAACCAACAAAATGGTTGTGCGCCCAGCGCAGACTCAGATCAGACTGGGGATCCGCCCAGTGTGGTCAGAGTCTTAGTTGTCCGCATGGAGGTCTCTTAGACTCTTAGGTACCCATTAAGCGCTTAGCGAATAGTCTAATTAGACTGAACAGATGGCCAGGCTGGTCTGAGTGTTCGCTGGGCGCTCAACCACATTGTACGTTTTCTCGTGTCGCGGCTCATTATGTTATTGAGAAAAGGAAGATAATGAGCATCCAGAACAAACCCAACCATATCGGTTTTATCTTTTGCTAACATTTTAGCCGTATTTTATACAGTCTGTTTGCTTTAACCTCACATGCCTCCAGAGGATCTTTCTCTCTTACTTCCAGAGAGTTTATTTTATTGCCACTGCTCTCGTGTTAAGAGCCTAGTGGCTGCAGTAAAAAGTCTCCATATGTAGATATATTTTCTGGACCTTTGGAATCATTTGGCTCATTCTGAGTCAGTGTGAAAATAGAGTTCAAGTGAAGTCACTGCTAGCAGATGTGGGCAGAGTTGCAACATTACATAACCGTACATGAAAAGGCTCAATTACACAGTGTCAGCATTTCTTTTTGTTCACTGATGCGTTTCTTGCTTCAAGAGGAGCTTCCTTTAGAATTTATTTTAATGAAACGAGCCGTGACACGACAAAACCAACAATATGGGTGTGCGCCTAGTGCAGACTCGGATCAGCCTGGGCATTCGCCTAGTTTGATCAGACTCTCTGTTAACTGCTCAAAGGGTAGCTAAGGGTCTAAGCTACCTTCGTGCGGACAGCGAAGACTCTGATCAGGCTGGGCGGAAGCCCAGGCTGATCAGAGTCTGCGCATAGCGCACAACCACTTTGTTGGTTTTGTCGTGTCGCGGCTTAAATATTGTTTGGACTTTTGGATATTTCATTTAAGTTTTAGCTGAATTTTGTCTGGGATATAACTTAACAAGAATTTTAAAGTGAACATTTTATATCAATTATTTGAATGCCAAATATTTTAATGAAGACACCATTCAGATAGGCGAATACGAGTATAATTGCATATATAGTTCATGTACTTAACGAGGCCCCATTTTTGGATTTACATTTATCTATTTTGAATGGATTTGTTTCATTTGAAATTTATGACAGACGCGATGATTTTGATTTCGACATTGTTAATTTTCCGTTTTTGGATGGTGATGTTCCCCGCACCACTTCTTATGGTGTTTACCTTTCTCAGCTTATTCGCTTCGCTAGGGTGTCCAGTCATCTGGCTGATTTCAATGCTCGTAATAAAAGTTTGACTGCCAAGCTTTTACAGCAGGGGTATCGGTATCATAAAATTCGGAAAGTTTTTTCTAGATTTGAATTTGTTTCTAAATATAATACAGGGTTAAGGTCACTTTTGCAACAAGGCCTATCGGAACCTGAATTTTATGGTGACTTAGTAAATAAATTACGCAAAATCGTAGGGAAAACAGAATTTCCTGATCAATTTAAGAAAATTATCATACGATTTAAACGCATTGGCTATAACATAGATGTAATGCGACAGTCTGCATGCTTAGTGGTTAACCCAACCACGGTTGACAACTTTGCTGTCCTCTTTAATTGCACGCCGGTGGGTCGGGGTTCAGACTCTATGATAGCACCTACATAAAGCTATATATTAGTTGGTTGGGGCCGGATGTTTGTCTGTTTCTTGGCCCACCGGGGTTTAACTGGTGGTCTTTTGCTCCAGTGCTCCAGTGGTGTTGCTGACGCCCCAGGGATCTCCAGGTGTCTCAACACGTTTTGGCTGCCGAGTCCTTATCCTTGCTTCATCATGGTCTTTTCTTGATCTTAATTGTTGGCCATGATGACTCTCTGATGAGTTAGGGGACTTCCATACGAACCGAACGACCAACTAATTGTGTGCACCGCAGCGGAGGGTGAGGGTGAAGGTTTGGACCCAGTAAAACCGGTTTAAACCCCCCAATAGTTATTACTGACCGTCCCAAGGCGGTACTTTCGTTGTGGTTGCATTTGTTTTATGTTCGGTGCTGTTTAATTTATTGCTTTCTCATTTTAACCCTTTTCTGTAATAAAAATAGCAAATAGGTAAAAATAATTGTTAATTGTTTTTCGTATAACTTGCTTAGTCTGTTGTAACCCTTCCGTTGGTCTAAATTATTTAGTTCAATAAAGATAGCTGAGTTGCCACCTATTTGGGAAAGAGCTGCTGACTCGGCTTATCACTTGTAATTTATTGTTTGTCGGGATGTCTTTGTCTATCTTTCCCTTTGATGTTGGGGATAGGGTTTGAAATCTGATTAAGTCAGTTCCAGAAGTGTAATTACTCTTTAAATTAGGCTTTATGAATACTGCTGGGTCCGAAGGGCTTCTAGGTGTAATCATGTTCTTATGCATATATCAGACTATAGCTATAACTGGAATGAAATAAATATTATTTTATTCATTTGATAGTGACCTATGTTGGTCTGCGCAATACAAATACAAATGCAAGAAGAAACTGGAACGAACCTGGTTGTAGTCTTTAAATTTGTGTAATTCATCAGCGATGTAAAGGGTCAGTCTCACTTCTTTGTTATCCATGACTTTCTTGTATGAGCCAAACAGGAAGGCATGCATACTGAAACAATCCCGCTGTCCATGCGTAATGCAGCAAAATCCAGAAAATGACTGCGTGTAAATTAAAGCCTTGTCCTGTCGAATGATACAGAATGTCTCCATGTCTTTGTTTTCTTTCTCCAATATAGGAATATGTTCCTCGTCTGCGAGCTGATTCAGTCCTTCATCAGATCTAAATTTTATTATTTCTAGAGACCTTTTTCCGTCGTTTATAATTGGAAGCTCTACAAGTGCATGCTCACTCAGTTTTTTACATCCAGTCAGGCAATATTCAATAACTGGTGACGCAAGCCGAGTGTCTTTGGAAAAACAAAATTTCTCATATATAGCTGGAATGTCATGAAAACTTGAAGCTTGCACTTGGATCGAGTGAAGATTCAATGCTGAGAGCGGAAGAGACATTTTAGAATCTGATTTGTTCCACTCGACCGTTCCGTTGAATTTATCTAGGTAACAGCTGTACTGGAAGGGCATGCCGAAAATATCCCGTCGGTTAGTTTCCTTTGCTGGGAATGTCTGAGTTCCAGTATTGGAATAAAGTTCTGCTGTAACATTCGTGTCACTGTGCTGGACCAGTTTCTCAAGACGTACATTTAGATCTGTACGTTTATCTACCATCGACGAAAAAACTTCGAAAATTTTCACTGCGTTGGTGGTATTTTCTTTAAGTCTGGGTTGTTCATTACATACTTGCAGCCCAGTGTCAGCTGTATCAACTTCATTACTGTCAACAGATATCTGACTGTTATACGATGATGGTTGTTGTAACGACTGATATCCACTTTCACAGGTTCCATAACTAGAATTTGCTTCATATCCAACACTCTCGGTTGCGGAAAGTCCATGCACATTATTTAAGTCAATTTCTGGAGTTTCTTTTCTCTTACAGATACGTTTTCGCCATTTATATACAACAACAGCTAGTGCTACACCTATCGTAACCAAAACTGTAACGATAATAAAGACTAGTTGATAATCATAATGGGGCTTGAAAGTTTAAGGCTGTTTGCTTAAAATACGTATGGTGACTGGGTCAGTTGCCAGATAATATCTATCACCTTGTATGTTTTGTTTATGTTTCAATACGATTCGACATGAAGTATGCACTCTTATGTTTTTTCCTTCTGTGAGTAATTTGAAAGTAGGATTTATGACATATAAGAAGCTGGTATGAAATATGTGTCGCTGAGCAAACTTTATGTTACGGTCAGTTAAACCTCGGCACCTATTTGTACAAACTATCAAGACTTCAAAATGCGAAAATAGCGAGTCTTCCTTTTAAATATATCTTCATCCGAATGTAAATACAAATTACATGTAATTTGTATTTACATGCAGATGAAGATATATTTAATTTACAATACTGTTGCTATGAAATAAAGAAGAAATAAAATACATTTAAAGAAAAATTTTGAGCATCGACACGACAAAACCAACAATGTGGTTGTGCGCACTGCGCAGACTCAGATCAGCCTAGGCATCCGCCAAGTTTGATCAGACCCTTCGTTAAGTGCTCAAAGGGTAGATAAGGGTCTAAGCTACCTCCATGCGGACAGCGAAGATTCTGATCAGACTGGGCGGATGCCCAGGCTGATCTGAGTCTGCGCTGGGCGCACAACCACGTTGTTGGTTTTCTCGTGTCGCGGCTCAATTATTTTTTTTAAATGTATTTAATTTCTTCATTATTTCATAGCAACAGTAATGTAACGTAAATATAGCTTCATCTGCCTGTGAATACAAATTACATGTAATTTGTATTTACATACGGATGAAGATATATTTAAATAAAGAAACAGTAATGATGAAGAAACATTCGAGGGGCGCCGTAGTCGAGTGGTTAGAGTGACTCGGTTATGGTGCAGGAAATCGCCGAAAGGTCGTGAGTTCACGTCTCACCGTCGCCATCCGACGACTGGAAAATCTCTCTGTCAACCCAGCAGTAAATGGGTCCCTTTTATCGAATCAGGGAAGGATAAGGCAGCGAAAAGAGAGAAATGGGCCCCGCCTTTCATCATCTGTGCCCAATATAAAGTGGGTGTCTAGCCCCCACTGCCCCTACGGCTATAAGGCTATGGAAACCTTTACCTATACTACTTCAGATGACAGAATTTGATATGACACAGAAAAAGGAAGGTCGTTGTTAAATATTTTGAGTATCACTCCATTGATAATTTTACCTCCTAAACACGCTAATTTTGAAAGCAAGTTTTCGGGGGTTCATTGGCTATAACATTCACATTTGCTTTATGCAAGATTGCTAATCCCGATTAAACTTTGTTATCTTAGTTATCTTATTATTATCAGTAAAAGTTGGATAAAATGAATTTTTTATTAATGGCTTTAGAACATCAATTAGTATTTTACATCGAAAATCCAAATACAAACAATCGATGAAGCAACCCATGAAAGATCATTTGCGCATAGCGCAGCCCTAAGAGGCACAGACAGAAGGAGAGTTGAGAAACATATGAGAATCCCAAGAGAAAAAAAGAACAATATGTAATATCATTTCAACTTATGATACAATTCTTCATATCAAATATTCTTTTGTGTAGTGTCATTCTCACTCATCATTGAGACATGGCAATACTAAATAAAAAATATCAGAAAGCGTGCAATGTCACCAAATTTGCCTCATTACTTTAAACATTATAGCTAAGATGAGAATTAAGGTATTATTTGATATTTGACCCAATTATGGCCTAGACCTTGTGTGCGGCCACCTTAATATTGTCTGACACGCCTCATTATGCTTTATCTTTCTGTGCAGCTTCTTCAAATATGTTTAGGAGTTTTTAAGTTATCTCTGAGACACATTCTGATACAGACGGACGTACGGGCACAGGGACGGACAGACGGTTCAATGTTAACATGCCTCCCGAAGTTTCTTCGGGGGCATAAAAAGTTCAGATTTGAAGTGACTTAATATATCAAAAAGAGAGAAGAGAGATACAATATGCAGTGCATGGCACAAATACATGCCCTGTATCTAATAAAGCTGTTATTTACATTTATCCTACTTTAATGAAAACATTTTATAACGCCTCAGTATCATTTTATTTAAAACTTACAATACACTGCATTTATAACTATACCTGTGGAGGATATTATCAATATTGTTCGCCATTGTTGGTTCTCAGATACCTCAGTGGTGATGGCATTCTTTTCTTTGAAATTCGTTTCAGGCTCCATTGAAACCATTATTGAAACCATCTCAGGATTTGCAGTGTGGCGGGACGAAGTGCTTCTAGTAACTAACACACGGGGTCGTTTTACTGTTAACATACGTAATAAATTATTTGCCATTAATTTATCATTTCTCAACAATGATGGTCCATTTTATAGTCTGTAACAAATGCCGCATAAATCGCTCTAATTGCAGTTTCATCTTAATAAGTAAACATTTTCTTTACCCTAGACCTAAATGATAGCCGTTCAAAGCAATTGGAGTAACTTTAACCACAATTTTTGCCTAGATACATATACGCATACCTGTTTGCGGCCATGTCCAATGAATTAATCAAAGAATCCATGTGCTGTTCGAACACTATTTTGGGCTGGCTTGTTCTTAATCCTGGCCATAACGTATTTGCATGACGTCAAATAACATGACGTCACCTGACGATACGCAGGCGCCCTAGGAAAAACCGTTTAGTTTCGGTTTTATTAGCGTAAACGCCATTCTTTTTTTTTTTTTTAGCGAAATGACGTAATGATACATAAGGCACCATGAATTTTTCATGATTTTCTAGGCATTTAGCTAGTTTTCAATGGAATCGTACTCTAAAATGTAAGAATAGCCATTTTTGTTTTATTCTATGAACATGCATTAAGTTTTTTATTCCTTCACATTTGCAGGGTCCCATGGATTTGCCGGGTCCCAAGGGCTCGGCAAATGTAAATGACTAAAAAGTGTCGGATTCCTATATATTTAGCGGATTATGACGCACCATTCTGTTCATGGGGTCTGACGAATGTAGACATTCAAAATCCATTTAGAAGTTTAATTTGTTCGAAAACGTTCGAGCTTAGCAATGACCATGAACAGAAAATACGAAAGAAAATGAGGATCTAAGGGACGAGTCATTTATTATCAGGTTGGGGCGGGGTGTATACATTTTCATTTGGTTCACCAGAATTTCTCCGAACCCCAAATCTCACCAGCTATTTTTTCCAACCCCCCCCCCCCCCCCCAGATAGGCGACAAAAAAATTATGACCCCTACCCCCCATCCCATCTACCCTTCACACACACACACACACACACACACACACACCATATTACCTATATTATGTCAGATTGATCTCAATAAAAACCTGTATGAAGCACAAAGAACATTTTCTTATTCTGACAGGTTAATTAATCATGCAGATTAATGGCCTGTGTTAAAATTTGTCTGCATTTCTTGATCTTTCTTTGTGCTTATGGGCGCCCATAAATCTTTTTTGTCGAATGTTCAATAATTATAACTGTTAATAATATCAATTGGGCATCAGTGAGGCAGGGGTCTTGGGGCGCAGCCCCCAGAAGCCACAGTACTTCTGCTGATGACAAGGCACCTGCAGAGCTGATATCACAAACACAGGCATTAAATTTAATTGAGAACAAAAGTTTCTACTTAATATGATTTTATAGACAATTGTATACTGTGCTACTGGCAAATTAATGAAAAGATCTGTTTTTGGATATGGAGCTGCCCAAGTTTGTATGTCTTTTTTCCATAAATGGCTTTTAAGTTTTGAGTTAGAAACAATAGAGCCTGAAACTATAGGAATAAGGGGGTCTGGGAGGGTCTTCTCTCCCCAGAAGCTGAGACAATTTTAAAAATGAGGACTGATGGAAGAATTCTTACACCCCCAATGTGCCAAAAAATATATGACCCCCCCCCCCCTACTCCAAGGATTATTAATTTCCGACCCCCGGTATATCATAAAAAATTCCGATCCCCGCTAAATGTACCCAGCCCCCACCCCCACCTGATAATAAATGACTTGTCCCTAAATCAGTCTTGTAACAATACTCTCGGTTCAGTTGCAGCTCCAGAAAACAAGTACGTTGATACTTTTCACAAAGACAGAAAGAAACTCACCAACGATATTATTGTCTATACAACTTTCAATCGTTTCGTCAATCAGCTGCTTTCCGCAGCATGTTGTTTTGTGTTTCTTTATCATTTTAATTCGTCCGTGACAACAACGTTCTGTCTGTGGATTGAATTTCGGGTACACTATAGCTTTATTTGTGGTTTTGCTACAAGAATAGCACCTGTCGTCGTATCTGTTAAAGGAAGAGAAATAATTATTTATTAAGATAAGATAATTCAGAAAAAAACTAGTAAGAAGAAATGATTGAGATATGCAATAATAATGTAGGACTTTAAGAGCGACTGTTGGAACAATTCTTGAATGCACACTTGAAAGTCAAAGTAAGTTGACAATATCGCAAATAATACCATGGAAAATATTGAGGTTTGGGCTTTCCATATTGGAAATAAACCCATAGGGACACTTTGCAACGGGATAAGTATACAGGATTCAATTTTGCTCACAGAAGTCGTTTAAAACTAATTTTTATTCAATGTCAATTATACATGAGAATTTTGCCAAAGGTAAGCCGAAGCAGTACGTTTCTGACACGAGGCTAGCAATCGATATCAAGATATACGACAACATAGATCTACATGGCATAATTAAATAACCATATTTGTGTACTGTAAAAAAACTTATACTAGGCGACAGCAAAATTTGGCGGTTTTGATAAATGGACGTTTTGGCGGATTTTTATTTTGGCGGATTTGAGATTTCTGAAAAATTGATTTCTGCTAACACCATAGTGGCCACTTGAGACCGAATTCTTTAGTGTCATTGTGAATTCAGTAATTACACTAATATCTGTTACTACGTTAAATTTTGCCTGATCAAAACGTTTATAGTGAATAGATTTTTGTGTTCTTTCTAATTTAATAAACTTGGCTTAGGTTCTGATTAGAATGTATGGCATGTCTGATAAATAATTTCACACTCCGTTTGCTCTTTCTTGGTGTTTGCTTGGGATCTTCTTCTGTACTAATATATAGAATATGTATTGACTTTGCTGATGATAGAGGGAAGAAATTAAAAGCTCAATGGCAGTTTTTTTCTTTCTTGTCCAGCAGTTTAAATCGGCGGCTTTTTAATTTGGCGATTTTTTTCTTTTCCGCCAATATCGTCAAAATAAAGTTACCGCCAAATATATGTGTTTTTATAGTAAATGCCACAATAGTAACTGTGAAAACAGTATGAAATGCTGCTAGAATCAACTATCCAGTAACGTCTCCTGTAATGTAATGCATTGGCCATTTATAAGCCGCCACTACCCCCTCGGGCCTGGAATGATCCAATATGGGTATTTAGTGCCGTGGTTTTACTTCAGCATCGGCCCCGCAGTGTTGGCTCGATTGGCATACTGTCTTACGCATAAATGTTGATTTAATATATTACAATAAGACCACTCCTGTGTTGAATATTTTGTTCAACGATTATAGTGCGATCAAAATATAACGTTGAAGAAGGACCTCGTTAAAAATGACGCCATCATTTGGTAACTTAAAGGTAAATGCGTAAAAACAAAAGATCAGCTACAACAGTATTTTAAGATTTTTATATAAATTAGCGTTAAGCGGCAATGATCAGGAATTTAAATAATCTAACTCCATACTGGTGTCCTGATGAACGATTGTCCTTGCACATATCACCAGTTAAAGGCCCCATTGCTCTATCAGCATGAAATATTTTATCGTCAAGTATGGCTGCAAGCTTCTTATTACAGTTTCTTCGTTGTATATGATCATGTTTGGCCGGCTTAGAAAAATTAAAACGTCCTTGAGTTTCTCATAAAAACGATTTAAAAAATATCTAGGTCATTTTGGTTGGCAACTAAAATGACCTACTTTCGATTTCTCAAGTTTCATTACGTGATAAAAATACAAGGTACAAGAGGTAACAATGCAAGGTACAGGAGGTAAAAATACAAGGTACAGTCGTTTAATAGTTGATGAAAATACAATGTAAGGCAAGACTCCCATTCCTTGTCACGCTCTTGTGTGAGTTAATTGCCCAACGGGGAACCAGAAACGAAAACCGTATTTCATGGAGAGACTTGTCATTTTTTCCCCAAAATACCTTATTCCTTCTTTTTATGCCAGTTATGTGACACAAAAAGCACAGCAACCGACATATTATCATCAATCCTACAGGATGTACCAGTTTTATAAGGATGTGTGCTCTGACGATTTTTACCACTGATAGGACTATGGAGACTTTAACAATTCTGATTCTGATCCTTAACCGGAAATAGTAACGTAGTGTTGAAGCATAAAGTAACAACTCCAGTACTGAAACAATACGAGCAGATAACATAATCAGTAGCACTTTTCATTGTACGAGTTACCAATGTACTTTTCAATGTACGAATGTCGTAGTTAATCATAAATCACATCTCATTTCCCTTTTTTATTTAATGTACATGAAATACAATTGAACTTATGTATGTAACGCGACGACTGATTGGATATCGTCAAAAATTTGCGACAGTATAACCTGCGATATGTTGTCAGAAAGCCGACGTCACTACGTAACGTCGCTTTTCATTGGTTGACATCTGGTTTTACGTGGCTGAAAGCGTTTTTCTATTTTTTTTTTTTTTTGTTATGGGTGCAAAGTAGTCTCATGAGCCGTTCCATCCGGATTTTCACTGTTTGCATTGGTATGTCCGAATTTACCCGCTGTCCGAAGTTACACGACACGACCATAACAAACAGAATTTAAGCGTAAAACGGTCGAAATATAACACATCCTACCTCTCAGTACCACAACAACCTCCGTGGCTGTTACTTCTACCAATATTATGATGAAGGGTCAAATTTGCACAACAAAATTTGCGTTTTGGATTGAACAGCTGATCTCCGCAACATTCAGTCCCTGTTGTGATGTCGTATACATATTTCCCGCAACATCTCTTAGAAGAACTTGTCTTATTATAGAGCACGCCATCACAGCAGAGATTTTGACTTTCGTTGTCGATTTCCCCAATATTGGAAGACAAGGCGTTGTAGATGTCTTTCCCACAGCACATTTCGTCTCCTGCAGATTTATCGTGAAGCCCTTTACAACATAGCTGCTTGGAAGGATCGTACCATTTCATAGATATTGGTTCACGCGTTACACACAACACTGCAAAGAGAATATGAAACAAAAAACACAATGAAATAAACTGATTTGTTCAGATCCTTAGTTGAGTATTACATTATATATCTTTGTCAGTGAACCTTGTGTGAATAAAATATTGTTTAAACCAGATGAAAGTTGGAACTAGACACTTTATGAAGGTGACTGGATACAATCGGTTCCGCAGTGGAGCAAAGAGAAACCCGCAATAAAATGGGAAACTAGTTTTTCCTGGTTAGAATTACCTGTTACACTACTTTACCTGTCTTGGCATAATATTTTGCTTTTGAACAAAAAGATACAAAAACTAAAAATGCAGTATATAAAACGTTACTGTAAGTTTAAGTCGAAACCACAGTAATCACATCTACGAGGGACGTTCAGAAAGTTCTGAACGAGGCCTCATAACTTTATTTACGGGCATACTGATACATTAAAACTTTACAATGATACCGCCACTATACAAAGACAATTTTTCTTATTAACTTACAAAGCCTTTTATTAGGCCCAGGCGTACCACTCGGCTAGTTTCATATGTGAAATCTTTTCAGTGATAGTCATTCAAGTCGAATATCGTTGAAAATAGAGAATAAAACATGGTCAACTGTTTTTTTCATCGTTCTCAACAATATCCTTACAGAGTTAGAAGGGTGGACAATGTTATCGACTCATTTCTTGCAAAACAACGCGCAGGTCTTTTGACGTTATTGAAATCGGCTTCATGTCACTTTTGAAAGATTATAGCGGCTTCGTTTTTATTGCATTGATTTGAATTTATTGACAGATTTTAATTGGCCCTTGCAAAAGCTCTGACTGCCAAGATTTCAAATGCTTACACACTTGCTTTCATTACCCAATTGCTAGTGCTTTAGTAGAAACGGAGAGTTTGCTTATACATGAAACACGGATAATTCAAATTCGCGGGACGGTATAGAACCTAGATTAAATATTATTTCCGCAATATTAACGGGACAACATTGCCTGGGTATTGTCTTTAAGTAGCAATGATAGGGGAAAATATTAATGACTGCTTATACATGCGTTATGACACTCTCAAGTAAAAACCTACAGAGACTCTAGGGTATACCCCTTTCAAAGAAATTAAAAAATGTACGCTTTTGGAAAAATACAGCACGTTTGCAGATTAATGGCTTCATGTTTTTGGCTATCAGAAGTTCTGTTTCTATAGGGGTACCAAAATATTACATCACAAGCATAACTTTCAAAACAACCCTCGTATTTTCCTTTTATCGTTTTTATATACATCAAATATAAGTGAAGATACACAGGAAAGGCCAAAATCAAGACACAATCCTTACAAGAGACCGAAAGCAGAAGAAGAGAGACACTCAACAACAAAACGGAACAATACATCTTCCATAACAGACACATCCACTCCAACACAGAGGAACTGTACAGTACACACGTATTAATACAATGAATAAACGTATTTAGTTTAGTGCGACAGACGCGCGTTTCTGTATTTAACTTCTTCAATGCCGCTAAACCCCAAAGTTTGAAAGAAAAAAAGGTGATGGGCAGCTCTCAGCAGGCAACGGGCAGCCCTCTCCGAGCCACACTTACTGGCACATTTCACGAGAAACAGCGACTACAAGCATCAGATAAGAGACCCCTGGCAGAAAGAATAAAGGCGCCCTCAACCGAGCCACCTCAACCCCTGTGTCTCGAGTAACAAGACAGACAAGAGCATCAGAAAGGAGATGTCCGATACAGCAAGAACCTTAAGAAAGCCAAAATAATTCGAAAGAATGGATGCCAAAGCCCGCTTAGATTCATGTCGCTATGACAAGTTTGTCATAGTTTTAGAATAACAATTTCAAAAGCCATACAAATTCAGAAAACATAAAATATTTATTTTACGTGTTTTCTTCTTATAACCACACAATCAAAACCGGAAGCAAAGTTGACAGCTAAACAGGTGACCACAAGGCTAGAATTACATTAAACAGGCTCCTCATCAAACGTTTTCTCCATGGAACGCAAAGTGACTTAAGCTATTTGAGGATTAAAGCTCTGACGCAACCCCAACAAAGTACTTGCCCGGAGGTTATAAAACTTGATTACATTCTCTAACTCAAAATAAAGCTCAAACTCAAAATAAAGCACACTGATTTGCTGCTTCCAAGCACATGCCAATCAGTGTGCTTTATTTTGACTTTGAGATTATACTCAAGTTTTGTAACCTCGGACCCTGGTCGGTCTGTGTAAACTCTTCCTGACTTATCAGAGAGACAACATAGTATAGCAGATAAAACGTCAGAAAAGTATGATGAAGCAAAGTTGAAGTCTCTGCGAAATTAGACACACATATAAAAGAATTTCAAAGAGTAACTACACGTCAGGAACTGACTGAATCAGATCCCAAACCCTATCCCCAACATCAAAGGGAAAGATTGACAAAGACATCCCAACAAACAATAAATAACAAGTGATTAGCCGAGTCAGCAGCTCTTTCCCAAGTAGGTGGCAACTCAGCTATCTTTACCGAACTAAATAATTTAGACCAACAGAACGGTTACAACAGACTAAGCAAATAATACGAAAACATTTAACAACTATTTTTACCTATTTTCTATGTTTATTATAGAAGGGTTAAAATGAGAACACAATAAATTAAGCAGCACCGAACAAAACAAATGCAATCGCAACGAAAGTACCGCCTTGGGACGGTCAGTAATAACTACTGGGGGGTTTAAACCGGTTTTACTGGGCTTAAATCTTCACCCTCACCCTACGCCGCGGTGCATACAATTAGTTAGTAGTTCGATTCGTATGGAGGTCCTCTAACTCATCACATTTATTTTTGTCTCTGATTTTAATGTTTATGAATTGTTCCGAAAATCAGGTGTACCAGCAAAAAATCCGAAATTGTCCACTAATATCTCCATCAAATTCAGGCTTGAAGAACTGTTTTCACACCAACGTTGTATTTTGACATCACTTCTGAATTTCCAGGATAAAACTCTTAGTAAAAGGCTTTACCTAGTAACATTGCCTTAGAAGTTTAGCAGTCAAAAGAATATTCCGAATATGCAAAACAAACCTAAAACACGGGTTGCGCAAAGTTATCCTGAGTTTTATTGCAATCATTGTCGTTCTGGGGCCGTATTTATAAAACGACTTAAGTCGTTGCTACGCTGTTGCTAAGGCTAAATTTCTATGAAGGCGATTCCCTACAACTATGAAAGTTGCTCTGGAGGAACAGTCTTTTAAAGACTGGTCCTCCAGAGCAAATTTCATAGTTGCAAGGAATATCCTTGATAGAAATTCAGCCCTAGCAACAGCAAAGCAACCACTTAAGTCGTTTTATAAATACGGCCCCTGAATATGAAATAAGAGCGAGTACTTCTATTAAATCGGGTGGAATACTTTATAAATATAATACTTACTCTTAGAACTTGACATTCTCGGCGGACCATATTTAATACCCAATTGTGTCATCGTTTGGTGTGCGATTTTTTCGAGCCAATTTTCACAGTGACGGTCCTAAAATTTAAGAAGAAAATATGGAAAGATAAATTAAAAATAAAATAAGACGTTAATGTAATTGCACTGCTAAATTTGATTATGCTTGTATATTGAGGAAGACGGAATTTATAATGGTAAAAGTCAAACTGTTCATAAATATCACCACTTTCACATGCAAATCTTTTTGAGCTGAATTATATTAATCTTTATTCCACTAGAAAAGGTTCGTTAGCTCCACATTATCCTTTAAACTACCGGTTGGAATATTGGGTTACTTTTGAATCTCTGATGATATTTGGTGAGTTGTTAATCAAGCATGCATTTCTACATTAGTTTTGGTCCTATTAGTTCATGGGCAAGGGACAAGGGAAGAGAGTCCAGAGTTGAGAAATAGAAGGATACGAGACGTCAAAGTCCTCCGATATACCAACGAGGGTAAAATTACCCAATATCGGCTCAATGACCGGTCTTTAATTACACGTAAATAAATATATTTGCTTTATTTGCATGTTCACATATATCCTTGGTAATTTGTCTTTTCCTTTAAGAAACACTTTTTAGGGTGAAAAATGATATCACAAGGGTAACGCTCGTCAATAAATAGATACTGCTCAAAATAAGTTAGGAATATTTAAGAAAGCAGAATTAAGAAAAATAAGTAGATGACTATTAAACTGATATAATTCATTAAACAAATATTCATAGAGACCTTCAATTTGAATAATGATACGGTTAAGCTTTCACGTGACCTAGAATAAATTGAAAGTAGACTAGAGGTCGACACCCAAATTTCGCACGAATCCAGCACAGCAATGGCTAATTATTTTATGCAAACTTTTTTAAGACAGACGCATAATGCCTCAGTAAACAAGATGCAGATACTTTTTCGTGCGGTTTTATCACAGAACGAAATGGTAGGAGTAAAGGATGCCATTGCGTGGTGAATTGTTTCAGCCATCGTGACATTTACAAGGGCCCTACATCTTAAATAATGCAGTAAAGCCTACCAAAGTCGACGTTTTCAGTTTGGAAGATTATGAAGAATTTAAATATTCTCAGAATCTCGATGTCCAATTTTTTTTTCGCCAATGTGAGATTGAGTTGTAGACCCCATTGTCCATTATGTGTTGCTGTAGGCCACGTGACCTGCTGTAACTGTTTCTATTTAATAAGCTGAATATTGCCACTTGACTAGTGCTCTATCAATAAACAATAATAATCTAACCCAGCCAATATTATTTATTTTGGTACTCTTTTCCCCTCCTTTTTGTGAGCAGTATACAAATAAATCTACGATGACAGCGTTCACTATTATTTTCACTTTCAGCATGCTAAATACATAGCCCCTTTATTTTAAATTTAACAAATATAGTTATAACTGTGGAACCAACTAATTTTCAAACAAAAGATTTTGAGACATGGAGTTAGAATATATATAACAGAGTATTGGAATAGGTGAGTACTGGTCGTAGAGGTGCTTTTTCGCGTGATCATAGAGGTGTTGTTTCGCGTTTCTGCTAACCTTGTAGTATAAGACGTTTTGCGACGTCGGGGCGTTTAATATGTACCATGCTGCGCAAATATGGTTTGTGCAGTCCAAAGACTGCATAATAAGCAAAATAAAAAGACAGGAAATATCAAGAATTAATACACTCAGATCCCGTATATCGCACCTTCAAACCATAAGGGAAAGAAGTGTTTACATAGTTCGTAAAAGTCACGCACGGTAAACCGAAAGAACAGTTCTTTCTCGAACAGGTGGTCATTCAGCTACCCCAACTGAAAACAGTAATATATATTTTTATCATATGACGTCGCATCTGAGAGTGTAATAAAGCCATGTATTAAAAACAATAATCCACTAGTGGATTAAATATGCAAATTACGTCGTAACGTTATACGTTGGCGTCCATTAAAACGTCGCGTTTTCTAATGGCGAAATCGTGACGTTTTAGTGCAAATTTTGCTAATAAAATGCGATTTTAGTGTCATATGATAAATAGAATCTTGCATTCGTGCTCCTGTATTATTGAATTTATTAAACTCGTTGGGGAAAACCGATAAGATGCTCGGCAAGCCTCGCATCTTATCTTTTTCCCCAACTCGTTTAATAAATTCAATAATACATGAGCACTCATGTAAGATCCTCTATTTACCTACCATGTGCTTGCTACTGTTCTGGCAATGCCTGTCGTATTTTTGCAAGAGGTGCTTGATATCATTTCCTCGATGAGGTCCTTTCAGTGCATCTGATATATCGGCTTTAAGGTTCATTTCAAGCGCTGCAGTAAATAAAAGATTTGTTTAGGACATCGGTAGCATAACTTAATGAATGATTATTAAAAGATAACTCGAAACACTTATCGGAGATGGGTGGGGGAGGGGACGTTTTGAGTACACGTGTGCTGTTTTCTTTTTTGTCATGCAAACAAAATTTGATGTAAGGATTACTTACCAGAACATTAAAAATACGGTTACACAATGAATAGAGTCACAAGATACGTTTATTCAGGGGTGATCGAGTCGGTTTATAGTGCTGTGAAACTTTCAGTGCCGGAGCTCCCTTCTAATTTGGATATAGTAGGGCAAGGGCGTACTATGCTTGCAGTAGGTGCTAGTGAAGAATGTATGGATATTTTTCTATCGCCTTTCTAGTTTTCTTTTCTTTCTCCCTCTCTCTGTGATACGGCTCGGCATAGACATAAATACTGTCTCAAAGAGCCGTAAAACAACACAACCAACCAACCAACCAACGTTTATTCAGAATCATGTCCTGTTTGATCAGAGCTAAGTTTTAATGACAGGCTAGGAAAGTACAAATTTAAAGACATACTGTCTTTAAATTTAATTCTTTCCTAGACCTGATGATGAAATATTAGTTAGACGATTTAGTGAGATGTCAATATCTGTTGTGAGTTGTACTATACCTGTATCACAAATCTTTCCAGTCCAACCCTTCTTGCATGTGCAAACATAACTACTGACTGTATTTACACAAGTTCCTTTAACACAAGGGCTACATAGGCATTCGTTGAAATCTGCAAATATATAACAGAAATAACATGGTGCACAGGAACTCTCTGCTGTTCGGAGAGCTGGATTATGTCATTTTACAGAACGCCTAAAGATTTTGTCTAATATGCAAAATACACATAAACCGAATACTGCTATTATGATGATTACAAAACTAAACAAAAGTTACAAGAAATATGAAAACACGCAAAACTGAATTCCACATCCAGCTCAGACATCAACTTGATAGAGCATAGAAATATAGTATATTGCGGCAAAAATGTAAGATATTGCGTTCGATAAACGCTTATTAAAGAATCCTCACCAGATAAGTGGCTGTCAATGTAAAAGGATAAGAAATGATCAGGAAGAAATATAATGAGATCTATTATCCACCCTCAAAGCCAAAGGGAAAAGCATTAAATAAAATAGCTTGACAACAGCTCATGAAAGACACGCACGGTATGCGGAACAAACAGCTCTTTAGTAGGCAGGTGGTCATTCAGGAACTGTCGGATGATCCACTCATTACACATATTCTATTTTATTCAAATTACATATTCATTCTTGAAAAAGCACAATATGTTTACTGCGTAACCAGAACAAATCCCACTGGCAACACAACCTTTAATCAACCTTGTTACAGCTACTCCAATTGAAACACCACTCATGCTACGAAAGCATCGACATGGCTAACAAGAAGAAGTAACAGTAACTTCTTTTTCCCCTGTTTTATTATAATTAATGATTTACATAACAAAACAGAAAGCAAAGTGGGCAGCTAATAACAGACCTAATAACAAAGATGAATCTAAAACAGAAATGCCGCCTTGGTCTGGTTAGTAAAACATTTACTGGGAAGCTACAACCGGTTTTTGATGCATCTATTATCGCCCAAAGGTCTGTCATGGCTGGTCAGGCAATTAGTTGTTCAGTCCACTTTTAGGCTGCTCTGAATTTTTAATTTTTGATCATAAGTTATAAAAATTATGCCTTGAATTCTATATCAAATGGCAATATTCTCTAAAAGCCCGAGGTATTGCTCGAGTTTACCCAAGTAATTATACCGAACGTGCCCATTATTTAAAGATTTTTATACCGTTTCGGTCTCTGTCATTTCCAGGTATGTTCCTTGTTGAGTTCGAAGTAGTTGCCATAAACTGTGGGAGCACCAATAAACCGGATACCTAAAACAGATATGCACTCATGAGAGCCTTATTCTTAAAAATAAAAGAAGGAAGGCTTACAGAAATAGTTTTCAAGAACAGCGGTAATAAAAAAACACGTGTTTTTTTTTATATGTGACTTAAAAATTCATAAATTCACTATGTCAGAAAAAATCAAGGAAACATTTGTTTAATAAAAAATTATCTCTTGAAAAGAAATACTTGTACATCGTTATAAAGTTTCAGAGTAATTAAAACCTTAGTAGCGTTTCTTTTTGCTTAGTATATAAAAAATGGAATCTGAGAAACTGAAAGAAGGACACAAAAGGTATTTTATTAGTTTAATCGTATATATGCTCCTGCTGAATAGCTGTCCTCACCTCCTTCATGCCATACTACAGGTGCGTTGCATTAATTATATACCTTTGCATATTTTTCTTAAGTCTTAGCATACCCCCAAAGTACATTCTAGCTTCGGCTGAAAGTCTTTGTTGTCAAAATATCTTACACTTACCAGACGTAGCTTGTAAAGGTTTTGCGCATATAAAATCAATTTAATCCACCGCCTCCTCCCATGTTTTATAACTGACTTTTCCAAGTGGAAGCAGCTGTTGTGCATTACTAGAATTTGTCATTTTATGTCGACTTTTACTATTATTGCCATTGCCGTCTTGTCTTTGTACATTATTTAGAATAGCCTCCCGGCCATCTGCGTTTGTCTGGTTTTACTTTTTGTGTGTCGTCCTTATTTTTTGTCCCTTCCCATGTGGTGTTAAGGACAGGATATAGAGAATACCATGTTAGAGTCTTTTGATATCAAGTTTATTATGCGAGACCAGAAACAGCGTAGGAATGGCGAGGCTTTCAAAGCCAGTCCGACGTGTTTCTGGTCGAGCCTTATAAACTTGATATCAAAAGACACTTACATGGTTTTCTATTTATCTTGCATCATAAGAAGATTTTTAGGCGTAAAAAGAGTCAAACAAATGAAAAGCAAACGCCGTTACGTCCGAACTTCTTGACGTCGCGAATGCGTTGTGACGTAAGTCGGTGTCGTCATTTAACCAATCGAACGCTGTTATCACGGCCAACGTCAGTATGCAGTCAATCGTCTTCCGAGATCGCTTCTAAAGGCATGACCTGATAACATTCGCGCAAGCGCAGTTCTACAGTGACATGATATCACATTGTGTTATCATACCCCTGTTATCAGGTGAAATTTTGCAGTAGATGCATGATAAATGTCGGTTCCCGATCATTGCCTTCTCATCAACTTTTGATTTTCTAGCTAGACTGTGCCTGGTATAGCTTCGTGCTTCTGAACGTTTTGTCAGGGCACCAACAATTGTTTGACGTACATAAACTGTCTCACCTTGATAAAAGAATTCGTCAAAAGCAGCAATACGAACAGCACCACGAATAACACACCGTCTAGACAGATCATTGTGACATTATAAACATTCTAAAACAAACAAACAAAATGTTGAGATGAAATCAAAGAGGAGGTTTACTGACACATGAAAAAATAATTTGAGCTACGTCACGTGAGTTCCAGCATTGTGGCAACATTGTTAGGTGATATTCAGATCCGTCTCATTTATGTAGGGTCATAATATACATCACTGTTGGCTGTATGGCTTTGGTCTTTTCCATACATGGCTATTATGACAAGCGAAGGCTCTGATCAGACTGCACTTCTGATCAGGACCTTTGCTTGTCTCTAACATCACATTGTTGAAATCACCTGATGTGGCTCATTTGATATTTTAGCTGATGATCCACAGTGTCTGAGCCTATACAACAATTTGGTTGGACCACGCATTCTTACAACAACATCAGTTACGGTCCTTTGATAATAAGCAATGTCTTGAAGTTTTGAAATTGTTTAAAGTTAAAGGAAAAACATTCTATAAAATTTATCATACGATAAGACTGTTAAGAAACAGTAGCAACAACTAATACAGGAAGCAGTATCCAGCCATATAACAATGGCAGCCATCATAATCTAAGCACAGTCTGAACTCAGAAAAGATATATAAGGTGTTGACCAATCCCAGAGATATTATGTGTTGACCACTCCCACCAGGAACATAAAAGATGTCGTATCAACGTCGGTGCGACATTCTGCCGTCAATACGATAGCACTCAGACGCACGCCAAAACAGGTCAACCCATAAAAAGGGGTGGGGACATAGAATTGAAACTGGTCATACTGTACCGTCGATTCAGTCGTTGTTAGGCAAACTCAGGTCTGGTATCATCAATCAGCTGAAAAAAAAATAACTTTGTGAATACAGTCTGACGGTTAGATATAAATCCCTGTTGTAAATAATGGTAATAACTTGAATTACATGTATGTAAGCAATGAAACGTTTTATGAATTTTGAAAATGAAACATCGCTGCATAAAATTCAGTTTCTTTCTTCTGGTTCCCCGTCGAGCGTTGGAATATAAATAAAACCCTGTAAATAGTACTCTTACCGTTTGATTCAAGTTTATGATATAGAAAGTAGGTCATTTAGTTGCCAACTGATATGACCCGAATCATATTTCAAATCTTCGAAATCAATGATGTTTTATTTGTTTAAATTTGGCTAATCACGGTCAGTGAAAATGACGAAACTATAGTGAAATTGTTGCTGCGATACCTCACGATAAAATATTTCATGCTGATACAGCAAAGACATTCATGCAACAGAAAAATTAATGAAACGTTTAATTACTTTGATATACTGCTGCACATGACGAAGAAGGTAATGTTCTCTTTTGAGGAAAAATGCACTTGAAAAATGTCATCCGACATGACCTCCTGGAGGTTGAAATTTTTGTGGCTGCGCGAAATGAGGTCACTCATTCAGTGTTGAACCATTCACAGCTAAAGACATAATGTTCAGTATCTTATATAAAATATTCTGGGGCAGAACCTTTAACGATTTTGTACATAGTAACTAATTTCTGGAACTGACGACGATCGGACAAAGGTAGCCATTCAATTTTGCTCATTAGGTTTTCGTTGAAACTAATCAGTTAAACCGCTAAGTATTCCAGCAGTGGGAAGGCGCGAAGTCAAGGCGTTAGAGACGCTCGGCTATGATGCAGAACGTCACAGGTTCGAATCCCCCATTTGGCAGCCAGCGACTCAAAAGCTCTGTCAGCTCAGCAGTCAATGGGTACCTTTTATGAATCAGGAAAGGATGAGAGGCATGGGTTCATATGTTTGCCTAAAATCTGGTGGGCCTCTTACACCCACTGCCCTACGGCCACTAGGTTTCGGAAAACAGCTTCATATCGAAATCGTTCCAGTTGTTCGTTCTCAGTCACTGTGCAGCTATCCAAAAGGACAGATGCATACTCAACGAAGGGCCTCAGATATGAGAGTTTTCAATATTTTACGATTTAGCTTTAACTTCGCATAGCGCCTAACATTTCTGAAGCAGGCGTTTTACCTGACACAGCTATTTCAACTGAAGTAGTGAATAATGATTGTGTTTCTCTTCCACTCTCGATTATGAAGAACTGCAGCCTTATTTGCGGGCACATACATTGCGATTACCTTACTACTTTTGTTTCCTTTTCTTGCTGCAGACTGCTTACCAACTCTTTCACTTTGATTCACTGTACAACCGTATCATAACAAATAATGATGGTATACACATATTAGAAAAGTTATTTAAATGCAGAGGGGTGTCTTCAGTATGCACCAAGGTAAAGGATATGTGACGCTGCTGTTTGAAATTCTGATGTGATTTCGTAATAAAATTAGCCATCCTGACGCTTTTACATTTCTTAAAACCCAAGGACGGTCGAATCTACAATTTAACTTAATAGTTCTCTTTCGAGTTGAATTACCAATTGCATGTTCAGAAAAATCATACCTTAATCGTAATCCTATGATCACAGTACATGCAGAATAAATGATTTAATTGTCGGAACTTGGCCCGGGTAGATTTTGTTTATTGGGATTCCTAAGTTAATCATAAATAAAGGTGATGTTATTAAACACTCATATTAACCGGGTAGATAGAGGGGATTCCAATTATTTTTATCTATATCCATTCCCTGTACTACTGACACATTTTACGAGGTCATATTACAGATGTATTAAACTATATTTACATACTTGGTGTATTTACTGAAAAGCCCTATAGTAAACCGATGGAACGTAATGTAGTTTACATTCCAATAATTACATTGTGACACGCGACGTCAGTGACGTAAAGATAAACAATGGCTCTGTACAACCTGATTGGACGTCAGCAACGTCATGACGTCATGCATGCCGTTCTGCTGTTAGCAGAAAAACTGCGTTTACATGTTTTACTGCTTCAATTTTAGCGCTTATATAAGATTTTTCATGAAAGATTTAATTGAAATGAATGTAAATATAAGCAATGAACTTAATTTTTCTGAGATTTATCGAAATGTAAACTACATTGGGTCACTAGCAAAGTTTACATGAACCCCTTCGGGGTTCATTCACTTTGCACGTGACCCAATGTAGTTTACACTTCGATAAACCTCAGAAAAATGAAAGGAGGTAATATCATCAGTGTCAGGCCGTTTTGTCCAACAGTAAGTGCTGCCCGATAAGTCTAATGTAAATCTTATTTTTTGAGAGGACGGTATGGACTAGACGATCTTGACTTAACAGCAAAAGAATAATGCGCACTGTTTTATTCACTGTTATCAGAATCGAATCAGATATAAAGGGGTGTGATAGTCTTTTTAAAGAATTTAAAAAGACTATACTTTGAACATGTGTTGTTCGCAGGATCGACATGAAAAACGGAAATTCGAACCATTTGCGAGCTCTCTGCACCCAAAGCCCTATGGTCGACATTTTACATCTTCCCTCTGCTTAATCAGATTCGTCCCAGAATCCGTCTGGAACCATAGAGGCACCATCGGCAAATGCCGATACTGATGCTGGGCGTTCTATCTGGCCGTAAACCTATCATGGCCACAATATCAAAGGGGAGAAAAGGGAAGGCTCGACCGGGACTTCGCACCAAGGCCTGTCGCTTATCTGAGTTTTTCAGCCACATGATCGATCTTTGACATTGTCCTTCATTGATAAGATTCGTCCCCGAGTCTGCTTAGAACCACGGATAAACCGACGAAATATGCCCATATTGATGCTTGCGGCTAAAGCCGCTGACCCACAGCCAACTTATGACAAGTGTGGCCCAACCAGGGCTTTTTGCAAACGATGAGACAATTGAGTCATCGGGCAACGTAGCCGATCTTGGACTATCGAACAGAACTGGGGTTTGTCTCTGGGTTGTTCCGTTACATAAAGGTGAGAAAGTCAAATACTGCCGGTTTGCAATTATAATAAGTCAGTAAAAGATCTTACCGTCTTGCCGAAGCTTACTTATATTAACGGCATGAAATGAAAATCTTGATAGGTGTCGGCACAGTTCCTCAAAAAGAAAACAAGATATAATGTATTTATGTAAATTTAAAAAGAGAAGAAGAGCAAAAAAGTTAAAGAAAAAGCTGTTCAGAAGGAATAGAGATAGAAGATTCAAACATAGGACAAAGTGTGAAATTATAGAAATACTTACTAATTGGCGAAACGTCTTTTCCAAAGGCAGGAAAAGGGATATTCGATCGCAGAAATTGTGATCTCTCTCAAGTATGACATCAATTTATAGGAAGAAAAAACACCATTCAAAGATCTACAAAGGCGAATACAGCACCATTCCAAGAATTTAGAAAACATTAAAAAGAAATGGTAGATGCCGATGCTATAAGATCAAGCACAAGTCCATATTCTACCAATGTGGTAATAGTCAGGAAGAAAGATGTGACGATTTGCTTTGCATAGAGTTTATCAAACTTAACACCAGAACTAGCACAGACGCTTATGCTACTCCGAGCGTTGAAGACTCCCTTCATCTATCAGCTGAAGCCAGGTTCTTTTCAAACGTGATCTTAGTAGAGGCCACTCGAAGGTGGAGATCAGAGAAATATAAGCAGGACCACGTTTCATGTGGGTACATCGGACATCTTTAAATTCAATCGAGTGTCTTTTGGTTTATGCAATTCTCTGGTAACATTCCAAGGGTTAATGGAGCGGTTTATAGGAGACATGAACTTGAGAGGCAGCCTCGATAATGTGATCATTTTCTAAAACATTTGAAGAACATTTGAATCGTCTTGAGGCAATCTTTACACTTCTCCAGCAGTACAGCCTCAAGTTGAAAGCTTCCAAGTGGAATTCAAGATGTCCAAGGCAACCTACTTGGGAAATGAAATATTTGATCATATTTCGTAATAGTTGGTTTTGCACTTTCCATTATTCGTTAGTCATGTTAAGTTGTACAATTTTCAGTTACATACAGTTACTTGATATTTATCAATGCATTCTGTGTATATTTCAACACTGCTTCTTTCACCTTCATTCAATCCTCATCACAAAGCATCTTTAACCACACTATATATTGTACTTATATAATAAGTCCAGTGTTAACCCTTAAGTGATATATTCTTCTCTTAATGCAAGCGTAATGTCGGTAAGGATAATGGCTGTCAAAGGATGAACAAGTATAAGTATTTAGAACTTTTATTATAAACTAAAAAAGTCTGTAAATCATCAATCATAGTTTCATAATACATAACATCTTTGGCGCAAACTTATTTTCAGAAGAATATTTTCACATGGACTTTGCTGCCCGAAACTGCAGTTTCCAAGATCTTTGGGGCAATATTTTAACAATCAGTTACGGTTGGAAAGTAAACACAATCAACACATTTTACCGTAAAACATCCAAATAATGGGATAGATAGGTCTAAGCAATGAGTGCAGGCCGAGGATAACTGCTCTCTCCACCCGCTTATGGCCATTTCATCTGTATGTTTTGGACAAATAACTGAATTGTAAAACCAATTTTTTTTTTCGGGCAATGAAAGTAACTGTTTTGGTGTCCCAACTTTAAGGAAGTGGGTTTATACTTTTGTGACCAATTTTTCCACGGTCAAGTGCGTTGCCTCTCATATCTTCAACAGTGCAGGCTCCGATCAGACTCCTCCATGTAGGAACAGTATGATAAGGTCTGCATAGCTTACCCATATAGGTTTGGTAAGTTAGGAAAGGCTGTGTCCTTATTCGGTAGCATCAAATCTTAATAAGGACATGATGAGTGAATTCTATGATGAAGCAGAGACCATCAATGGACTGTTAAATGGATTGTTCTCAGGGTACAATAAAGGACCACCATGGTCCTTTTTGTTATGTTTAGAAATATTTAAGTTTAATGCAAACCGTGTAGACCTTGATTTGTTTAGCGACGTCTGATCTAGGCATTTACTGTTTTACTAGTAATGAGTAAGGTTTCAGCTGAAACTGAATAAAATATGAGGGTCCTTTCACAAATAGAGTAAATTGGTCTACAAATCCCAGGACTGTTGACAAGAGCCCTTGATAAGAGGGAGTATTTGGTGATAATTAGGGATAATTTTTGTTAACTCTTGATAAAACCATATATTGTTACCCCTCATCTGAACCGTCGCGATGAGACGGTTCAGATGAGGGGTCATAAACATATGGTTTCAATGAGAAATAAAGAAAATTATCCTTCAGTTATCATCAAATATCCCTCTTATCTAGAGCTCTGTGTTGACCGATTTTTTTTTAAATTTATGGGTTACCTTTTAGGTGCACATATCATAAAGAGGCAAAAAGTTGAGGCACTGCATTTTCTTCAAAATATATCTTTACAATTGTTGTTGGGGTAAAGACACTGAGTTGAAACGGACGGTACATCTATGTAAAGACCTTGCCATGATTTCTTTACTAAAAATACAAACAGTTGTGGATGGTAAACTATCTAATATGTTCTATGGAAAATGTCCCAGCCTTATAATAGCTTAAATGAAACATAAAATTAACATTAAAGATTAGCTTATAATTAAAAAATGTACATTTTTATGACACCACTTCATGTGCAAATTTGGAATATGCGTATAATGTCAAGCTGTTTACACCACAAGTTTTCAGGTCATTTTATGTTGTTGCTGTTGTTTTTGTTGCTTTGTTGCTTTACGTCCACGATAAACAGCAATTGTCATGTGCGGACGGTAAGTTACCCTAACGACACAACTCCTCGACAGACTTAGACCTCGTAAGAGATTAACTAGTACTAAGTGCCCATACTTTCGCCAGTAACTGACACTGCCCTTCTTGAATCAGCGGAAGGAGAAACGAAAGTATGTGGGCGGACCGGGTATCGAACCCGGTACCTCTGGCTCTTGAGTCAGATACGCTACCGAATGTACCATCCGGCCAGGCTCATAATATGTGAAAGTGAATCTATAATACTAAATAAACGAAGTAACGCATAAACTGCAAAATTGGTGGCGTTTTCAAGCGTAATTTCTATACTGGTTCTTTCGCATATTGCTATCATTTATAATTTCGGTTAGCGTGTGTTTTAGTTTCACGTAGATTTAAAGAATTTGGGAATTAAATTCGTCTTTCATTTTAAATTCTCCCAAGTATTTTTCTAGAAACTTCGACTATTGGTCGACTTTTTTTTGTCAACAATGGGTGCGTTCGAGTGAAATTATCGTGTACTCGAATACAAGTTTTAAATTAATCCGGTCGTTTCGGTTCTGTGTCGTTATATCGGCGCGCTGCTTAGCAAGTCCAAATTTAGCAGGTTCTAATGCAAAAATCCGACCCATGAACGTACGTCATTCCCCATAAATAACGATTTATTTTTGTATTTTTGCTCATATGTCTAAACGGATGAAGAACTAAATGGTCATAGTCCCGACGGCCCTGGCTCGAAACGACCCATTTTCTTCCAGAACGATAGTCAATACGAGTAGCCAATCGAACTCGCCCATTGAAGAATAAAGCTCAATGCACATGGTCTTTCGAAAATTGGACGGACACACGGCGCCAAGTGTGTGCGGCTATGGTTACGTACCGCTGAGCCACTTGGGGAACGTCGTTAGGAGAATTCAAACTGAACTGAACTTTCGAAAAGACAAAAATTAAAAATGTCTAAGGTTATCACACATGCGCCAGGTAAGAAAGGGCATTTTTTCCAGCGAAGCAGACAAATCAATTTCAATGATTCAACGAAGCTAAATAAGCCTTTAGTCTTCAGAGGGCTTGAATATTTTCCCCCAAAACGTTCCAGGACCCACTCTTTCCAGAAAAAAAAAATACCCAGGACAGGTCACATAACCAAGATGGCAAACATTTATTATGGTAAAACAAAATCAAAAATCTTCTCCCCCAGAGCCACGCCGGGCCGCGTAGCGCAATCGGTAGGGCACCTGACTCATAAGTCAGAGGTCCTGGGTTCGAAACCCGGTCTGGCCACATACTTTCGTTTCTCCTTCCGCTGATTCAAGAAGGGCAGTTGTCAGTTACTGGCGAAAGTATGTGCACTTAGTACTGGTTAACCGCTTAGGAGGTCTAAGCCTGCCCAGGAATAGTGTGGTTAGGTTAACTGACCGTCCCGACATGACCTTAGCTGTTTACCGTGGACGTTAAGCATCAAATCAACCAATTCTCCCCCAGAACCACAAATCCTATATGATATTGAAACTTAGCATGTCGCATCAAGGACTCAAAAGCTCAACAAAATTTATATAAAAGATGACCCTGGGATGACCTTGATCTGTTTTACGGCAAGGTTAACTTTTGAGTCACTTAGGTTTTTCTATAGGAAAAAGTGAAAAAAGTTGATTTTTTAGAAACAATGCAGTCTGCTACCTGAAAGTTTGTAGATGCAGACAACTAATTAGGTAAATGAAGCTTTAGTGAGTATTCATGGTAAAGGTCATATCTTCACCTGGGCCTAAGGCCATTTACATTGAAAAATTAAAACTCGCTGTTTTTATATAAACTTGACCATCTTGAAATATTTCCGCGCTTGCGCGGGCTCTTTTCTAGTATATCACAAAATATAGGCAATAAAATGAAAAAAAAATGATGAATCAATAAACGTTTAATAAAATAACAATTCGTCATGCATTTTGCTTAAATATTTGTAAAATGTGTTTAAGGCGACCTTTGTCCTTTCGTCAGTGGCTCACCTGATTTTTACTTTTTCTCTTACCCGCCCAAACATTACAATGTCATTTTGTTAATGTTTTAAGGGAGACCTCATGACCTCGTTGATCCCTAAACTAATTACGATTTGATGGCCTCTTCCGAAGCTTATTTAAGCTTTCAAATACCGGACATTCATTTTCACTGACTTTTTCCACTGATACATAGATTTGGCGGGTGCATTATAATAGGCAGGTGATGCTTACTACTCGCGAGCACCTGATCACACCTCTATTTTGGGGTACATGTCTGTGTATCTAGAATATTCCGGAATTGTCAGTGATGACTTACGAGTTCGGGCTTATGATTTGGGAACTTTGACCACTTTCATTTGTTATATAACATGGCTTTCATTGGTTTATGTATGGATTCTACTTTTAATACGCCCCTGTTTCTTATGACAGCAGAAAACGTTTATACATATTTAGCATGTGTATTTATACGGGAAGATAATTTTATCTTATTCCTTTAGGTTTTATATTTATTGCTGTAACTTGGTGATATATCCGGCTTGGAGTCTGCACATGTCTCTCATCCAGTTTTATTATTTATATGACGCCAGTTGTAAAAATCATGATGGGTTAACAATAATCATTCATTTGATAAAATGTTTAATATTTGTTGAAACTGGATGTATGTAGGTAGATATTAATCGAAATATTTTTTATTACTCTTGCATAGAAATTCACATACCAGCAAAAGAAACTCGTTTATTATATTACACCTAAGGGAACAAACTTCACTTCGGAACAGTGTTAGGCAGCAAGACCGTAAATTTGATTCTTGATGAAAGATTGTATTGCTAAATATTAGCTGCAGCTGTGAATTTAGCATAAATTCTATAAAATTACAAGATATTCGCTTATAGGTTAAAATGTAGCTCCAAAACTATTGAATTTTTATAAATGCCTTGTCTTGTTTTCATCAGATTCATGTTAGTACACTTAACATACCTTATTATTTTGTTATTTAGTATTTGAGCATTCTGTAAGGGCTATAAAGTTTCAGACATTGATAAATCTTGGGGCATATTTCATTAATACTTTTTACAGAGAATTATTTCTATTTCGAAACTTAAATGCTTCACACTCCATAGAGAGCCAGTAAAGGTTTATGTATTTGGTATGCTTTATCTACTATTTTCTGCACATGCTTTTTTTATTTTAGCCATACAGTTACACGGAAGCAGAATAAAGGGGTTGGAGGGGTGCAATTTGTGTAACATCTCAAACGTCAGCTGATTTTGCCTATAGCTTTTATTGTTGTATTTCACGAGGGGCGTTTCAAAAAATAATGTTAATTATTTCTGGAAATATATACAAAACATACACATCTTCATATCATAGAAATATAAAAATTTCAAATCAATCCGTTGAAAAACTTAAGATGAGTTGCGGAGATGAAAAGTCAGCATGGGCCATGACTCAATCAAATATGGCCAAACAAAAATAAAAAAAAGCACACGCACACCTTCACATCATTAGAGGACAATCTACTGAATGATAAATTATCATTTAAGGGCAATCTACTGAATGTCTAATCAATTCGCTGAAATGCTATAACAAGATTTCGGGCGGATGGAAGGTAGGACGGACGGAAAGTCTGACCGAAGGATGGACGCACTCACGATCGAGAGTCTATAAAATCTCCCTCCGCTTACATTAGGTGGCAAAGATGTGGCAAGCATTCTATCAATGCCGAACTAACGTAAAGAGCTTTGACAGAAGAGTCATACATAATTTTCTTCTAAAGCAAATAGGAAAATTTAGAAAGCAAGAAATAAAGTTCATGGGAAAATTTACTTTGTGGAAATACACTTGACCGTAGACTATACTAGTGTATGTTCATTTGAACCCATTTAATCCTAACGACCCATCAAAATGACACTGGAACGCGGCGTCTGATCAGGAATTACACTATAATTCACATTAATTCCCATAAAATACGAAAGAAACATATACACCATGCAGACACTTCTTTTAAAATGTTGAATGGACTCACCCAATTTATAGGGATAGAAGAGCCAATTGGGCAAAAATGGGTTGAATAGAATGATACACATAACTTAAGGCACTTTGGCATTTTAAAAAAATACTTATATATATAAATAACAATTTGATTTTATAGTGTACAGTTTTGATTTAATAAAGGTAACAAGTTTTTACAGTCTACTATTGAAAACAAATCTTCAATCTCAACAGCGAAATCAGCCCCGCGACCCCGTCTCAACACGCATACAGTAGCTTACAGAAAAAGTACAGACCATCAGATAAATTAGCGGATTAAAAGACTGCGTACGCGTGTTATATTTGTTTATTTTCTTTAGTAGCTCTTGAAACAAAATGTATTTCAAAAGAGCCATATAATGCATCTGTATCAATAAACTTACTTGAGTTTTCTGAAATAAATGAATAGTCTTTATAAATGAATGAGAATGACACCTCTAAACCTCTCCATTTCCCGCCAACACGTGTATACTGAACTATAAAGAAAGGTGGAATGCATTAAAAATCTAAAATAACTTTAAAACTGTTTGGTATCATATCCGCATCTGTTAGCTGTTGTAGACAAAAATTTTTAGCCTTTTGACCTTTGAAATTTGAATGCAGCGTTTCTGGAAAAAATTGTTTGAATATTGATGTAACTTTTTTTTTCTTTTTGTTCAGTTTATATGATGAATCACATTAGCACCAAAGACTCAGAATCGATAATGAAATGCACAATATACCGTCTGAGAGAGCACTTAAATAGGTTAGCATGATATGAACAGGTCTCAGAGAACTCGTGTACATAACCGAGAGTCGATGACTAAACTGTTCACATAAATAGGAAAGACTGTAGAACGCAAAGGCTGGTCTGATTCTACCCTTTTCGTAACCAATGGGAGTGTTAATCAATATGAAACAAACTTATATTTCAGAGAAATGTCTTGGGACACCATCCTGTCCCAGACACATGTACAGGAGACATTCATACACATACCTATCTAAGCTGGACCCTGAACGTTCCAAACTTATTTATGTTTAAACAACAAAAACGTTTTAAAACCTCACTTTAAAAAAGCTACATTTCGTTCAAATATCGTTTTACACTCCGTAGTTGACTCCAGCCAAACATAAACCGGTTGGTTTGACACTCCGTAGTTTACTCTAGTCAATCATTCACTTGCTAGTGAATGTTTGACTGGAGTCAAAACAGAATGTCATACAATATAAATATTCAAACGGAAGGTAGCCACAAAACAAGCATCTCTCGCATGTCTTGACTCGACTCGAATGCAAACATCACATATAAACGACCATTAAAGTATAAAATATAGAAATGCATAAAGTAATACATGAGACAATCTAATACATAAAAATGTACATGAAAGATTGACAAAATAATATGTCATAAAATGTTTAAAATTATCAAAATATAGGAAAAAATAGAGATTCTAAGGAAACAAATCGTACGCATCTAAAACAATTATACATGTCACTTTTTAATCCCATCCAGGAACTTGTTGACCCTTGAAAATATTAACAATTTGACCTTCGAATTTAAATAGTTTTATTCTATCTGCTAAACTTTTCTAAAAAAAATAGAACAGCAGAACTGATAATAAAACTTCATATGCAAACGGTATAGACACAAATCAGCTGCTCACGAACAAGCAGACTGATCAGGGACTACACTGCTTGCTTTTGTGGAAAAAATGTCGGACAGAAAAAATAGATGTGTGCAGAAATGGGTAGAGTGTTTGAGTTTTTAGAAATTTACATATTCTTTTTAAGAATTCCTGGCTAACATGCAGTTTCTGATAAGGATACTTCTTCAAAGTATCTTTGTAAGGTTTTCACGTTCGTATGTAGGTTTATTTATCATATAAATACCGTACACAGGATAATTTTCGCGGTGTTCCATTTTTCGCGGTATTTCGCGGTCACTAGAAACCGCGAATATTAAAATCGCGAAATGATTTCCTGTTTCTTACAAAGTGTCTTCTGTAGACACAGTATTCATACATTTTGTTTCTGTTTGCTTAGGTAATTGCTGGTACTTTATACTTGAGCAAGTTCCTGCATTAACCTGCGGCAGGTTAATGAACGAACTTGTTCAAGTGAAAAAGAAGTAGATTTGCTTTTCGCGCATGTTGCTAACCGCGAACATTAGAAATCGCGAAAATTTATGTTTATGTTTGTGGCCCTTAACCGCGAAAAATTGAACCCGGTAAAATTACCGCGTATACGGTAGTTTGCGTCATGAGAAATAACACCTTACTGCACGTGTAAACAGGGAAGGACTCATCCACGCCATCTGATGATTCCTCTCTACGCGCATAGTCTATCTGTGAATTCTGAGGAAACCTTAAAGTGAAAAATGAACGCTCTGATCAGTTTATGTGATAGCGGTTCGTGTATGGTAAAATATTCCTTTTCATGCTAGGTTATCTCAAATCAACATAGCATGTTTATTGTTGCTCTTATTGTTTTCTTTCCAAAACAAAGCAATTAAAGAATTAAAATAACATCCACTAAAAATAGTTAAAAGGAGGCATATAAAAGACACAACTGGGTTCCACGGTATAAAGTTACATAATAGCTGCTCATTTTCAGAGACCGGAAATGCAGTATGATGTGAGAAGTATAAAATGTGTAGTGTGAAGGATGATGTTTGAAATGTTAAATATGAATCAAGCGTTAAAGTCTCCATAGTCTTATCAGTGGAAAAACGTCTAAACTCAAATCATTGCAAAAGTCGGCTCAACCTTTACGTTTGGTAATAAAATGTGGGTTGATGTGCATATTTTGAGTCATATAACTGGCAAAAAGTAGAGAAAACAAGTTTTTGAAAAATAACATATCGCTCCACAAATTAAAATTCCTGTTCTGGTTTCCCGTCTAGCAAGGCTTTATAAACATAGGCGAGACAGTGATTGGGACTCCACTACTGTACATTGTATTTTTACCATTTTATTCAACTTAGTGAAATCGAAAGTAGGTCATTTTAGTTGCCAACTAAAATGACCCAAATAATTGTTTAAACCCTTTTTATGTGAAACTCAAGGATGTTTTATTTGTTTAAAGCTGGCTAATCACGGTCATTTACACTGACGAAACTATACTGAGAAGCTTGCAGCGATACCTCATGACAAAATTTTTCACGCCGATAGAGCATTGGGCCCTTTAAGTAAATGCATATAATGGTAAGCATGAATTGTGATTACATGTAATGAGTTCTGTGATGCATAACGCTGAATATGTGAACTCCGAGGTATGAAATTGTAAGTGCTTTGTCATCGGCATTTAATATACGAGGGTTGGTCGTAGAATAACCGTACTTTTCATGTGCCTATCTTTCCACGAACAGCTACCTATGCATATTGTACTTGATCAAACACTATATTCTTTCGCCTATGGATCGGTCAGTTTATTTTAAATGAGAAATGTAAAAACACAAAGTTTTGAACATTTAAACATGAAAGGTGTTAGGGCTACCAATAACCCTAAAGTTACACGTCCGAGGATAGCTCATAACATGTTTTTCTTTTGCATCCTCTCATAATGCCTCATCAACAGCAGAACTTATCAACTCCTTCAAATGCCAATTGTTGTCCCACTGTCCATACAGCCCAAACATTGTCCCTCTGTGACTATTATTTGTTTAAAGAACTGAAAAACAGGCTCGCTGGCAACATAACAGACCAGGGCGGGTTCGGTTTCAGCTTTAAATCGGTACCTCGGTAGAAGGTCTACTTCAATTTTTGCAGAGGGAATAAAAATGCTCCCACAAAGCAAGCTGGCAGGTGTGTACAGACGTACCTGTAGTGGTGAGTACTTGAAAAAAAAATGAAATTTTGACCGATTTTAGAAACACCAAATAGTCCAGGTATTTCCCGACCATCCCTCGTATACACAACGAAGTGTGGCATTACGTTTGAACTGAGAAGTATGCAGTCATAACCCATCCCTACATAATACCTCATGCCCTGTTTTCTTATATTAATTTATCATATGACGTATCATCTGAATGTGTAATAAAGCCATGCATTAAAAACGATAATCCACTAGTGGATTAAATGTGCAAATTACGCCGTAACGCTATGCGTTGACGTCCAGAAAACGTCAAAACGTCGCGTTTTCTAATGGCGAAATCGTGACGTTTTAATGGAAAAGGACCTGGTATGATAAGGCCCATATTTGGCCCCCAGAAAACTCATTTTTCAAAAGTTCTATTTCGATAACTAAAATGCATTCACAGGAAAGTTCTAACCTAAAATGCAACAGCAAATACAAAATCCACCAGTTCTTGCATAAAATACTTGTGTTTTTAATCTTGAACATACCCATACACCCAGCGGATTCTGGCGAAATTGACGAATTAGGTAGCCCTTGCGGTTTTCAAAATATAGGAGCCCGGCCTCTAGCACATTTTATATTTTATATGCAGACATAATTTTGATATATTTACATACCATGAAAATATCAAATGTGCTGGAGACCGGGCGCTATGTTTATTTTTAACTTTTTATTACCAAACTCATTTTCTCTGTTTTCTCAACACAAAAACGCCCATGTCTCCGCTCATAGACAAAATAAACATATATTGTGTGTATTCATTTTCTTAGTTAGAACACAAGGAATAATTTTATATACAGTTCATTTTGATCTGTTGGAATTTTTTGGTTAGCGTCTCTGGACTTACAGACTTGAGTGGGTGGGGTACATTGACAGGCCTTGTGCAGTGCACAAGTAATTAGCCGTGGTACCCAACGTATAAGCATTTCATCAAAACCCTATTATCAAGAGCTTTCAAAAGCTATTGTAAGTGACTTGTTTCTTTAAAGGAAAAGATATTAAAATCAGTTTTTCTTGCAATTTTCCTTTATATTATTGAACCAACATTGGCATTTCAGAAATCATGTTATTCTGAGAATTATCAAAATGAAACATATTATTTCTGTTTGTTCCCATACGCACAAATGATAAGCAATAGAAAACATGCAATTTTAAGAGAATTTGAATGGGGGCCAAAAATGGTCCTCATCATACCAGGTCCTTTGCTAATAAAATGCGATTTCGTGTCATATGATAAACAGAATCTTGCATTCGTGCTCCTGTATTATTGAATTTATCAAACCCGGCAGAGTCTCGCATCTTATCGTTTTCCCCCAACTCGTTTAATAAATTCAGTATTACATGAGCACCCATGTAAGATACTCTATATATGACACATAAAAGTAGTAACATGTCTATATCAAAAGAAGTAACATGTACTGTCCAGTTAGGCTATTGTGACAGTGACGTCACTGTTTATTTACTATTTTGGGTTATGCCTATTGTTCAAGATAGGGATGCTAAGTTTCCATATAAGCGATATAATTATTATTTACAACGAGATAGGTAAATAGCAGTTGTGGATTAGTGGTTAAATGGAGGTATCTGCGTAGAAGTTTTGGTGTGGCAAACAAGATAGCGAAGGTTCGAACTAAGATATCATTTTTTTCTTTCTTTCATTATTATTATTTTTTTTCATTTCTGTGTTATGTGTGCTTCGGAAGTGGTGGCTAAGGCCCGGGGCACTACTTTGCTAAAATAAATGTACCAACCAGGTATATCAGATATATTAGACAAAACGAACAGAGTTTGAATGAATATGATTGGGTGGTCGTGGTGGGGCGATGGCTAAGGCGTCCTTCAAACTTGGTAATAGTAGGGTACGGGCCTATTGTACTTGCAGTAGGTGCGGATCGGGGTGTTTGGATATTTTTCTCTCCCCTTTATCAGATCTCTTTTCTTTCTCATTCTCTCCTAGACGACTCGATATAGACTGAAATGCTGTCTCAAGGAGCCGTTTAACCCCAAACAACCAGCAAACCGACCATAAATACAGCATGTTTGGAATGAAACAAAAAAAACAGACCAAAATTAAAATAAGAAGCAGATAAGAGATTAAACACTAAGACTGGAGAACTGTAGGCATCAAATTATAAAGTTTCATTTTAAATAACAGATACAAAAAATGATGATTTCAAACCGACCTGGATTCGAACCTGCAACCTTCTGCCTGCAAAGTCGCTACGGTACCTCTACACTACACCACATTGCCTAATAGAAACCAGTCAATTTAATACCTTGTTAAATTAACAGACTGAACATTTTATGATACGCTACGGTTTCACCTATCGCAAAATAATGGTTCAGTCTGTTTACATTCTGAGTATCCTAACTGGACAGTATATAGCACTGTTGATTGTAGGTGTGACTCCAAAAGACAAAAAAAAAAAAAAACATACAAAAACACAGACAAGCATGTATTGTGCAGTTGCTAACTTCAATGATAAACGAAGCCGGCAAAGGCCTTTTACGATGATTGCCGATGACAGACGAAATATGACGGTATTTGCCGAGTTGCCAATATAGTATCTACTAGGCTATAAAACGCAGTTTCCTCTTTCTAGAATGGCCCAAGATATCTGAATCAGTCTTCTAAAGTTCTGTCACAAGACGGAGTTTTCCTTCCAAAACAAGGCTCATCTAGGTTATTGGGGATTGTTTTGGAATGTAAAACCCTTGGTCTTATACCGTAAAAATACGGTTTTTGCCATTACAGGTCTAACACCTTGTATCAGATAGCTGTCTCAAGCGTTTTGACCTCAGTGTCCGAGTCTTGCCTTTCATACAGATTACCAAGTTCAGGTCTGGGCTGAACAACTCTTTCTTGTGGTATGTTCAGCAGATCAGAATGTCTATTATCATATGAAGTGACAACTGACTCTTCCAATTCGCGTCTACAATTGCCAGTTTCTGCTGCATTTGTTTGTCCATTTGTGTTTTCCTGAACAGCCTGTATAGCATGAGTATTGTGCAATACAGGTACAGTGTATTCATTGGCACATGCTTGATAAGGCTTCTTGATATGTTCTCGTGTAAGGAATTTCTGTTCCAGGAGCTGGTCAATAGTGACATCAAGGTGCATATCGTCTAGCAATGTAGCTACTGTGCTTCTAAATGCTGCTGGTTTCATATCGTTGTAAAGGTGATCTAAACTGTTTTGAAGATCTTGACAGCTCTGGATATCTCTTCTTAATTTGTAGTGTCTGCAACAAACATAAGATAAGCTTAATTGAAATATACAGTTGACTCTAGTTATCCTAAATACTGATATCTCGAAGTACACTCTTTAAGAATATAGTTTTGACACATTTCCTATTTTTCTTTACATTTTTTACTCCTGTTATCTCAGTCTATTGGTATCAGTAGTTTGAGATAAACTTCGACTTTGAGATATCGAGATTTGTCTATTCACACACTTTTATACTCATGCCTCATCTGCAGTTGTTCAATACTTTTCCTGAGGGGTAAAAAACATTTTAAGTCTGGGGCCGTATTCATAAAGCCACTTAAGTCGTTGCTATGCTGTTGCTAAGGCTAAATATCTATAAAGGAGATTCCATACAACTATTAAATTTGCTCTGGACGAACAGTCTTTGTAAGACTGTTCCTCCAGAGCAAATTTCATAGTTGTAGGGAATCTCCTTCTATGAAATTTAGCCTTAGCAACAGCATAGCAACGACTTAAGTTGTTTTATGAATACGGCCCCTGATCGGCTCGAAGAAAAGATAACCTCTACATGCTTACCAGTAGTGTCAAAGGTAGGCGTTAAGAATTACCTTTTTATCTCTGCATTCATAGAAATCTGGGTTTCCGCTGAAAGGTAATGGGTCAAGTAGTCTTTGAGTTCTGCGGCCATCTCTTGGTCTGACGAAGCCTATATAAAACAGAAAGAACAAACGTTGTACCCTTACATTCTGTGCTCTTTTGAATAAACAAAAGTTGTTGCCGGCAGGTTCTTATTTCGGCTTTTAGTAAGGGTAAGGCATGTTTGCACCGCGCATGTAGAGATCAAACTGCACAAATGCGCGTTTATACATATTTTACTGCTCAAGTAGGAGCAATGGGGTCTGGCTACGAGTCTGGCCAGGGCATGTATATTTCAGCTAGATAGTACATCTATGAGCCACTACATGACAAATCAACAAAGTGGACCCAGAGCATCCGCCCAGTCTGATCAGAGTCTTCGCTGTGCGCTTTAAGACAAATATTCTCTACTATATGGAACACCCCCTCGTAGTTAATTGTTTTTATGACCCTGTTATGTCATTACCTATGTGAGATAGGTTATTTCTTTTGACGAAATAGCAGTGTCACTGGCCTGTTGCATAATAGGATTATGACATCCAAGAATATTTGTCTTTAAAGGGAAGCTAAGGGTCTAAGCTATCGCCATGCCGACATGGAAGGGTCAGATCAGACTCTGGGCAGATGCCAAGGCTGATCTGAGTCATGTTACTTTGTTGGTTTTCTCGTGTAGCAGCTTATATGTCTGAGGATGAAACAAAAAAGAAACAAGGGCTTCGCAAGTGGCGCATAATACGCCCGTTTCAATTTCCTAAAGGAGTTACAGAATGAGCAATATTGCAAAAGGATAGACAGGCAGACAAACAGGGGCAACCACTCTATAATAATTAACTAGAACTGTCAGCGAATCCGACTATACCTGCTTAATTGCTTAAATCAAATGATGTTATTTTCACACAAATATTTAGATGATGTTGCAGTCATTATACCCCCACTTTGAAAAAGTGGGGGGTATGCTGGTTTACATCTGTCTGTCCGTCCGTCCGTCCATCTGTCCATCCTTCCATCTGTCCTTCCGTCCCCATTTGATCAAATTTTTGCTAGACTGGTCATATTTGGCATACAGGTTGATATTTCCACCATATACACAAATGTATAGCATACGATACATTCAACTTTCAAAATGTGTGAATAACTTCTTAAGTACAAGCCCTACAAACCTAATTTTGAGCTCTCTAGTAAGTGAATTTGGACAAAGAATTCAAATCTGGAAAAAAAAATTGGGGGGGGGGGGGGGGGGGAGGACGGGAGTGCGGGGAGGGAATATTGGACAAATACAGGGAAGAATAAGCAGAAAAAGGCTGGTTCTCAATCCAAAGATACAACATATCGTCACCAACCTGCATACCAAATATGACTACTCTAGCTTGCATGGTTGTGCAGAACATGGAAAGAAAGAAAATCAGACAAATACAGGGAAGAATAAGCAGGAGAAGGCTGGTTCTCAATCCCAAAATACAACATGTCGTCATCAACCTGTATGCCAAATATGACCAGTCTAGCTTGTATGGTTGTGAAGAAATTTTCGATGAAAAATTTGATCAAATGGGGACGGAAGGACAGATGGAAGGACGGACAGATGGACGGACGGACAGACAGATGTAAACCAGCATACCCCCCACTTTTTCAAAGTGGGGGGTATAATGACTGCAACATCATCTAAATATTTAACACTGATATACTGTTAGTATTCCAAGGTAGGTTGGACAAAGGAGATAACTTAAATACATAAGTTACACCATTTTTAGTTCTAGTTTTTTCCCTTGACAATATATTGTACAAGAAAACACGAAAATAGCCTTTTCGAACTAATGAAAGGGATTAACTCTAAAACGAAGAAAGGGAAAGCAGCCATTTTTGTACGCGACACATCGTTAGGACTTCATTCACATTGCTATGAAGTTTTATAAAGATATCCCAAACGGTTATCTAGTTATGGCGCGTACAAGACTTACAGGGAAAAAATTAATCAAAGGGGCATAACTTCAAAAGTAAGAAAGGGGGAGCAACCATTCTTGTACGCGACACGTTCCCCCACCCTGATACATATGTCTACCAAATTTCATGAAGATATCCCAAATGGTTACTGAGTTATGGCGTGTACAAGAATGTTGACGGACGGACGGACGGACGGACAGCGCCACGACATAATACGTCCGATTTTTCAAAACGGGCGTATAAAAATAACGAATTATCCCGATAATCAGAGGTTGTGTTTGTGGTACCTACATGTAATCACTCTTATGTATTCATGTCTTCGTTGTTCATTTACTCAGTTCTTTCTTTTTTTATTCAATTTCTTTGTTTGGGAGTTGCTTGTTGATCATACGTCATGCATAAGTTTTCTTCTCTTTTTTTTGCAATAGAATTTTAGCAGTAAGTAGAAACATACTTCTCGTCTGTCTTTCGCTCGTAGCCAGAGCTCATCTATCATTAGAGGAGTATGTAGCGGCTCAGTGGTTTGGTCTGCAAGCTTGCAACACACATTCACCATACACTGAACGAGCTCGTCAGGTCGAGTTTCAGGTCTGTTTTCGAGATACCAGGATACCTGATATGGAACGGATCTTGAAGTGTTGCAACAGCGAGCAACTCTATCAAGCTGAACTGTCTGAAAATAAGAGAAGTAATCCCTACTACAAATACTTTATAAGACAAGGGTTATAGAATTGCAGGAAACCTGATTGGTCGATAAGGAAAGAGAAAACTCTAGATAATAACTCATCAAATAGCTTCCCGATGCTCCCAAAGGAATCCTCTGCTTTTAAATTTACCTGATTTACCTTACAGATTAAAAATCAAATAGATAGCTCACTCAGATAAAAGGTGTCGGTGCTATTTAAATGGAACAGAATCGAACTGAAATGGATTAGTTCTCCTGATATCTGAATCCTTTCTTATAAAGGACTACCTTCAAAACAAATAATCTGCTCCCTAGTTGAAGTAATCATTTTTCTTTAACAGCAAACTCCCACTACCCTTCTGCCCCCGTCACCCAACCTGCATTCAGGTCAGAGTAATATCCTTTGGAGGTATAGCCGTCAATCTACCAAAAAACTTGTTAATTTCAATAGCCAAGTTCCACATTAGCGGAATGAACTTTGTTTCTGTGGATTTTATCGACGTTTACACACGGATAAAATTCACAAAAATAAATTTCATTTCTTATAATTCCACCTCGGTCATCTATATCTGAAATTTCTCGATTATATTTCGAGCCTTAGAAATTGCCGCCAAGAAAACAGTTCCAAGATTCTGGTTCAAGGGATTTATTGATGTATATATGCCGTTTCCCGGTCGCTCTCGACCAGGTAAATTGCACTAAATTAGCTTAAGATTGTTGCGTTGAAATGATTACCTTATGCTCTGCCTCCAACGGTTGATCAATGCTTGGATGCCGTTTATGAATCCAAATATCGTGTTGTTCTCCCGTCATTTCCATGCTCATCTCGAGGATATCTTCGCCTTTTAGTGTTTTGTGTAACTTTAGCTCCTGGTCGCATTTCAACTCTCTGTATTGTAGACGCTCGATTTCAAGCATTCTCTTTAAGAAAGAAATAACATAATTAATTGTTTGGTTTCAGAGCAAATTCAGTTTAAAATTCTTTTATTGACAATAGTGTAATCACTTGTGAATTTATTTAAAAGAATCGTGTTTTTAAACTGGTAACAATGCCTCGTTGCCTTATTTATGTTTGAGCAAGATGAAATGTGCCCCGTCGCGAAAAAAACATGTCTACAAGCATATGCATGCTAAGTTCAGTTTACATGGATAAACAATACAGTATTTGGAACAATAATGTGAAAACGCTAAACACACAATATTTTATAAATGCATCACACACATATTTTACATATGCCCTCAGACATTTTTTGGGATAAGATGCAAGCCTTTTGTTCCTAAGAGACCTCCTTCTTCCAAATTGCAGCTAGCGCTAGTGACAACGAAATGATTTTATACAGGGTTCGAGGTTATAAAATTGAGAATAACCTCAAACTCAAAATAAAGCACACTGATTGGCCGCTTCCGAGCATTACTCGGAAGCGGCCAATCAGAGTGCTTTATTTTGAGTTTGAGAATGTACTCAAGTTTTATAACCTCTGGGCCAGTATTAATGTTGACTAAATGAATAGAAAGGCAGATCGTCGGAATTTTGTATTAGATGAACGAATTTCTTTATTGCCTAAGTCTTATGCCTTCACTGAACCTCTAAGATATCGCCGACCTCGCAATTTTAACTTGTTTGGTACTCTGATCAAACTGTTATTTTGTTTTAAAAATTCATTTAGAAATGTTTTTCTGAATACTTAATTTATTAGATAATACTACAAAATGACAACTAAAATATAAGAATTCTATCAACTTAAACAGTTTCAACAATAGTTACATTTAACAAGTATCACGATATGACTTGCTTAGCATACCTGATTGTAATCCAGAAACTTGTGCAATTCGTCTGCTATATATAAACTCAGCCTCACTTCAAATGTCTCCCGAATTTTCTTGTAGGAGCCAAATAACAGGGCACGAAGACAAAAATTGGTCCGCTTCTCTTTACACGTGCAGAAAAACACTGAAAAGGACTTTGTGTATACCCGAACTTTTCCATCTTCAGCAAGATAAAACAGGTCAGTAGCATTATTTTCTATGTTTAATATTGGCACTTTCTGTCGTTCAAGTGTTTGATACATTCCTTCATCGGAAGGGCATTTCCAAACTTCTAAGTCCTCTGTATTATCAATGACAGGGAGCTCAACAACAGCAAAGTCTCCCAGCACTTTAGTACCTGGTAGGCGGAATTCTACCACGGGCGATGCGAGCCGTATGTCTGGTGGCAAAGAAAATTTCTCATATATGGATGGAATATCATCGAATGAAGATGCGTGCGCTTCAATTTTGTGCTCTCGAACAGCAGCTTCTGGAAGAGTCATTTTACTATCAGATTTATTCCAAGTTAATGTTCTATTGAAACTGTCAAGGTAACAGTGGTGCTGATAGACATTTCCAAAGACATCTCTAGCATTGCTTAATTTCACGTCAGATGTCTGTGTCTCGGCATCAGTGACTAGTTCTGATGTAAAGTTCTTAGCATCATCTGTTCCAGACTTGGTCAGACAGGACAGAGTCTTCATGTGGTCCAGCCCAGGCGAAACAATTTCAGTTTGATATGTTAAAGAACCGTATTGACTACTAGGTGGGTCTCTGATGTTACAAACTGTATTTCGTAGCGACTGCCTAACTATGCTCTCATCGCTGGCAGAGAAGTCATCATCGACATTATCCAAGGTGACTGTAAAATCTATACCTTTATTGAAGCGATTCTTTGTCCGTTTGAAGCAGCTTATTATAGCAATGACAGCGACCACAGCGACGACGACTACTACAAAACATATGAATATAAAATCGGAAACAATTATACGAAATATTATACAAATGAGCCGTGACACGACAAAACCAACAAAGTAGTATGTGCGCCCAGCAAAGACTCCGGTCAGCCGGGGCATCTGCTCAGTCTGAGCAGAGACTTCGCTGTGCGCTTTAAGGCTAGCTAAGGGTCTAAGCTAGCGCCATACGGACAGCGAAGACTCTGATCAGACTGGGCGGAAGCCCAAGCTGATCTGTGTCTTTGCAGGGCGCACATGCCATTTTGTTGGTTATGTCGTGTCGCGGTTCAAATGGTATTCAGCAAAGTTGTGTGGAAATTTAAATCACGTTCAAAGTTGGACGTGTTGTGATTGCTTCCCGCTCATTATAATTTGCCTGTGTTTCTACCTTTAGACATTTTAGACTTAGATATCGTTTGACAGAACGTGACTAAATATAAGGGCGTGTCTTCCTCGGTAAGTGGGTTCTGGTTCAAAGGCGCTATCTAAGCAGCTTTTATATTCTAAACGAAAGAAAATTTACTATAAATGATGATTGCATGCGTTTGTAATAATCATTAAAGAAATGCATAGCTAAACTGGCACTATATAGATCGCAGAACTTCTTAAAAACAGCTGGCTAGTGATGCAGTTAATGGTACCCTAAGATATTTCGTACTCTCTTTCTTTCCCCTTTTTCTGATTAGAATAGGTATATAAAATTTACATGCTACAATTCCACCAATTAGGACTGCGACAGGAACACCACTGTTATTGCTGGATTTACTATCGTCCTTCTCTGTCTCTTCAAACTCTGTTCCATCATCGTTGTTTGTAGCATTAAAAACTCCCACAGAGCGTGTAGAAACTGTCCCAGATGCAGTGCCAGTACTAAACTCAGTAGAAGTAGTAGTAGTTGCGGCACGTTGAACTGAAAATTAAAAAAAACAACATAAGAAATGAGCCGCGACACGAGAAAACCAACAAAGTTGCATGTGCGCCAATCGCAACCTCAGATCAGCCTGGGCATCCGCCAATGTTGATCAGAGTCTTCATTGTATGTTCAGGCTGTAGCTAAGGGTCTAACCTAGGGCCATGCGGACAGCAAAGTCTCTGATTAAACTGGGCGGATGCCCAGGCTGATCTTAGTCTTTGCTGGGCGTACATGCTACTTTGCTGGGTTTATTTTTCGTGTCTCGTTTCGTATATATTAAGTAATGGCAAGTGCTAGTTGCGTCTACACGTGGGCCTAGGTATACAAAAAGAATACCTACAGCCTTTCCCATAATAATATAGTATTTTCTACTTCCCATCATGTGACCTTTCTCTTTGAGTTTCGTTTTAGAGAACGTCTCCCCGTACATCATCCATAGTGCAGATTATATTTCATTTTTGTTCTTTTAGATCTAGTCTGAGAAATCAGAAATGTTTGATTGATTTAGACTCTTTTTCTAGATCATCGCGTTTTAATCATTTGGACTTCTTTCGACACTTATGCAAACGGCATCCCAAATATTTTCTCAAAATTGGTGAGAGGTAGAAGATTTTCGAATTGCCCATTCTTAATTTTCATCCTATACATAACAAAAGTATAATTTTGTAGAAATGTGAAGCTTTACTTAAAAAATTTTCTATTCAAAAATGGACCTAAAATATGCCATTTTCACCTCTTAATTACAAGGGAGTAAAAGTTGGCTGTTGGAATTCCCGTTTAGTCTTACGTATTGGGACAGATGACCAATGTACGTTATCCCGAGAACAAACTTTACATAATTAATTGAAAGTTTATTCTAAATCCATTTTTTACTTTTTGTTTTACTCATATATTATAAAATTTTGAAACATACACTTTTTTACTTGCAAAACTATACAATAATTCAATATTTATTTATAGCATAGCATCACCTGACCAGCTACACCATGTGTTTTGCGTACGGGCTGGTGAATACATTTTACTATTTCATTCACATACGCCCACACCTGTAGTAAATAACGAGTTTACGCTATTGCCCATCAACAATATTTTGGCTGTTCTAACAAGCATACGACGCCCTTCAGTGATTCAGTGAAATTACTCTGTTTCTGCATTAGTGTTAATGGAAAATATTTTACAAAAACATGCAAAAAATTTGATTTTTCGCATTCTGTTATGTATAGTTGTAGGAATCATTTGGACATTAGAACATTTGATGCAACTTTCATCGTTTTCGAGAAAATAAGCAAAACCCCGTTTGTACTTGGAAGCAAACGGACTATAATCAGACTACACAGAAGTGCAATCTGATCAGAGCCTTCGCTTGTCACATCAGTCATCTATGAAAGTGAGCCAATAGTGAGGTATCTGATTACCTTATATAAACTGAATATCATGTGACAAAATTGCAACATTTTTGGAAGTGACATCACATGGCTCATATGCTTACAGGGATAGTCCTGGGGTGTATGTATACGCCTCCGTGGTTACCTGCCATTTAACCAGGGATACAAGGTAAACAGAATCATTTTTGCTTCCCTACAAAGCAAACCTCTTTTTAGTGGAGGCTATCCTTAAGGTAATGGTATAAACTTTCAATAGAAGCCACTGTAATATTTTTATGAGTGTCTACCTCCCAAATGGAGGTCATCTTTAAAAGGTAAAAATTTCTCCCCAAGAGAGACATTTTCGTGTGTGCCTACCTTCCAAATGGAGGTCAACTTTAAAAGGTAGGAATTTCTACCCAAGAAGCAAGCAAAAGCTTTTATTTAAGAGTGGAACCCAGTTTTAAAGGGATTTAACCTCCAGCAAAGCGAACAGAATGCTCTATTTACTTCTAAAGGACTTCCGCTACGATTTTTATGCGCATATGTTTGTCTTTTTTTCGGATTATTAACAATATGTGGAAGTTAATTTTTTAAATGCATCGATCTTACCAATGGTGTAATTGACACACGTGTACCTCTCCCCATCCATTCGCTTTCTTCCACAACATTCGGTTTTCTTCGCCTCAATTGGTTTGATACGACCTTGACAACACAGCTGAGAGATGGGATCAAACACTGGGTATACTGTTTGAACTGTCGATGTTCTGTTGCATGCATAGCATCTATCATCGTAGCTGCAAACATTGTATGAACCAAAATTTTAAAATAGAGGATCTTACGCGAGGAGTCATTTCATATGAAATCTGTGAAACGAGCCTTTGGCGAGTTTAATAAATTCCAAATGAAATAACCACTCGTGTAAGAGTTTGTTTATTATATGACCCTTTAAAATAGGATTTTATCGCTCAAAATGAACATTATTTCAATAATACATTGAAAGTGCATCGTTGATGTAACGGACGTTGTCAATCACATTACATGTACGCGCAGAAATGTTATTACATGTGAGGTCATACGAATTTTATGACATGACGTCATCCACTACAAACAGCGACGCCATTTGATAAACCAGGTTTTAAACTTTAGATCTACAATTAATATGATTGATTTTTTTCTCGGTTTATTAATGTACATTGGTTCTTGCAGCTTATTGAAAACGGATTTTCCTGTGTCAATTGTATGCTGTAATGCACACTGGTTCTTGTATATTAATGATAACGGGTATTAAATTTCTTATGTCATGCGTGTTCTTTTTCTCGGTTAACTTATTCAAACTGGAAATTTATTGATAACGGATTTATATTTCTAGTATTTGCATTATATTCGTTATCAATAAGATACAAGAGCAATGTGCATTGGTGAACCGAGAAAAAGGCAGACGCATGGCACTAGAAAGCGAATAGTAGAAATGAATAAATATTAGAAGGCCTGGGGCACATATTTTTCCATGTCATGTGTGAGCAGTCCTTTTCATATCTAAAGAGTCAAACACTTTATATTAAAAAAAGAAAGAATTATCTCTATATATAACATACCAGAACGAATGTAGCAGTCTAACAGGTAATAGCATTCTCTTTTTATCATACCGATTTTGTAGCCCCTGTCCTTTAGGCATGAGCCGTTCCATTCAATTTTGATAAAGACAGTCCTCCAAATTATAAGCAAAACACTTTTATACATAGAGGATCTTACATGAGTGCTCATGTATTATTGAATTTATTAAACGAGTTGGGGGGAAAAGATAAGATGCGAGGCTGTGCCGAGCATCTTATCGTTTTTTCCCAACGAGTTTAATAAATTCAAAAATACATAAGCACAAATGCAAGATTCTTTTTATCACATGACGCTAAAATCATATTTTATTTAAGAAATAGATCAGCTCTAGCAGTGAATTGTTGAGTAATAATTCACTGTTTGGAGGTCAGTTGTAAAGTAGATAATATCACGAGCGCGGAGCGCGAGTGATATATCTACTTACAACTGACCGACAAACAGTGAATTATTACTCAAAAATTCACTGCTAGAGCTGATCTATTTCGATTCTAACACTAAGAAACGCCGAAAAACTATTCTTTTCATTCAAACTCTCCCAACGTTCCTGCCAGCGCGTTCATGCTCCCGCCAATATTCTTAATTGTATCTAAGACAAGTGTACGTTTTTATGGTGATTCTAGGAAGAAAAAGAGACGTTACACCGTCTAACGTCTCTAAACGTCACAAAATTACGTCAGAAGTTGCAGTGACGTCAGCAATTAGACTCACGCGATCCGAAACAGTGAATTGTTGCAGAATAAAACACGGTAACTTTCCACTGCTTCTATAGGCGCACTGTGTTAGAATAGCAGATTTTGCACTAAAACGTCACGATTTCAACATTAGAAAACGCAACGTTATTATGGACGTAAACGCATAATGTTACGACGTAATTTGCATATTTAATCCACTAGTGGATTATCGTTTTTAATGCATGGTTTTATTACACTCTCAGAAGCGACGTCATATGATAAATGTATATATACTTTCGCTGTTTTAGTAAAAGTGGGTAGAAGACATGTTCTACATAAGCTAATAATAGGCGCACTGTGTTAAAAAAAATCCCATGTCTTTTCAAGTTCTTTCAATATTTCACTCACCGATCACAAAATTCCCTGACTTTTCCTGGACCTGGCAAAAATATTGCCTTATTGTTTTAAGGCTGAGGCAACCCTGCATACATACCTTTGTACTCCACAACATCCACCATGGTTGTTCTGTTTCCCTATGTTGTTAAAAAGAAAGTTGTTGTCGCAACAAAACTGCTTCATAGGGTCATATAGTTTGTTCTGACAGCATCTAGTTGTTGACGTCACGTCATACACGTTTGTTCCACAGCAAGCTTGAATAGCATCCGTTTTGCTATGGAGTACACCATCACAGCAGAGGTATTCCGTCTTATTATATGTGTCCATTTGGCAACAACCCAAAGTGGCTGTTTGACTGACAACTTGATTTCCACAGCATATTTCATTGCCACTTATTTTGTCGTGAATACCGTTGCAACAAATCTGGCTCTCTTTACTATATCGTTCAAGTTTGAATGGTATAAGCGTCAAACAAAACGCTGCAAATACATTGAAAATAAACTTAAGGATTATAAAAATCCTATGTGTTTGAACAGGTTGGTCTGAGAAACAGTGCAGACCCTAATCAGACTGCAGTCTGATCAGGGCCTACACTGCTTGCCATTCGATGTGCATCTTTTGGATTCATTACTGCACCATTAAAAATCTATTTCAGGACATTTTTAATTTCTTTAATGCACATGTTAATATATATACAAACCAATTATCGTTTCGAACATCTGGCTCTGAAGCATATGCTTCAGAACCACCATCCTTGTACTTAACAACAGAGAAACTCAGAAGGTGGCTAAAATGTTAATCAAAACTTAATCTTCATATTTAAACCTTTTCATTGCACATTTTCAAAATACGTATTATGGAAATATTATGGAAACTCTGTGAGAAGTTGATTACACAGCGTATGCTAATACAGGTGAACCTATATTCAACAATAGAAAGCCTTGAGCCTTGAAAACCTATAACTTCATCACACAATTTCCCAGTTTGAAAGATCTTTAGGAACATATATGTAAACCAATTTCAGAACCATTCCCTGCAAACCCAAAGAAGAGATTAGAGACACAAAGACTGCACTGAGCATCTGTATTTGACAACAGGAAGCCTCAGCAAATGGCAAAATTTGCGAAACTGCTGTAATTGTATCAAAATCTAATTTTACAGTATCAAATTTCTTCGTGCACATTTCTGGTAAAGATGTAAGTATCGAATCCGTCCCTTGGCAATCTTAGGCGATATTGATTACACGAATTTCTTCTTTTCACAGATTGTCTTAGACGGTTAAGTTATTTTGTCAAAACTTGGTCTAATATTTTGTCAGTGAAACTTCTTGTTAGACATCGCCACAATCAGAATAGTCTGGGTAAAGTCAGTTTAACCCATTCCATTCGAGATATCCCTTTAGGGTTATTTGGGCAAACAGTTTGGATCCAGATCAGGCCCCACAAACGTGAGGCCTAATCTGAGATCCAAACCGTTTGCTGCCTAGACATCATTTCTACAAGAGTTAGTTAGACCAATATTGTCAAAATATTCTTGATTTTTGATGCAGACGACAATTTCAGCAGACGACAAAAAATACCCAGAATGCAATGGGTTAAGTGTAAGCAGCAGCAGAATTAAAAGCACGGAGTTTCGGTAAAACAACCGGAATATTGCAGAAGATTTCTTTCAGAGTTCGGGTAGACTGAACGAAAGATTGCAGAAGATTTCTGTCTTAGTCTGAGTAAATTGAACGAAAGATTGCAGAAGATTTCTGTCTTAGTCTGGGTAAACTGAACGAAAGATTGCAGAAGATTTCTGTCATAGTCATGGTAAACTGAACGGAAGATTGCAGAGGATTTAAAGCACCGAGTCAGTTTAGATAAAAGCAGCAGAAGAAGAAGAAGAAGAAGAAGCGGTATGAAGCAGGAGGAGCAAAAGAATACAGGGAAGCAAACAAGAGGATTCAGACGACAGTGAAGAAAGCTAAAGATACCTGGAGACTTACGGTGACAATGCGGTTCTGGATTGCAACCAGCCCCCAGAAGAAGATCAACAACTGATCCTTCGTGAGGAAGTTGAGATTGCAGTAGCAGCACTAAAGAAGGGGAAGTCTGCCGGAGCTGATAATATACCAGCAGAATTTGTTCAAGCTGGCGGGGAGGCCATGATTGATGTTTTAACAGATATCTGTAACAGGATCTGGAGAACGGGAGAATGGCCTACCCCATGGACTCAGTCGCTAATTATTACACTCCCTAAAAAGGACAACCTACAGCTCTGCCAGAACTACAGAACCATCAGTCTCATCAGTCATTCTGCAAAGTCATGCTGCAAGTCATCTTGAACAGGCTTAAACCACAAGCCGAAGAGATAATCGCTGAATAACAGGCTGGGTTCCGAGCCGGAAGGAGCACCACAGAACAGATCTTCAACCTTAGAATCCTGAGTGAAAAGTATCTCCAACATCAGCAGAACCTGTACCATGTCTTCACTGATTTCAAAAAGCTTTGACAGGGTATGGCATGCAGCCTTATGGGCCACCATGCGGAAGTACCATATCAGTGTAAATCTAGTTCGCACCACTGAGCAGCTATACGACAAGGCTACAAGTGCAGTCCTGATGAATGGCAGCACAGGAGAATTGTTCAGAACAACAGTTGTAGTAAGACAAGGATGTCTTCTGTCACCCACCCACTTCAACATTTTTCTCGAACGGATCATGTCTGATGCTCTGGAAGAAAATGACGGAGCAGAAACATTACCAATCTGCGGTTTGCCGATGATATAGACGCTCTAGCTGAGGAAGAGTAGGAACTAGAAGCCCTACTTGAAAGTCACGACGAAACCTGCACAAGGTATAAGATGGGGATCAGTGCTGAGAACACCAAACTGATAACAAACAGCGCAGATAACATCCAGAGAGAGATCAAGGTAAAAGGACAGAAGCTGGGTACTGTATCAAGCTTCAAATACCTTGGAGCAGTTGTCTCAGATGATGGCTCAAAACAGGAGGTTCTCTCAAGGATTGCATAAGCCACTTCAGCTCTTTCCAAGCTGAAACCAATTTGGAGAGATAACAACATGTTTCTTGGATCAAAGGTGAAACTTATGCGCTCCCTTGTCATTTCCATATTTCTGTATGCCTGTGAATCGTGGACCTTGACAGCAGGGTTAGAGAAAAGAACGTAGGCCTTTGACATGAAATGCTACCGAAGGTTACTGAACAATGTGTACAAAGACCATATAACCAATGAGGAGGTCCGCAGAAAGATCCAAGCAGCCACCGGAGAATACGATGAACTCCTGACGCTGGTCAAGAAAAGGAAACTAAGGTGGTTTGGCCACGTCTCAAGGTCTTCTGGTTTAGCAAAGACGATTCTACAGGGCACAGTGAAAGGAAAAAGAAGAAGAGGTAGACAGAAGAAGAGTTGGGAATACAATATTAAAGAGTGGACAGGGATGGATTTTGCCAGCTCAACTAGGGCAGCTGAAAACAGGACAGGGTCGAAAGGGATTGTTTCGAAGTCATCTGCGGTGCCCCAACGGCCTAGTAAGGTTATGGAATAGAATCGAATAGAATAGCAGAAGATATACCTTTAAGCACAAAGTCATAGTATGAGTAAAGCTTACGGAAGATTGGGCAAGAGTTCTGTCAGGGTCTGGGTAAAATGAACGAAAAATTGCGGAAGATTTTTATCAGAGTCTATGTAAAATGAACCAAAGATATCATAGTCTGGGTAAACTGACCAGACAATTGACGAAGATTTAAAACACAGAGTCAGTTTAAGCAAAAGCAGCAGAAGATTGAAAGGCACATACTTTTGGTAAAACTACCGGAAGATTGCGCAAGATTTTTAAGTCGGGGTAAACTGAATGGAAGATTTTGTAATAATCTGGGTAAATTGGACGGATGGTTGCAGAAGATTTAAAACACAGACTCAATTAAAATAAAAGCAGTGGATGCTTTTTTTTCAGACATTTATCAGACTTGTAAACTCAGACAAGATGTCAAATACAAATGTGTAGCAATTGCTATATACAAGACATGCTATCCTTATTTTCTTATGCAATCGCCGGAAACGAAGCCACGTGATGCCGAACAGTGACCCTCGTGACGGATTTTTTTTTATCCACACCTCTTAACCATGACAGATACTTATAATCTCAACCATGTTATCTCACCCAGGACCGGATACAAATCACGTGAAATCAATGTATGGGTTGTATAGGATGTCACGTATCAACGTTGTCAAGTGACGTTGGTTTTTACGGACGATGACGTCATTAAAACGGAAAAATGACGTCAGTTCATGCACACCGGACGTTAACGTAAAGACCCCAACGACAGTCGTTGAAAGCGTCAACTTCTTTAAGATTAAGAGGAAACCATTTTAATGGCTAAAATTATACTCATTTGAAAGTTCTACCGTGAAAAAACAACTATAATTGTGAATCACAACGGTATGGTGTACGGTGTGGATAGAAAAATCCGTCACTTGGGATCACTGTTCGGTATCACTTGGCAAGCCTCATGATGCCGCTCAGTTACCCTCCTGACCAGTTTTTCTATCCAAAGCATAAACCCATGAAAGATACCCATAATCTAACTCGCTCCAGCTATCTAACTCATTTCTGCTAGTCGCAGACAGGACAGGATACAAAGCACAGTGACAACGGAAAGACAGAAATACCACATCATAGACATGTGAATAATTGCATAATAATATCTAATGAAAAAGGTAAACATCAGAGCTCTAGATAAGATGGTGTATTGGATGATTATTGAGGATAATTTTTCTTATTTCTCATCAAAACCATATGTTGTGACCCCTCATCTGAACCGTCTCGTCGAGACGGTTCAGATGGGGGGTCACAACATATGTTTAAATGCAGAATTAACAAAAATTATCCTTAATTATCACCAAATACTCCCTCTTATCTAGTGCTCTGAAACATACACTCAGGTCTGACTTGAACCAAATTTCTAATCCGCCGATCATGGAGACCCATTTTCTTCTTTTGTCGACGAAGACCCATTTTTGATTGCATTCCTTTTTCTATTTTCAGCAGCAGGTCGTCACAAAACTTGTCCTGAAACAATGATGTTAAAACTTGCATCGTAAACATTTCTTCATCTTGCTTCCAATTATAAGGTAGAAAAGATGAAAATAGTAGCTTATTCTCAAATATTCGACCACGCGAAAGGTGCATGTATACTGGATGATTTCAGCAAAAATATGTATAAGGCTGGTAAACATTTATCAAACATACATTATAAGAATTACTATTGTCAAGACGATGTGTAAGTGAGATTTTTCAGTCTTGAAAAAGTAGACACCCCTGTTTTTTTTTGTTTTTGTTTTTTGTGTTTTACATATTTAAACTCGGACACAGAATACTGTTTTTATATATGCCCATTCTGAAACATGTGAAAGAGGTTGAACAAAAACTGCTAGGATGTTCTTAATGTCAGACCTTAAAACGATGTTAATTGTTCCGATTTTTGCGCAAAAGAATTACCCTTTCATCTTTATTTATATTAACCTTTATATAACATTAACAAGCCAGGCATTTTGGGATTATGACTGTGAGAAACAACATAAAGATGGCATCTGCTAAATTTTGGGAAGATCTGTTGTTTTTCAGCATTTTTGCTAGTGTTTGTATTTGCCACAGACCAGTGATTACTCTTGACCCATATACATAAGTCGCAGGTTCCAGTCTCTCGCAGGTCGCATTTTCCTCAGCTTCCAAATTTTTAGCTTTATAGATATCTCACACTTTCCAACCATCCATCCGAAAAGACAGAAGTGCTTTAGAAAGGATAATAGCAGAATTAATGGTCATGGTAATAGTCTATGACCCTTTGGCCACCCTGCAATTTCAACATTTTCTTCACCAGATCCACTCAACAAACCTAGAGACATTCAAGTAACGTCGGTAACCTTCATTGTCAAAGATGTGTCGATTATATCATGGCAACGGTCTATGACCCATTTTCAACATTTTCCACACCAGATCCACTCAACAAACCTAGTGCCATTCAAGTAACCATCATTGTCAAAGATGTGTCGATTTTGTACTTACATATTTTCCGTTGTCTTTTCCACAATGTTTGTTATACGCTACAAGACGTTTGTGCACATATCTAGTGTTAAAACGTTCTTTTTTGTCCTCTTTCCGTCTGTCTTTACTTTGATCCTTTCTTTGGGTGTAGTTTCCTGTTTAAAACAAATAAGGCCCCGAGGTTATAAAATAGTCCTGGTCTTAATATTATGACTCCCCCACGCGAAGTAAAACGACCCTAGCAAAAAATTGTGACACACATAGAATAACGACCCAGTCATTTTTTTAAAGAAAAGTGACCCAGGTCATAATATAAATGACGATTCGCGGAGAAGAAAATAACGACGCTCAACCCCCTCCCCCAATCCCCAGCCCCACCCCTCCCACCTTAATTCAATACCACCAATCAAACCTTACTTGAATACCACCAGTCATATCACATTGTCATTTACCTGACTTTCGAGGTGGGCATATAGATCTTGCGCACGATACATCAAATCATATGTAATCTTTAAATGGATAACATTTGTTTCCAGATGTTTGGCAAATGACAAAGCTACAGACCAGACACAAAATTCGTTTTGCCAGCATCCTAAAGCAGGGCACCAGTAGCTTTGTATGGTCTACATGACCTTGGCCTTTGAGTTGGGCATCTAGATACTGCGCGCGACTCATACTCTTGACTAATATTATGAAATATTACAGAAAAGGGGGTCACTTTTTCTATAGAATAATGATCGGGAGTCGGTATTCTATGGGGTAAGTTTACTTCGTTACATCGGCATTTATCGGTATTAACGATATTTGACGATTTGCTTCAATGTGCCACCACAAAGTAGTATGGATACATGTCAGGAAAGACCACTCTAAAATTACACGTTTTTGTCCCCATTTTTCAAGGGCCGGCCACTCTAGATGATCTGTTACTCTGGTGTTTGGATACATTCCATCCATAAACCACGTTGCAATAACATTGTATCAACACTTTTATTATTCTGCGACTTCAGGATGGGGATCCATGTATGACGTGCGATTTTATGTCCTTTTAACAGTATTTCAGTCAAATCATGACGATGTGAGGGTGATAATGAAAGGCAAAACTTTCAAAGGAAAAATTTGCTCCAAGAGGATTCAAGTCTTTCCACAAAGAATTGATGTCCATTATAAAGGAAGGCAGAAATGAGAATTACAGATTTTTTTTCTCTCTAAAATTGATCCTACTGACCTTAAATCATTCTCGTCTGCTGGCCCCGAGGTTATAAAAAATTCCATGCTCAAATCAGCCGAGTATGAAATTTTACTTGCTAATAAACAGCAAATTACTGAAAGTACAGTTATTCTCTTGCTCAGTTTGGCTAAGTGTGAAATTTTCTCTGCTGATAATTATGAAAATGCCAACACAAGTTGGCATTTTCGTAGCTACGAGGGTACCCTCGTTTCAGAAATAGTGTAAATGAGTCGGCCATTCCTAGGAATATAGACCGATTTTTGAAATTTATGTCTTAACTTTTAGGTTTACATATCACCCAATGACAGTCATTCAAACAATTTGAGGCACTGGTATTTTCTTCAAAATATACCATAACAAATGTTGTTAGGGTAAGGACAATGAGCAGAAACAGACGGAATATTTATGTAAAGACAGTCATATTTTCTTAACTCTGGATACAAGCAGCTCTGGATTGATACCTATAATACCTGTTATACTGAAAATATTACAGTATGAAAAACATTGTATCAGCCTTGCTAACACACAAGATTTACCTTGCAAGATAGGCTAATCATGGAACAATGCGCAATTCTGATGACGTCACTTCCTGCGCTGAATTGAAATGTATAGTAAGTTGTTTAAACTTCGATTTTGAGGGCAAAGTAAGTGAAAGTGAATACTTGGTGACAGATATGACACAAAAAATAATATTTAATTCGTCATGCTTGTTTTCTGTTATAAAAATCTTTTATGGCACCTTAGGCTCTTTTGTCAGTGGTCTACCTGATTTTTACTATAATTTTCCCCACCCACCCACATATTTCAATGTCAGCATGTCATATTAAATAACAAGTCTTTCAAGTCTTTATATATGAATTTTTCTATCAGAAAGTCTCTTTATATTTTAACATTAAACAAAGTTTAATATATTGAGTCTGTGTCTTTTTATTAGAAGATGATTTCATTTTATTGTTTTGTATTTTACATGAATTGCTGCTACTTTGCAACTTCCGGCGTGGGGTTTGCACACGTATCATCCAGTTTCATCATTGATTTGATGCCAGTCGTAACAAAATATAGTGACCTAATCATTTCAGTAATAAAACGTCTGTCATTTGTTGAAATCGGATGTGATTGAGTCAAAATCATAATTTTATTTATATAATGCATTTATAATAACTTAGCATTTATAACCACATAGCAGACAAAAAATCTCGTTTAATATGTTACTTATGTAGAATCTGGAAACGATTTCTGTATACCTTTCTTATTTTACATTGAAACGAGAGACTTTTTGTGAAAATGTATAGTTTCCAATATCCACACCCATACGGCGTAAAAGCACGTGCTGTCATGCATGGGTGACTTAGAAATTCTTTTAACGCATACCATTCTAAAGCACTTGAATTTAGCTTTCCAATGATATATAACACCACTGCCAAATATCAGCCAATAGGCTACCCTGAGCTTATTTACACTATTTCTGAAATATCCCTCGTATCAGCAGAGAAAATTTCAGGCTCAGCTGAGTTGAACATGCAAACCGTTTTGTAAGCACAGGGCCAGGTTGACGCAGTCCTTCTATAACAGGACCCACTTTTCAAGGAAAAAATTTTCTCCTAGAGCAGTACGTTCTTTCGTTTAAAAGTTGACCAACATTCGGCAGGGCGGCAAATATAAAAATGGCGGATTTTTGATTGATTTGTTGCTTTACGTCCACGGTAAACAGCTATGGTCATGTAGGGACGGTCAGTTAACCCAACCACACTATTCCTGGGCAGGCTGAGACCTCCTAAGCGGTTAATCAGTACTAAGTGCACTTACTTTAGCCAGTAACTGACAACTGCCCTACTTGAGTCAGCGGAAGGAGAAATGAAAGTATGTGGCCAGACCTAGTATCGAACCCAGGACCCCTGACTTATGAGTCAGGTGCCCTACCGATTGCGCTACGCGGCCCGGCTGAAAATGGCGAAGTTGTTCCCCTGGTAGTGTGTGTAGCCGTACACATTGACATAAACAGTATATCAGCGCATCATATTTTCATCCTAATATATTCACCCCGGATCCAGCGGGGAGAGGGGGGGGGGGGCTTTGGGGCTTCAGCCCCGCAATCTGGGCCTGTGCGTTGTGTGTAATGTATAGGCCTCCAGATAATAAAGAATATCTGATGACAGTTTGAATTAAATTATTCAAACTATATGTTGTGACATCTCATTGGAATTGCCTCGGCGAGGCGATTCTAATTTTCCAATTGGATATCACAACATATATTTCAAGGTAAAAAAGACATTATCAAAATTATCATCAAACTGATCCTTATATATTTCATATATTTACAAGCCTCCCCCTCCCCCAACCCCACTTACACATGCATCTCGGCTCCTCCCAGTCCCACCAGTTATCCAGAGCCCCACCAGTGCGTGGTGGTCTGGATCCGGGCCTGATGTTACTTCTATTATTGCATTCCAAACTCACTCAGCAAACCTATGAGACATGAGCTTAAACAGTGAAAATTATACTACCAACCGGCTAGTTTGGATTCAACTGACGGATTTGAAACCGTCTCCACTGTTTCATTTTGTAGAGCTGTAACTTGTGACCCTTTGAGAGCGGTGGTAACAGAGTTATAAACTTCATCAGCTTCGCTTTTTCCAGTTACTTGGTCCACCTTTTTGGTTAAAGAATCAGTTGGCAACAATGGCGTTGAGTGACTCATTGGATCATTCTGACCAGATAGCTGATAAAGTAAACAGCATAAAATAAAGAACTTCCGGATAGACACCTCATCTACAGTCCCTCCCTCAACTCCCCCCCCCCCCCACACACACACACACTCCCGCCTCCCTCCAAAAAATGTTAAGCTAGAACTATAATTTGAATGGAAGAGCTAAGGTCTCAATATAAATGCCTTAATAAATACCCTTGAAGAGGCACAACAAAAAGAAAACAACAAAACAACATACTTAGAGCAATTATAAAGTTTAAAGTCATCATTTGCCACTTGAAGTTAAAATCTCAGTCAAAGTGATACTATTAAGAAATAAAAAGGATCTCTTATTCCGTAGGCGTGCACGTAAGCACACACGGCCAGACACAACTTACCAAACAACAAAGTCCTGTCATCATCCACGGCAGTAAAAATATGAAGAAGAAAAACATCTTCCCCTAAAAACATGAAGATGGAGCAAATTAATATACAAGTTAAAACAACAAAAATTGTACAAAAACACAGTTTCGCGTTAACACTAAATTATGAAACTTTTGTTATGCTGATAGTTTTGGAAAGAAAACTATATAATTTCATCTGAGTTTGTTTCTTTTTTCATTGAGTAAGCGAAAGTGTGATGCAAAACATTAGTCGTTTTAACTACATATGAGCCGCGACGCGAGAAAACCAACAAAGTGGTTGTGCACCCAGCCCAGACTCAGATCAGCCTGTGTATCCGCCCAGTCCAATCAGACATTTTGCTAAACGCTCAAAGGGTAGCTAAGGGCCTAAGCTACCTTCATGCGGACAGCGAGGACTCTGATCAGACTGGGCGGATGCCCAGGCTGATCTGAGGCTGGGCTGGTCGCACAACAACCACATTGTTGGTTTTCACGTGTCGCGGCTCATATTATGTGAAACTTTCAAGATAATTCCATCAAAACATAACATACAAAATATTTTACAGAATCACATGAGAAACATTACAACCTAAAGATCATGGATTCTTTTGGGCCATAAGGATATGCTGTAATTCTTCGAAAACGGGGAAAGCGTAATTTTATCAATCAAGGGCAATAACTTAAATTTTGTGGTATCATGGTTAATGACATTAATACACAGTTCCGAGCCACACCCAGAATGCCACTCAAAGTCACCTGATAGTATATATCTGACCAATGCAACGACAACTCAGTGCGTGACATAGTCTCACAAACAAAATCGCACGTGGTTCAATGTCTTACTTTACCTTACAGTTAATGGAGAGATGCATACCTGTTTAAAGTTGGCGTGGTTTTCGGTACTATTAACTGCACAGGGTATAATCGATTCCGCCAATTTTCGCTTCCTGCAGAGACTGTACATTATATCTGGCTTCCGCTGAGACTGTCCGCGAACTCTTGCTTCCTGCTGAGATTTCTGTACATGATAAATTGCTTCCTGCCGAGACTGTCCGCGTGATTCTGCTTCCTGCCAAGAGCCTCGGCAGGAAGCAGAGTCACGCGGACAGTCTCGGCAGGAAGCCAATGTTCGAGGACAATAGTCTCTGCAGGAAGCAAGAGTTCGCGGACAGTCTCGGCGGAAGCCAAATATGATGTACAGTCTCTGCAGGAAGCGAAAATTGGCGGAATCGATTATACCCTGTGAACGGCGTTGTACCAATTTAAAACTTAGTCTTCAAAGACGGTTACGGTATGAGACATTTGTGAGCGTTTTCCAAAAAAAAAAAAAAAAACAATGACAATATGAGGTGTCATTTACCCACTTGAAAAAGTACTTTAAAGTCTCCATAGTCCTATAAGTGGTAAAAACGTCTAAACGCAAATAAGAATTAAAATTTGATTTTTCAGCGTTCATCGTGTGATGAAGCCAGTGGGCGGAGCTAAAATTCCATGAAGCGCGAAGCGCTTCTTGTAGAATTTTAGCGACGACCACTGGCTTCTTCACACGATGAGCGCTGAAAAATCAAATTTTTATTCTTATATTTACACTTTATTTGTGAACTTCTCTGTGCCGCTTTCGTGGTAATTTGCTGTAGAAAAGGGAAAATATGGGTCGAAGAAAATTTAGGAACGACGTGTTCGGCCACGACGTTAAAAAGCCGTCGCCCTGACGTGACGTCAATCGAACGTTACAAGAACCAATCAAGACGTTTGTTTACATACAACGTCGCTTGACGACAACGTCACATGGTCAATTGTCCTTCATCGGTGTATGAAGCTAGTTGCTCTAATGGGTTCACCTATGGGAAGTCAGTGGCAAGTGTAAATATATCCTTATGAAATGCACTTCAATCTTTACTTTTGGTGATAAAATATGGGATGATGTGTGGCTGTATTGATCCAAATACCTGGCAAAAGGCACGGGGAACGTGTTTTTAAACACGACAATTCGTTCTACAAAATGCAGGTTTCCTTATCTGGTTTCCCGTTGAGCGATGCAATATAAACAAAAGCGGTACAGTTAAATGGACTCCACTGCTGTACATTGTATTTTAACCATTTTTTTCATTGTTTGCGAAATCGAAAGTAGGTCATTTTAGTTGGCAACTAAAATGACCTAAATCAGTTTTCGAACCCTTTTTATGTGATACCCAGTTATGTTTTATTGGTTTAAAGTTGGCTAATCGCTGTGATTTACAATGACGAAAGTATGGCGAGACGCTTGCAGCGATACCTCACGATAAAATGTTTCATCCTTATAGAGCAATGGGGCCTTTAAGGGATGATTCAGATCAGCCCACGCTTCTTTTACACATATTGTATGTCACTGCAAAAGTGTTATGTCAAATTATGGCCATACCAGAAGGAATAACATTTTTAACAAAAGAGCGGTCAGCAGACAGCATAGCTCGCCTGGAAATGGGGTGATAGAAGGAGATAACCAATACTCCGAGTGATAAAGTCTAATTCAAATGGGTGAGAATAAGCTAACCTTTGTATTCGGAGGACAAAAGGCAGCCAAGACTTGACAGCTGCAGTTTTTAAATCACCTGAAAATGTTGACAAACTGTGCCACCGTGATGAAGGCTTTAGGGTGTTCAAAGACCTTAGAGGTTCTCCATCCTATTAGGAACAAGCTAAAAAAACTAGAAATGTTTTTTCAGACAAAAACTGATGTCCCCATCGGTCCATTTCCCATCACCTCTAATGAATAAAAAGCTTGTAGAAATAAAATATCTATGCAAGTTTGGAGAAAATTCATCCACTGGTTTTAAAGGTATCCTACATAGAAGACTATGTCCTTCAAAAATGGGTCAAGGTCACAAACTACTAAACATGTCTTATACCTGTCACAACGATATACATGTATTCATGCAAGTCTGATGAATATCCATCAATCGGTTCAAAATATAACTCATTTTTAAGAGAAAAATAAGCATCTACATGTATAAGTAAGCTTGTGACTTTGAAAATGGGATCAAGGTCATCAAAAGACAGTAAACTCTTGAGATTGCCCCGAAGGTATGAAAGTGACGTGGAAATCAAGCAAAAGGCTAATGAGACCATTTTAGTAAAATTTCACATATCTAAGTCCTCCTGTGACCTTGAAAATGAGGTCAAGGTCGCCAAAATCTGATCAGCTCTTAAGCTAGTCCAAATTATGTATCCATTCATGTTTGTTGCAATACCATCCACTGGTTCATGAGATATTGAGGGTACAAGAAACTGTCATCTAAGTCCTCCAGTGTCCTTGAAAATGAGGTCAAGGTCACCAAAAAATATCAACTCTTAAACTTATCCTAATGGTGTATCCATGCAAGTTTAGTGAAATTCCATCCATTGGTTCAGGAGATAACATGGGTACAAGAAATGTCATATAATGCCTCCAGTGACCTTGAAAATGAGGTCAAGGTCACCAAAATCTAATCAACTCTTTATCTTGTCTCAATAATGTATTCATGCAAGTTTGGTTAAATTCCATCAATTGGTTCAAGAGATATCGTGCATACAAGAAACTGTCAGGATGGACGGACGGTCAGGTCCAAACAAATATGCCCCCTCAACTTCTTCAAAGTTAGGGGCATAACGAGACTTGCTGAAAGTAACTTTGGACCTTTATCTATCATCATACCAAATATGAACCAGATCAATCAAAATGATATAGAAAAAATAACCTCTTTAAAAAATTTAAGCGTAAATGTGGACGCCGACTCCGATGCCAACGCCGACGCCGGTGGTAGTTCAATAGCTCTTCCTGGACTTCGTCCAGGCGAGCTAAAAATTGGTGGAACCGATAAAAGTGAGTAATTCTAGTCTGAGAGAAGACCTAGTTGCTTATCTGTACAATCGCCGCAGTAATATGAGCCGCGGCATGAGAAAACCAACAAAGTGATTGTGCGCTCAGCGCAGACTCAAACCAGCCTGGGCATCTTCCAAGTCTGATTAGACCCTTCGCTAAGCACTTAAAGAGTATCTAAAGGGTCAAAGCTACTTCCATGCAGACAGCAATAATTCTGATCAGACTGGGCGGATGCCCAGACTGATCTGAGTCTTCGCTGGGCGCATATGCCACTTTGTTTTCTCGTGTCGCGGCTCATTTGTAGGGACCAACAAAGTGGCATGTGCGCGCAGCAAAGACTCAGATCAGCCTGGGTATCCGTCCGTCCGATTAGAGTCTTCGCATGCCTTAGCTACCCTTTCAGCGCACCGCAAAACTCTTATCAGAAGGCTGATCTGAGTCTTTGCGAAGCGCACTTGCCTTTTTGTTGGTTTTCTCGTATCCCGGCTTATCAATTTTGTGTTTCCGAAATGACAATTTAATTCAAACTTATACTACATTCAAATTCTTCGTAAATGTGGTGTTTGTAGCTATCAATTTACTAAAACGAAAGCAAATTTATTTCTCGAAAATTTTGAATAGTTCATTATCATAAACTGCACCGAAAATAAACTTAAGAATCAATAGGTTTGGATTAAATCCTTCGCATTTGGAAAACATAGTAGAAAAACTATATGCTCAAACTGTTTTTTACATACCTTGATATCTGTTGGATTATAATCGTATAAAATATAAACACTTTTTAGAGAAACCATCCAAAAAAAAGTTATGTTTTTTAGGGTATTCCCAAGTGAGCTATTTATAAATCTGATATAGTTGTCAGGGTTTCCAGCGCTCGGACAAAAAACGGGAAGAAAAAGCATGATTTGAGCCGCAACACGACAAAACCAACAATGTGGTTGTGCGCCCTGCGCACTCAGATCAACCTGGGCATCTGCCCCATTTGACCAGACTCTTCATTCAGTGCTCAAGGGTAGCTAAGGGTCTATGCTACCTCCTTGCGGACAGCGAAGACTCTGATCAGACTGGGCGGATGCCCAGGCTGATCTGAGTCTGCGCTGGGCGCACAACCACATTGTTGGTTTAGTCGTGTCGCGGCTCATTTGTTTGATGTTTTGTGGCGTGAAAAGGAAGATGAGCCGTCATTGTGGAACGCAAAATTTTAATCTGCCTGCTCATATAAATGGACCTATCATAGTCTTCACTTTTCATTTTCTTGGGCCTCCAGGATTCAATGGTTTTGAGTTAGAACATGGAAGAGATAATATCAGACTGTAGGGATGGGCAGATTGGTATGAGTAGTCTCTGTTCGCATATGCCGAAAGGAACATTTTCATGTCATAAACCTAATATATGTGCGGAAATAAATTGATGTAGGCTTACTGTAACAGCTAAAAATGAAAAAAAAAAAAAAAAAACTAAAAAAAAAACTGAAATAAAGTCAACTCTCAATATTTCGAGGTCAAATTTCAGCCCAAACTACTGATATGACAAAGAAGAAAATTTTCTGGTACCAGAAAATTCACTTTGAGATATCAGTAGTTTGAGATAACAGGAGCTGAAATGTAAATAAAAATAGGAAATATTTTCTTTGATTTTAAGAAGATATCTTGAGATATCAATGTTCGAGATATCGGGAATTGACTGTATATACATAACAAACAAAGAAAAAAACTTTAGAGTCAGTGTCTTTTTTGTTTAAATTTAAAAATAGTACGCATTTACTCCTCCATTGCCTCAGTCTTATGTAATGTAGTTTTTTTTCTTTAAATCAGTAATACTAAAAATAGCAAAAAGTATTTCACAACGTAAAAATCAATTTTATCCTTTAGAGATCATTTAAGAAACAAGTACTGGCTTAGTTAAGTGGTTACTTCGCTTGGTATGGTTCCAAATTTGATAATCACTCAAAATTCAAAGAATGTGGGTTCGAATCCCATAAGAGCCACTAACGCTGTCTGGTACTTTTTGTCCGTTTTTTCACATTGAACACATCCCACTGGGCACACAAGGTTGAATCAATCTTGATTCAACGTCACGACGTTGAATCAAGGTTGAATCAAGGTTGATTCAACCTTGTGTGCCTGCTGGGATGACTTCTAATGCCGAAATGGGTTAATCAATTTTGTTTAACCTATTTAAGCCTGGTACTCTTCTGTCCATATAAATTGAAACAGTGCATTTGTCAATTTAGGGGTGTCTAATTTGACTTACTTTATCATTTTTATTTTTAAAAGCAATACTCATTTGAGCCACGACACGAGAAAACCAACAAAGTGGTTGTGCGCCCAGCGCAGTCTCAGATCAGCCTGGGCATCCGCCCAGTCTGGTCAGTCTTCACTGTCCGCCTGAAGGGTACTTAGACCCTTCGCTATCCATTAAGCGCTTAGGGAAGAGTCTGATCAGACTGGGCGAATCTGCAGACTGATCTGAGTCTGCACTTTGCGCACAACCACTTTGTTGGTTTTCTCGTGTCGCAGCTCGTTTGTGAAGTCCCTGATCGACGCCCGAAACGCGGCGTCTGGTCTGGGTCTGCACTGTTTGCCCATGCGCGGATCAGTTTTTTTTTTCTGAGATATGTGTGTGTGAGGAGTTGATGGTGGTGGTGTGTGTGTGGGGTGGGGGGGTCCAACTGATTAGGGTCTGCAGTAATTGCTCAGATCTATCTGTCCTAATAATTAGAATGTTTACGGTAATTTAGAAACTTGAGGTCTGCTCAGAGGGCTCCAGTTTCAGTCCTGCTCATAAAAAGCTCCGTTTAGTAAATTGGGCCTCAAATTTCGTTTCTATGGCCTTTTTTTCTTGTTTTCATCTTGCTGCCCCCCCCACCCCCCTCCCCACACACACACACACACACACACATTTTTAGAAACACATAGTCTAATTTCTTTAAGCGTCGAATTAAAGCTGTTTGCCTTTTTCCAGCTGCACATGACGTGAAAATGACGCCATGCCGGCGTCGTCGTATCGACATCGTTTGACGCCATATGCCTACAGAATTGTGGATTGTGACAAGTGCGTACCGTAAAACTCTAAAAAGTGGAACAGATAGCTCGGAGCAAAAAGTGCATACCCAGGTCTACACTGTCTTTTTATTTGCATCATTTAGGCGCAATACTGCATAGTAAACCCAACTATTCCATTAGAGCCGCGACACCACAAAACCAACCAAAGTGGTTGTGCGCCCAGCGCAGACTAAGATCAGCCTGGGCATCATGAAGGTAGCTTAGTCCCTTAGCTACCCTTTAAGGGCTTAATAATAAAATAATAATAATAGACTTTATCTACAAAGGGTAAACACTAATTTTCCATGTGGCCCTCTCTTTGAGTAAAAAGACAGAAAAAAACATGCAGCATGTCATATTTCAAGAACACACACATCCAACCTGTCAGTTTCTTACTGCAAAAATTGCAAGTATCAGGACAGAACTACCAACACAAACACCACATGCCCACATTACATCGCCTACACCAAACTTTGCAATCAAGGTCTCTCCCAGATGCTACCCTGTAAAAACTGGATAAGAATTCTCCCAACTGGAGAAAGGACTACACAAAATTCAAAAATAGCAGTCCAGTTGAACAGAAGTGTCCCAATAATGTACACTTATTACAGTAAGCTCACAGAAATGTCCAGATAATGTACACTTTTACAGTAATCTCACATTTCCACAGATCTGTAACACTCACACATATACTGAAAATAACACTATAAAAATTGTAAGTATTGAGACAGATATGGCAGAACAAACATTGCAGAGCCTGATCAGACTGCTCCAAAAATTGGAGAAGTACAATCAGGGTTTGTCCCAATATGTACAGCTATTATGACAAGTTCTCCAAAAAAACTAAAACTACATATAAACACACACACACACACACACACACACACACACACACACACACACACAAAAGAAAAAAAGACCCATATCATAATGATGAAGAACTAAAATAGAATATACAATAATGATAATACAAATCAGCTTTTCCACCATTTTATGAAATTATTATGAAAAGCTTAGCGAAGATTCTGCTCACTCTTGGCGGATGCCCAGGCTTATCTGAGTATGTACTGGGCGAACAACCACTTTGTTGGTTTTCTCATGTCGCGGCTCATTTTAGGACAACTACGGTTATTATTTAAGGTGTCCCATAGTTTACAACTTTTTAAACAGTAATTTGACCAGCGGTTGATTGATTGATTGTCTTGGGTTTAACGGCCCTTTGAGACAGTATTTCGGTCTATATCGGGCCGTCTCCCAAAGAGGGAGACAGAGGAGAAATGATAGACGAGAGAAAAATGTCCCCCCCCCCCACGCTCCTACTGCAAGCACAGTAGGCCCTTGCCCTCAGTACGACGACCCGGCACAAGAAGTTACACACAGCACCATCGCACCACCCGACCACCTCCTAATTAATGGAGGATTTCATTGTGCAATAAGTACTCTTCACGGATATATCAATTTTATTTTTTTTCTTTTTTTTGCACAAAATATAAAAATTAATAGTAATTACGGTTGAAAATTTTTTAGTCAATCTTAGGGGTCTATGGGAACAGGGGCCATAACTCCATCAGAAAATAGCCTATTCAAAATTACAAACGAGATAAGAATGGCATCTTATGGACCATTCATTTTGTTGAATAAACACAGGGTATAATCGATTCCGCTAATTTTCGCTTCCTGCAGAGACTGTACATCAAATTTGGCTTCCGCTGAGACTGTCCGCGAACTCTTGCTTCCTGCAGAGACTAATGTCCTCGTAAAATGGCTTCCTGCCGAGACTGTCCGCGTGATTCTGCTTCCTGCCGAGAGCCTCGGCAGGAAGCAGAATCACACGGACAGTCTCTGCAGGAAGCCATTTATCATGTACAGAAGTCTCGGCAGGAAGCAAGAGTTCGCGGACAGTCTCGGCGGAAGCCAAATATGATGTACAGTCTCTGCAGGAAGCGAAAATTAGCGGAATCGATTATACCCTGTGATAAATAACAGATTATCGCTTATGGGACTTGACTCATAAAATCTAACGATTTATCTATAGTCTATATTTAGGCAAGATATTGCGCAATACCGAAGATAGTTTAAATAAGTTAAATATCGACTATAAACACTGGTGCTGGCTTAGTCGAGTGGTTACTTCGCTTGAAAAAATAATAGGGGTGTAGCATAGGTGGGAGTGTTCATTCACGATCTTGAAATACCACCACTCTTCGTTTCTTCAATGTGGGCTCAAACCCATTATAGCCACTGGCGCTGTCTAGTACTTTTAAGTAAGGGACGAGTCATTTATTGTCAGGTGGGGGGCCGGGTACATTTTCATATGGTTCACCAAAATTTTTCCGACCCCCCCCCCCCCCAGTCTCACCAAATTTTTTTCCGACCCCCCAGATAGGTGACAAAATTTTTTATGACCCCCCTATCCTCAGTGCCAGCTACCCTTCACACACATACCATATTACCTATTTTATGTCAGACTGACCTCAATCAAAACCTAGCTGTATGAAACACAAGAACATTTCTTATTGTAACAAGTTAATTACATGTAATCATGGTCTGTTTAAGCTTTGTCTGCATTTCTTGCACTTTTTCTTCTGCTAATGGCCATCCGTAAATCTTTTGTCGAATGCTTAATAATTATAACTGTAAATAATATTAATTGGGCCTCATGGTGATGGGGGTCTGGGGGCTGTGTTTTTGCCGATGAAAAGGCACTTGGAGAGCTGATATCACAAATGCAGGCATTAAATTTAATTGAGCACAAAATCATCTACGTGACATGATTTTATAGACACTTTCATACTGTTCTGTCAAAACAATGAAAAGTTTATTTATTTATTTTTTTTTTTAGTCATTTCCATAAGACTTTTAAGTTGTAAGTTGTGAGTTTGAAAGAAAAGAGTCTGAAATTTTATTAGTAATTGGGGGTCTGGGGGGCTTCGCCCCCCAGAAGCTGAGACATTTTTAAAAATGAAGACTGATGGAAGAATTCTGACCCCCCAATATGCCTAATAAAATATATGACCCCCCCTGCTCCAAGGCTTTTTTATTTCCGACCCCCCCAGTACATCACCAAAAAAAAATGCGACCCCCCCTAAATGTACCCGGCCCCCCCAGCTGACAATAAATGACTCGTCCCTAACCGCTATGTTAAGGAAGCAAAATACAGCTGAAGAAAGCAAATGCTATGCTGGTATGAAAAAGAAACGAGAAGTGGGGAAGAAAAGAAAAATAATAAAAAAATAAATAGAAAAATAAATAAACGGCCAAACATGAGTAAATTAGAAAGCAAAAGAGTAAATGTTGACCTGGGACCAAAAACTTTTAACTTTTGCAAAAAAAGTAAGATAGGAAAGAAGAAGAAATCGCACCTGCTGCAAGCACAGTCAGCCCTTGCCATACCAATATCCAAATTAGTCAGACGCCCGGGTTGAAAAAATTGTCTGACCAATTTAGGAATACCGTATTCGATATAAATGTAATGCGACAGACTGCATGCTTAGTGGTCAACCTAATCACGGCTGATAACTTTTCTGTCCTCTTTAACTGCACGCCGGCGGCGATGGTGTTGGGTAACTTTCAGTGCCGAGGCGTCCTGCCAATTTGGAAATCTGTAGGACAAGGACCTTCTGTGCATGCAGTAGGTAGGTGCGGGTGGGGTTGTCTGATCTCTCGCCTATCCCTCTCTCTCGGAAACGACTCGATAAAGACTGGAATAGTGTCTCAAAGAGTCGTTTAAAGTCTCCATACTCCTATCAGCGGTAAAAACGTCTATTTTCAAATCGTTGTAAAAGCGGTTCAACCGTCACGTTTGGTAATGAAACGTTGGTTGATGTGCTGTATTGAGTCATGTAACTGGCAAAAAGTAGAGAAAACCAGTTTTTGAATTTTTGAAAAGTAGAAATACTATTTCTTGGTCTGGTTTCCCGTCTAGCAATGCTACATAAACATAGGCGGGATACTGATTGGAGCTCCATGCCTGTACATTGTATTTTTACCAATTTATTCGACTTGATGAAATCGAAAGTAGGTCATATTAGTTACCAACTAAAATGACCCAAATAAGTTTTCAAACCCTTTTTATGTGAAACTCAAATCTGTTTTATTTGTTTAAAGCTGGCTATTCATGGTCATTTACATTGACGAAACTACAGTTAGAAGCCTACAGCGATACCTCATGATAATTTTTGTTTTCATGCTGATAGAGCTATGGGGCCTTTAACCCAAAACAACCAAAGAAACAAATTCATGCCGACAGGTCAGACCTCAAACGTAATGATGCTTCCGGGCTGAAAACTGATCTGTCTTTGTTTAGGCTCATCGGAGTTCAATTTTTGGACCGTTTCGGCGTTGTTCTTGCTGTTGAGTTCTCATTTAATCCTGATTTGTCTGCTTGTTGTCTTGATCCAGTGATAGAGGTCCTTCACCCGGATCGAAAAGCTTGCATGTTTACTACCTTGTGAAAAGTATTTGGTATAAATTCAGGCAAGAACTGACCTAGTGTTATGTATAACTAATGTGAACTGAGAAATTCAATACGGTATAAAGCATTTTAAAGTTTCAGGACATGTACAATGTACATGCATATATGTAGTGCTGATTGAAGGTAGAAACTGTGTATAGCATTTTAAAGTCCCAGGACATATACATGCATTGCTAGGGCTGACTGCAATTATAGCATTTTAATGTTTTAGGGAATTCAAACTCAAAATGTGCTTATTTTACTTTGTCTGATCTTAGTTGTATATTAAAGAGTAGAAAATCTTAGCAGTCTAGACTATTTCTGTAGAAAATACAGGAAAATGCAACTGGATTAGCCCCATTGACTTCTAATAAAAATACAGGTAAAGTAGCCCCATTCATACCTTTTTTCTGGCCCCATCATATCATTTTTTAGCCACACTGTCTTGCCAATTAGCCCCATTGTGTATCGCCCAAAGCACCAAACGGGAAAGCAAACTGTAAAGACGCGACAAAAAGCGAAACTAGAGGTCAGTTGTTGATTGGTTATTTTGGGTTTAATGGTCCTTTGAGACAGTATTTCAGTCTATAGAAGAGAGAAATGATAGAAAAGAGAAGAATGTCCAAACAACCTCAACGCGCACCTACTGCAAGCATAGACGGCCCTTGCCCTACTATTATCCAAATCAGTAGGACGCCCGGCACTGGAAGATTTACCCAGCACCATCGCACCACCCAACCACCCAACAAGAGGTGAAGCCCCGAGGTTATAGAACTTGAGTACATTCTCAAACTCAAAATAAAGCAAACTGATTGACTGCTCGGAAGCAGCCAATCAGTGTGCTTTATTTTGAGCGAGATTATTCTCAAGTTTTATAACCTCGAACCAATCTCTTTCTCAGTAGATGGCCGCGAGACTATCCATCCGACAGTTTCTTTTCACTTGACGTAGGATATTGCGCAATCCTGATCTATATACGGATAAATTAGTTAAATATTGGTGCTTATTATGGTGCTGGCTTAGTCGAGTGGTTACTTCGCTTGAAAGAGGTTTGGGATGTAGCAAAGGTGGGAGTGTTCATTCACGCAATTGAAATACCACTACTCGAGCGCTTTCATAGTGGGTTCGAATCCCACGATAGCCACTGACGCAGTCTAGTACTTTTGCTTTGGTAAAATAATTTTATTATCACGTGTGTCTGGAATGCATACCAATTTCACCGGGCGTGTCTTAAATCCGTATTCCGAAGAGCGTATTCAGTTTCGATCGCACGAGCAAAGTTTGTCACAGAAACTATGGCAAAGAAAGTTTCCAAATATTTTACGTTCACAAGGTGCAAATTATTTGATAAAGAAAAATGTGACAAAGAATCTTTGTCAATAAACTTTGGCAAGAACGGCTAATCATGCCAAATTTTCTTTGTTAAATAGAATTTGTTCAAATAAAAACTGATTTGAATATGAGCCAAGTTCTCCATAGCTACTTGCATCGTTACATATTCTATGGTAAATTTTCTGCGCACATGGACATAAATTGTTTCTCAAAAAAGGGGGTGGTCGGGTAGGGCGATGGTGCTGTGTATAATTTTCAGTGCCGGTGCTTTCTAGTATTTGGCTAATAGTAGGACAAGGGCCTACTGTGTTTGCAGTAGGTGCGGGTGGGAGTTGTATGGATAATTTCCTCTTGCGTATCATACCTCTTTTCTTTCACCCTCTATTTGGGAGACGGCTCTATGTAGACTGAGAGGCTGACTGAAAGGGCTGTCAAACCCAAAACAACCAGCCAACAACCAATTGCTGTTTCGGCGACAAAAATGCCCTGCAGAGCGCGTGCGTCGCTTCAGACTGTGCAACATATGTTATGTTTGATTTGGCGCAGATTATAACCCCCATCTCAAGGGCGTAGCTACCTATACGGCAAATACGCAAGTGCGTATTGAAATTTTGTCAAAATTGACAAAATTCCAAAACGCACTTGCATATTTGCATGCTGAAATTTTTAGAAAGGAAACCAGATTTTAATACCAACTGCAAAATGGCTGAAAGTGGTACTTTTCCATTCAAGGAGTCCAGTTTAAAACATGAGTGTGCGTAACATGAAAATGCTCCTCGTTACGCCCCTGCATCTTGGCAGTAAACAAAATAAATAAATACAATTCATTATGGATTTGATCGAAGACTGTGGCAGTGTTTGTGGGGGTGAAAATATTAGGACTTTGACCGTACGAAGGCCCTTTTCCATAACACAGCCGAAGGGATGGTTGGTTGCGGTCGGGCAATGGCGCTGGGTAACTTTCAGTTCCGGGCGTCCTACTACATGTAATTTGGAATTGGTAGGGCATGGGTTTACTGTGTATGCAGTAGGTGCGGGCGGGGGTGTTTGGACAGTATTTCTATCCTATATCGTATCTCTCTTTCTTCTGGGAGACGGCTCGATATAGACTGAAATACTGTCTCAAAGAGCCGCTAAGCCCAAAGCAACCAGCCAACCAACCGAAGGGGTGGTTGCGGTCGGGCGATGATGCTGGGGGGATGGGGGAGGCGTCCAACTAATTTGGGTAAGAGAAGGGCAAACGCCGACTGTGCTTCAAGTAGGTGCGGGTGGGGTTGATTGAATGTTTTTCTCTCGCCCATCATTTCTCTTCTGCGAGACAACTCGATATAGACTGAAAAAAAAACTATCTCAAAGAGCCGTTAAACCAAACCCAACCAAACAACCAACTACAGCGCCAAAACTGTCGCTTCACTTTCCTTGAAATAATAGTTCCATGCGCACGACTACTTTAACACAAAGCAAAAAGCAGCATGGAAAATTAAACAGAGTATGAAATTTTCGCGCCATGGTATGAAAGGACAGATTCCTGTGCCGTTAGCGGTTCGGCGCCGAAAACACTGGCCGTGGAAAACCGGCTGAAAGCTAATTTTTCCATGGCGAGTAATTGTACTGCGCTTGCGAATACGGATACCAGCATATTATCGTATGGCTAAATATAGCAAAGGTTTTATGTAGGCAAGGAATATATAAACTAAATTTCACTGATAATAGCTAGTACTGGCTTAGTCAAGTGGTTACTTCGCTAGAAAATGGTTTCTAAATTCGACTGTCACTTGAATATTTGTGGGTTCGATTCCCATATGAGCCACTAACGCTGTCCAGTATTTTTCTAGTTTATTTTCTCTCTCTTTCTTGGTTGTTCCCGACTAGCACACAGAAAAATTCACGAATGCGCTGGGGAAAAAAAAAAAAAAAAGAATCCCGCATCTACTGCATATTCTTGTTGGCTGGTTCGTTTGTTGTTTTGGCGTAAAAGGCCCCATCGCTCTAAAAAGCATGAAAATTTTATCATGAGGTATCGGTGCAATTTCGTCAGTGTAAATGATCGTGATTAGGCTGCTTTAAACAAAAAAAAAAAAAAAACAGCCTTGAAAGTTTCACAGAAAAAGGGTTTGAAAATTGATTTGGGTCAATTTATTTGGCAACTAAAATGACCTAATTTCGATTTCATTAAGTTAAATAAACTGGTAAAAATACAATGAACAGGCGTGGAGCCCCAATTACTATCCCGCCTATGTTTACATAGCATTGCTAGACGGGATACCAGAACAAGAAATTCAAATTTAAGAGAGACGTATCAGGCACCAGTAAACACGCCGTACGTCGTTTCTGAATATGTCCATAACTGAGAAACGTTGCTGTTTCCTGTCCACCGTACTGCGACAGAACTATGTACATCTGCAACAGCATGCACATATGCTGAATTGCGTATTTCTCACTCTCTGCTGTGTGCTGTTCACTGTCTACTTCCTACTGAGTCCTGTCTACTGTTTACCTTCTTCTTCCTACAACCAGATAGTTTTTGTGCACGTGATGCATTAGCACGCAAGTACATACATAGCTTTTGCCCATGTTCTTGCAAATGCGCAAAATCGATCTTTGCAGTAGACGTAAAATAGACACGAAGCAGTGACAATATATTCTAGACAGTTAACAGGACACAGTAGACAGTAAGCAGTATCTAGCAGACAGTACAAATGACATAAAAAGTATGCACTACCTGTGGTGTATGTTGACGAGCGCGTGTGCATGCAGGCATATTTGAGTGCTTGATATTGGATAGCATAGGATTCGCCATTAAAGTTTGAAGAATATCTTACATGGCATTTGAATCTCATGTACGGTATTGCCCAGTATGGTACTGGCTATTATGTGTTTTGCCATTTGGCGAGTCCCGTGCATGTGAAACGATTCCTACGCATGTAATTGCCCAGCATGAGCTTGTCATTCGACAAATCCCATGCATATTATTCAAATTTCAATCATGGTTTTGCCAAGCATGGTATTGGCTTGCGTGGATTTTAAAAAAAATATTCGAATTCCGTGCATGGTTTTGCCCGTTATCGTATTTGGTAGCCTAGGATCACCTTTTGACGATTTCCATGCCTGCATTGGCCAGTATCGTATTGGCTAGCTCAAGGTTTGCCATTCGACGAGTCCCATGCATGGTGTTTTAATCCCATGCATGGACTTATCATCCATGGTATTGAGTAGCATATGGTTCTTCATTCGGCGACTATCATGCATGGTATTCGATCCATGCATGGTATCGGCTAGCATGGGGTTTACAGTTCGACGAATTCCATGCTCGTTATTTTAATCACATGCTTGGTATAGCCTAAATTTGGCCAGTATCGTGTTGGTTAGCACAAGGTTTGCCTTTCGACGAATCCCATGCATGGTATTTAAACTCCATGCATGGTGTTATCAGCCATGGTATTGAGTAGCATATGGTTCTTCATTCGGCGAATACCATGCATGGTATCGGCTAGCATGGGGTTTACAGTTCGACGAATTCCATGCACATATAGCTTAGCATGGTATCGGCTAGCATGGAGGTCAAAATTCGACGAATGACTTGCATGGTATTCGAAGTCGATGTATGTTATTGCGCACCATGTTACTGGCTTGCAAGTGTCCATGGTGGAATAACCATGCATAGGATGCTGGCCAATACCATGTACGTCAATCATCAAATGACGATCATAGGCTAGCAAATACGATGGTGGGCAACACCATGCCTGGGATTGGTCGTATGGAAAATCCCATAAATCCAAACACATGCTGGGAAAACATTGAATTGGATTCGAATACTATATGCGTGGGATTCGGTAACTGGAAATCACACGCTAGCCAGTATCAAACTGGGCAATAGCATGCATGGCATTTGAATACCATATATGGGATGCGTCGAAAGGCAAACCAAATGCAAGCCAATACCATACTTGGCAAACTTACACATGGGACTCGAACGCATGCCTGGGATTTGTCGAATGGCGAATCCCACGTTGGCCAGTACCATGACAGACAATACCACGCATATGATTCAAATACCATGCGCTGAACTCGTCGAATCGCTGTCTCCAGGCTAGCCGATACCATACCCGGCATAACACATATGCTATTCGAATACCATCCAAGGCGTTCCTCGTATGACGAACCCCAGGCTACCCACAATTCTGCTGGGCAGTACTGCACATGGGAAGCGGCTCTGTGCATGGGATTCGTCGACTGACAAATCATCCCATGCTAGCCATAACCATGCTGGGCAATGCTGTGCATGGGATTCGAATACGATGCATGGGTGTCATCTAATGGCGAATACCATGCTAGCCAATACCATGTTTCATGCTTGACAATACCATGCATGAGATTTAAAAACCATCCATAAGATTCGTCGAACAGCCAACACATGCTTCCCAATAACGTGTTGAACAATTCCATAATGGAATTCGAGTACACGTACCATGCATGGGATTCATCAAATGTCAAAAAGCAACCATTCTACCCAGTGCCATGTTGTGCATTCATGTTTTTTTCATCGAATGACGAATCCCAAGCTAGCCAATACCTTGCTGAGTAATACCATGCATGCGATTTGAATACTGGTATGGATTTGATTTATTGACCGGCAAACCCCATATTAGCCAATAGCATGACGAGCAATACCATGCAGGGGATTCGTCAAGTTATCCAATACCATGCTGGGCATGAAAAATGAACCCCATGCTAGTCGACATTATGCTGTGCAATGTCATGCATGGGGTAACAATACCATTTGATGTATCAATCGAATGGCGAATCCAATGCTACCCCACACCATGATTGGCAACATAATGCATAAGATTCAAATACCATGTATGGAATTTGTCGAATGGCGAACCTTATGGAACATGTACCCGATACCAAGCTGGATAATACCATGCATGGGATTCGAATACCTTGCATTGAATTCGTCGATAAATGGCAAATTCCATGCTAGCAAACTGATTCATGGAATTCGTATATTGATCTGCGTTGTGTTTTTGGAGAAAGCCTGACAACAACGATAACAATAATCACAACAGCAACATAGTTGACTCAATATTGGGGAACGATGGGTATTTAAAGCAATTATGCATGTACTGCCCTTCGTCGTGTTTTTCGAGAGTCTGATCTAGACAAAGATCTGAAACGACAACAGCAATGATTACAATATCAAGAGCAACAATTTCAGGGACAAAAACAAGCAAAAAGGCTTTTACCTTATATAGAATATATTTGAATGTTTCAAGGCATAACTCTTCTCCAAGACATACATGGATTTCAATGCAATCTCGTGTCTGTTAACAGAAACACTCAATCTTGAAGGTGCATGTAATTAAATGAAAAACAAAGAAGCATAACTTAATCTAGAAACAGTTTGCTTGTACAATTTGTTTCGTCATCGATTGCCATGCCTTGCGTTAGTTGATTGCATCCGATTTTAGGAAAAACGTTTTCGATTGCCTGAAGTTTTCACCCTTGCGTTCTCACCCCCCCCCCCCCCGCCCCCCTCCAAGTACAGTGAAAATTTAACGTAGAACCTAGAAATTTTACAGGTGTATAGGAAAGACATTTAAGTTTATTAGAAGACTATGTTTTATTTAATTTGACCTTGACTAATTGAGAATATAAGCCAGAAATCTGAATTTGCCCGCTTAAAGTTTCATGGTTAAAACGCGTGTAGGCAGTGCGACATTTAGTAAAGACTTTGTTAAGTAAACTCTTCTTGAGAGAAATTTTCAGACATGCTGCTTCAGACCCATAATAAATGGTTTACCAAAAACCGTTAGATTGAATGAAATAAACATGTTAAACTGAGTTACCCTAACTCGTCGCGTAAATTTTCGATCCGCGTTCTGGATTGCCGTGACTATCCAAGATTGCCGCCTACCCGGTGTGATTCTAGATTGATATAATTCTGAATGGCAAATATGAATCAATACTGAGGCCTCAAGTTGAATCAACATTGAGGCTCCTATGCTGCATCAATATTGAGGCCTTAAGGTTGATTCAATTTTCCATTAAGGGTATAATTCAACATTGATTAAGACTAAAGGGTATGATTCAACATTGATTCAAAATTGAGTCTCAACATTGATTCAATATGGATTCAATATTAAATGCCTGCTGGGAAGGTTGACAGCTATATAGGTGACGACAATGCTAGAAATACAACAGACAGGGTTCAAGGGTATAAAACTTGAGAATAATCTCAAACTCAAAATAAAGCACACTGATTGGCTGCTTCCGAGCACTCAAAATAAAGCACACTGATTGGCTGCTTCATGCTCGGAAGCAGCCAATCAGTGTCCTTTATTTTGAATTTGAGATTATTCTCAAGTTTTATAACCGCGAACCCAGAGAAGAGAGAATACAGAGAAAGAAATATAAAAAAAAACACCAGCACCTTCTGCAAGCATAGTAGGCCCTTGCCTTACTATTATCCAAATTAGTACCACGTCCCGGCACTGAAAGTTACCTAGCTCCATCGCCCAATCATGACCACCCCAAAGCTACTGGTAGATGTGCACAGCCGCCGCCACTTTATTGATGTATACCCGCTTTGCAGAAAAATGCACCTACACTCGCATATTATGAGTTAATTACCAAGAAATGCAATAGAATCGAAAAAAGCTCCTTCATCCGGAGTCCTTGGGCCAGTTTCACAAACGATCTAAGCAAGAACTTTTGACTTAAGTTATAACTTAAGTCATAGGTGTATACTTATGTGGTTTCACAAAAAATCTTAGTTGAAACTCTTTGCTTAGATTTTGCTATAAACTTAAGTCAACCAGCGAGGTGACTTAAGTTCTTACTTAAAATGTGTAAGGTAGATACGCTGATGATAGGCTGTCAAATTCAGGATATATCACAAAATGCGTTAATGAATGAAGACTGTTTTGTTCATTCATTATGCGCCTCGAATTTTAACTTGCATTTTATGTTGTATTATAACCTATAAGCGGTTTGGAACACAAGCGTTTTGCTGCTGCACGCCCAATATGTGGCACTGTACATGATAGGGTTTGATTTCGTCCTCCTTTAGTCTTCTACTGTTCCTGCTCCGAAAACCCTATGTTCTGTGCTTGCGGCCATTTCTGGGTAAATTCACAGCTCTGCCACAGCTGAACCAAAGCTACTAAAACTGTTTACGTGAGTCACATAGACGAGTACTTCTTAAGATGGCGGACAGGGCTCGGACAGGACCCATTCCCTGTGGCACTTAGTGCTTACCAGGTTAAACGGTATGTACATGGCAGCCCATGCCTGTACATTCAGGACGTTTTCTCACGACACGGCCGATAAGTTTATGAAAGCCTAAAACGAACGCATTTGTATATTCACACTGATGTGTATCTCTTTTTAGAAAAAAAATCTTAAAATACATCATCATCATATATAACCATCATTATTCTCTCTCTCTCTCTCTCTCTCTCTCTCTCTCTCTCTCTCTGGAATGGGTGTGGTATGGGGATGTTGGTAGCGTAAAAGCGTCAGCGACTGGAAATGACTTTATTATGTGATCGTACTCCATCAGATAGTCCCCTTTTCTATATTCATTACACCTGGAGATAATCGGGAAACACTTGACTCTTAAATTACATAGTTAAATAAAAACAGAATCAAACATTAGAGAGAAAAAATGGAGAGCTGAAAGAAAGTGTGTGTCCGTATATCGAAATATTATCTCCGTCTTTCTGCGCCCGTCAGTCATGCAATGTGTGTGTGTGTGTGTGTGTGTGTGTGTGTGTGTGTGTGTGTGTGTGTCAGTGTGCGCATGCGCTCGTGTGGGTGTACGTGTGTGTATTCGACAAGCGTGCATTTGCATGTATGTGCATGTTTAGTGCACGCCCGCACGCGACGTATGCATGTGCTTATTTTCATGTAGCCTATATGTGTGTGCGCGTTTGAAATGCATAAATACTAGCTATGGCGAAAGGGAGAATTTCCACCGAAAAGGTCATGTTTTATATTCATATTTCCAGTCAAAAGTAAGGCTAGTTCACATTTGTGTGTCTCTTTTGTATGCTTCTCGCGCTTTCTATCGATACGAAGAAATTATAAACTAAACCTGCACGCAGGTTCCATGTAGAGTGATGCCTAACCTGCGACTAGTTGATTGTTTTTACCTTAATGACCCCGTTGAGACAGTATTTTACTCAAATACTGCACCTGCTGCAAAAGTAGCAGGCCCTTGCTCTAGCTTAATTTGGACGTCCAAATGTCGAAAGTTTCGTGGTATCTTTGTTATACTTATGTGCGAGTTTGTGGATGGTCTGCATGATCATTCGGGCGTAAATGATTTAGTACTTGTGCCCACATCAAGCTGCATATTTTAGATCGAGGAATTAAGCTATGATGAGAGTGGGAAATGCCAAAGTCCCACAAATTTTCCTGTAGTCATGTTTCGGTGGAATACAAGAGTTAATTGAAGTAAGGAAGTGCCTATCCAATGTAGGTATATTCACTAAATAGTCGACTTTTATTTAGGAAGCAAGAGCAGTGCTCCAGATAAGAAGGGGTAACAGGGATAATTCTGAGAAGATTTTCATTATTTGTGAAGGAAAACATATGCTGTGACCCTTATAAGAACCGTCTCGGCAACACGATTCTAGTGAGGGATCAAAGCGTATGTTTTTTGTTGTTGTTTTTTTATGGAGAAATACTGAAAAACATCCCTAAATTATCCGTGCTTCCCCTTCTTATCTGCAGCACTGAAAGAGGGACCCTACTTTTTGGCACTGACCATTGTACACAGTGGTGATAACGGCTAAAGATCTCAGTAGTTCTAAACATTTCTTTTCCATTGATCAAGTTTTCGACCAGACAACTCTATCACTTCCGCACTTACTGTGTCTGCCGCAACTAAACGAGGCATAAAAGGTTGGAGATTTAGTTGTTTTTTTGGTTTAACGGCTCTTTGAAACAGTATTTCACTCTACATCGAACCGTCTCTCAGAGAGAGGGAGAAGGAAAAGAGATGAGAGAAAAAATATTCCAATAATGCCCACCCGCACCTACTGCAAACACAGTTGGCCCTTGTCCCACTGTTATACATATCGATAGGACGCCCCAGCACTGAAAGTTACCCAGCATCATCTCCCGACCACAACCATCCCCAAAAGGTTGGAGAAGCAGGAAACTTTTATACTTCGTTTAACCTTAGAATGCATAAACTTAGGGGACACATTCAAAGCAGTACCATATTAAATTGAAGTACCGTAAATAAATAAAAAAAAATGACAAAAATTAAAAGTGAGGATTCGAACCCGTAACTCTCTGTGCTAGAGCGCAAAACGCTATCCCCAACACCACCGCCTCAGGTACGTAGTCATTTTGTTTGGTACATAAAAGTAAATTGCAGACTTTTAACACAGCTAAAAGACTCCTAAAAATAGACAAGACTTAAGTCAAAACAGATTAAGTTTTTGCTTAGATGAATTTGCGAAATGGCTTAAGTTCGAACTTAAGTCATTCTTACTTTTTTACTTAAGTTATAACTTAAGTTGTAACTTAAGCACAACTCTAAGATATGTTCATGAAACCGGCCCCTTGTGTCTTCAACTTAGTCTCACC